>CM061537.1:57450810-57483985 GCA_030545055.2 Neoaliturus tenellus | reverse complement strand
AATACGAAAGGTGTTGCGAAGCGCATCCAACATATCGACCCACCTCGCCGAGTTGAAGGCATTCTTGACATCAAGCGTAACAAGAAGCACTACTCGGCGGGAGAAATGGTTGTGGCTCTCGGCTCTCTCCACAGCTCTCTGAACTTCGGTGACAGCGTCGATCGTTGACCGTCCCTTTCTGAAGCCGTACTGACGGGGGCATAAGTCCCCGGCAGCTTCCACGGCAGAAGTCAGGCGGGAACGGATCAGCTTCTCGAACAGCTTCCCAGCCGTGTCCAACATGCAGAGAGGCCTGTGGGACGACGGCAGCTCGGATCACCTTTGCCCTTGCTGATCAGTACAAGCCTGGCTGTTTTCCAGGGAGCCGGAAACACCCCTTCTACCAAACAGGCATTGTACATTCTCAACAACAAGTCAGCGTTGATTAAAAATACTTTCTTTAAAGCCTCACTGGGAATCCCATCCGGGCCAGGAGCCTTGT
Source organism: Neoaliturus tenellus (assembly GCA_030545055.2). Taxonomy (NCBI): domain Eukaryota; kingdom Metazoa; phylum Arthropoda; class Insecta; order Hemiptera; family Cicadellidae; genus Neoaliturus; species Neoaliturus tenellus. The sequence continues at coordinate 57,483,504 of CM061537.1, read as the reverse complement.
TGCTCTTCAGGGAGAGAACGGAGGTTTCCAGCTCCTCGAAAGTGAAAAGTGGAACGTCCTCTACCCGTCCGAAGTCAACCGGCGGTCGCTGTGGATGTTCAGGAAACAACGCAGCGACGATCCTCCCCATGGTGGCGCCCTCCATGATGGAAGGTGGAGAGCGGGCGCCGAGTTTCTGTGTTACAAGTTTGTAACCCAGGCCCCACGGGTCGGAATCAACGTCGTCACGAAGTCTCCTCCAGCTATTCGCCTTGCTCCTGTTGATCGCCTGGCGGAGAGATTTTCTCGCAGCTTTATAGGCCTCCGACTTACGAACTCTGTCTGCGGGAATTCTCGCTCTAGTGGCGGCTCGTCTAGTTCTTAAACATGTTCTCCTGAGTTCCGCAATCTCTTCAGTCCACCAGTAAACGGGTTGTTTGTCGCGTCGGGTTTCCTTCGCGGCATAGACTGGTCGCAGGCCGAGACGATAAGTTCCATCGTGGATGTTACTAGTGCCTCGGCTCCAGCCTCACCAGGATTCCCTGCGCTCCCCGAGAGATGACTTCGTTTAACTTGACCACGTCCAGTTTGTTGGTGTTCCACGGCGTGGCCCTTCCCGAGATGCGGAAACTCGACGATTTGCCTGATCATGCAGGTCAAACACGATGTATTGGTGGTCGCTACCCGTGTAGTCCTCGACAACCCTCCAGCCAGAGATCCTCGGAAGGAGCGACTCAGACGCAAAGGTGACGTCAGGGATCGTGCCTCTCTGCCCGGGGCGCCGAAAAGTAGGTGTGTCGCCCTGGTTGAGGACGACAAGACCGGCCCTGGCGATGAAATCCAGGATGTATTTCCCCCGGGAGCTGGTAGAGGGCATTCCCCACTCGACGGCCCTGGCGTTGAAATCGCCACCAACGACGACATGCCCGGTGGTGCCGAGAACGCACTCCTCTAGGCTATCTATCTTGTCGCGAAAGTCCTGGACGGCCTCGTTGGGTGTGAGGTAGCAACTGAAGATAGTCACGTCCCTACACCGAACCCAGACGAATCCTCGGCCGCGCCCGTGACTCCGCACCAAGACATCCTGTGTATTACGCGCCCAAAATGCAGCAGTACCGAGGCTGTCGGAGATCCAAATGTTTGGGTCTCTGTCCCGATACTGTTCGCTGATAAGGAGCGCGTCAGCACCAAGTTCTCGGGCGAGCTGATCTAGAAGGTTATCAGCTCCCCAGGATCTATGAAGATTGGCCTGGAGAATGCGAATTACCGGCCGCTGCCTTTTGCCTGTTCAAGTGCGGCTCTGAAGGCACCGCACTGACCAGACCCGGGTAGTGACCGAGGGCACTGGAGCCTGAATCCTTGCAGAGGAAGCAGGATGGGCTCGAGGAACATTCCTTGCGTTTGTGGCCCTGGCCTCCACACTGGAAGCAGTTGGCACTCCTGTCGGGCCCGTTACAGTTTCGGGAGGAGTGGCCGAAACCGAGACAGCGGAAGCATCTCGAAACTACCACCCTCCGTTTGAGCCTGCAACTGACCCAACCGACTCTGAGGTGCTGAAGGCTAAGCAGCTTATTGGCGTGCTTTTCGCCCATCTCAGCAACAGCCATCCTGAGTTGACTTCGGTTAGGCTTTGTCAGCCATACCCTCACTCCATCAGCCGGTATCTCCGGGAGTGCCACCTGGATCGCACGGGTCACCTCATCTTCGGTGGAGAGGGCATCAAGGTCCCGAATCTCGACCGAACATTTCGGTTCTAGGGCCTTGATGGAGCCTTTGTCCCCAAGTGCAGTCTTGAGGGAAGCGGCAAAACCGATCTTGTCACTCGACTTCCCCAGTTCGAGGAGGACATCCCCGTTCTGGGTTCGCCGAATAGACTTGATAACGGTGTCGGTCTCTTCCGGTTTGGCCTGCGATCTAATCTGACCCAGAACATCAGCAAAAGATCGCCCCCCTAAGGGCTTGATCAAGATTGCCTCCGTCCTGGGCTTCTTAGGCCTGGGTTGTTTAGGCTTTCTGACAGACTTGCCAGAGGCCTCCCCCACCGGGTTTGAGACTTGCGTCCGCTCCACCCTCGACGCACTTTTCGAAGCTGCCTCCACTTGCTTCTGCCTCCTCCTTTCTTTCTTAGACAGGCGCGTCTTCCAGCCCCCCAAAGGTGTTGAGGCAGAGTTTGCTGCCAAGACAGGATTAGCCGCCGGAGCAGGAACCTCTGCAGGAGTAGCCGCTGGAATCGCGACAGCGCCCGGGGCGGATTGAGTAGCCTGGACAGGAGATGTCTGCGATGCCGCAGTGACAAAAACCGGTCTCGGCACTGAGTCCACCTCAACAAGCTCAGGGCTTTCCGGCGAAGAACCGCTCTGCCTCTTCTTTCGCTTCTGGCTTGAGTCTGGGACTCAGCCAGATGAGCTTGAGGCGAAGCAGACATAACTCGGTTCATAACGTCGCGCTCCTGCTTCACTGCCTTCAGCCTGATCTTCCGGCATTCCTCGATTTCGCCAAGGAAATCCTCGAGTTTTGGAATTCCGTCCTTAATCGCCTTGTTGACGTTCTTCTGAATAAGGAGAGCCTTGGCCATCTCCTTCAAAAGATCGTTCATTTTCTTCAGACATGAGTCTTCCTCCTCGTTGGCATCGTCCTGCTGCTGCCGAAGCATTTGCATCTCGAATGCCGGACGAAGAGGACTCTTCCTGGGAGGAATTCCTTGCATCCCGGCTAGAGGTGTTACCGGCTCAGTCACCCCCATACCCAGCTTAACCTCATCCTTCTCCTTTCCGGTTACGGCCGACGATCCGGCGACACCAGCAGCCTTGAACGGGATCGGCGGAGGGGAGGCTTTAATTCCCCCCGTCGGCGTCCCAGTCTTCGAGGTCGGAGACCTCTGCAGTTTTGAGCTGCGCTTAAAGGCGGCCTGCTCATTCTCCTTTAATTTCGTGTTTTGGTTTTGAAAATCCATACTTTTGTTTCACCAGCGCATCGTGCGGCAAGAGGCGGCCCTTCATTGGCCGGGAGCGGGTACACCCTCGGAGGTCTACCCCCCGTAGGAGATAAGACACCCCTACCCCAGGACTCTGGGCCCGAAACCTCCGTTTGCCCAGCACCGATACACAAAATGTGCCGGACGTGCTGGGGGTCGCACCGTGGCAATGCAGAGTCCGATCTCTGCATCCATGCCGCACTTCCTGACACTTAATTTCAACATGTTTCATTTGAAATTTAGTTTAAACTAATATCACATTTATATCCTTCAGGTTCATCACAACCTGAACAAACATGGTTCCTAACAATGGATGTCGTATAAATTAGTGACACCCACTAATCAACAAAAAACTGTGAGACTCATTACTTTAAGGACTATTTCACATATGTTTTTCTCGTTTTTTACTTATCCTTACATCCTCACAAGCTTAATCCTAAGCTTTTAACTACAAAAATATATAGGAAAACATATATTTTTCAGCAAACACTCAATGTTAAGCCTCGAAAAAGTATTTAAAACAAAACAAAATGAATTTGAAACAGATCACATCTAATAGCAGATAATGCATAATCAACAAATCTTCAGTAACAAATAAGTCTAGTGATGACTTGGCAAAAAACAAGAAAGATTTTATTTAAAAATGCCACAAAAGACCTAAATATTTCAATAAAAATCTAAATTTCCCATATGCTTGAAATGTAAGGCACCCTTGTTACGCCATGACTGCTTAAATCCCAGTTTCCCTTATCTCATTTTAATTATTCAGTATTTTATTGACGACTTATTATTTGTTGCGATATTTGATTTCAATCTATCTTATTATTTCTATAAGGGTTTCGTCTGCGTCCCTTTTTCTCTTGACCTATGAACCGATTTTTAAGATTGATTTGTCATTTTAATGCTTAGGATATACCGCGTGGACGAATCGTAATTAAAAAGGTCATATCGTTTCAGGCTTCGCCCCCCTCGCATTTGGTTTATTTCTATAGGGCGCTTTAAAATGTTAACCAACTTTCATTGTACGACGTTTATAAATGTAAATTGTAACTTAACAGCTGATTACTTTCATACAAATTTTTAAATGAGATTGTAAAAAAATTAGTTTAATAGTTTTGAAGTATTTTTGAAATAAATAAATCAATAGTTTTGAACTATAATGTGCGTTATTAAGCAGAAAAAATATAAATATTACAAAATGCACAATTTGCTCACGGGCACCCAAGGTATATCCCTAAGAAAAATTGATTTCCTAATCCCTCATGCATAAAGGCATAGGCTATTTTAATAGTCGAACTATGAAAGGGGTGCAGATATTCATGTTCCGGAACTGTGATAGATAACGGGAAACCGGAAGTGTGAAGATGACAAATAGCGGAAGTTTTCGGCATTGACTGAGCACTTCCTGCTGCACTTGGATGTATTGTTACTAATAGCCATGAAAAAAATAACAACATTGTGATTTTAAAATACAGTTGGATTAACATTTTATAGCTTGTCGATTAATAGATTCCTTTTGAGTGAATTTAATCTACACCCTTAAATTTTTTTCCAACTGAATTTCATACTACTCGTATTATCTCCAAAAAGTGTTAAAGCTTCAACATGCGGCAGAAGGTTTACAATTTCAATAATTATTTAACATATAAAAACTAATTCTCATGACCAAAAACAAAATCAGAATTTTTTTTATATGTAATTTTATTTCATGTACGTGGTTTTTCTAAAGTTGAAATTGTTTTCCCTGAATCCGTTTTCAAATTTCCATCATTTTTACTTTTCGAGTTGTAGTGCCAATGGATTTATAGGGACTGGCTTAATCCTTCTCTGATGAGAAAATCTGGTGTCAAACGTTTACTACGATAAGCGGGCACCTGTCAATGTTGGCTTTACTCTTTATTTTACTCTATTAATGTTCATAAAAGTTAAATACCATCCATATTGTTTTACTAGTGCATGAATATTATGAGTATACGGGAGCGGAAGCTCAGTGGTAGAGCTCTGGCCTCACAAGCCAGCGGTCCCCGGTTCGATCCCGGGCGACGTTACACGCACAAACATGATCGGTCACCTCTAGCTAGCCTATGTGACTTAATGCCGTTACGGTACCTTGCTGTCTTTAGTTCACCGCACAGGCCTATTGGCCCATGGTGAAGGGCAGTGGAAGTTTTAAGTTAAAAAATATATATACAGGGTGAGTTTCTTAAATTGTCCAATAGCTAACTTTTTTATTCTATATCTGACAGTATACTTCTTATGGGTGATCCCATTTACTTTTTTATTTTGATTTCAGGTATGTATTTTAATTTTCAAAATTTCCCGCCATTTTTTCAATATGGCGGCCAACTTTAAATTTTCTTAACGACCCCCCTACATTTTATGGGTTTTGAAATTCCCATGTGATTTAAGAACTCTTTTATATTTTGTAATTTTTCTCTAAACATAACGGTTAGGAAGCTATAGGCAATTCATTTTTAGTTCCATAAGAATAACATGGGGCAAACTTTACCTGCCCATATCTCCGAAACCATTGATTAAAATAAAAATTACTGAAGAATAAATAGTCTTAAATTGATGTTACAATTTTTTTTCATAATGAAACTAAAGTTTGAAAATATATTTGTTCACCATATTGGTAAAAAGTTAATTTATGTGTAAATGATAATTTTTACGAGAGAAATGTTTTTAGAACATAAATTTAAGACATTTTTATTCCTGAGTATTTTTTATTTTAATCAATTGTTTCGGAGATATGGGCAGATAAGATTTGCCCTGTGTTATTCTTATGGAACTATAATTGAACTTCATTGCCTCTAGCTCCCTAACCGTTAGGTTTAGAGAAAAATTACAAAGGATGAAACAGTCTTAAAATTACATACGAATTTCAATAATACCATAAAATGTAGGATGTTCTATAAAAAATTTTAAAGTTGGCCGCCATATTGGAAAAATGGCGGGAAATTTTGAAAAGTGAAATACATTCCTGGAAGCGAAATAAAAAAGGAAATGGGGTCTCCCATAAGAAGAATACTTTCAGATATAGAATAAAAGAGTTAGCTATTGGATCACTTTAAGAAACTCACCTGTATATACTCGTATTTAACTATCGAGCGTTTTACATCTTAAATGACTACAGCATATGATTATACTACGGATTCATTAAAGATTTTAATGACAGTTTTTATATGCTTTTAATGAAATTAAATGTGTACTAAACGTTGTTGTTATGAGTTAATATTATTTAGTAAGACTATTTTAATTTTGTTACGAAATTTCTAGTAGAGCCGTTAATTTTCAAAACCTACATCTCGTTGTTAAGAACTGGTAGTTCCGGTATGCTAGTAGAAAGCCTTTATGAAATTCATTTTTTAGTAATTATTATAATAAATTATAGTATGATAATCATTTTTTATTGAAGATCGTAGAATCTGACCTTATTTTCGGTGTGCTGAGGTTAAGGAGTGGTCGTTAGAGCGTGATTTAAGTTGCCTGTTTCACCACGATAAGAGCTTCCCCAGCAAACATCGGCAGCCGGTGTTCAACCCGTAATTTGGTGGATCGAAGAATATTTGTCATAAATTGTTATTTTTTTATAATATAAAAACAATCTCTTGCAAATGTTAAAATTAATTAGGAATAAAAGTAGTTAAATAATTGTTGTTGACAAAACCAAGGGTATCAGATAATTACCCTGTGATAATAAAACGGTTCTATATTGGGAAATAAATGGAATTTGATTGTTATGAACGAAAATAACACAGTCAAACTTTACATTTTTATCATAGTTATTCTTGTCATTTTATTAGTAAATAAAATGCTTTAAACAGGTCCCACTCTACGGGCAAACCATTTTATTACAAATTCTCACTCATGGAGAATTCGTTCCATTCAGCTTAAGGGAATAGTAAATACATTTTACAGAAAAAATGTTTATTTCGCTCAAAATTTCACAAATTTCTTTAAAAGAATTGCATTTTTCTTTAATATCCATCATCGTATTTAACATAAAGGATACTTAAAGATATTTGGATATTTCAGTGGTGTAAATAACAAACACATAAAGGACCTACGCTTCAATTATAATTAATTGTACCTTTTACAATGTGTACTATGGTAAAAAAATCTATCAAGGATATAACTACGAAAAATAAATTTATATTTAGCAGTATACTTATTACATACTATTATTTGTAAGAAAAATAATGTACTTATTATTATGAAATAGAAATAGGTAACCCGCGACTACAAGCAATTATCTTAGATAAACAAATACCCGTCATAGATTCCCTAAAAGTTTATTTATAGGCTTTTATTTAAAATATGTTAATAATATGTATTACGTGAAAAAAAATTAAAAATACAACAAATAAAACAAAAGGAGAATCTCCATGGGCTCTTACAATTAAAATAGATAATTTTTTATACCTAGGTTTTATATTACATTTTTAATCAAGTAGGAGTTTATTTATTTCTTGAGAAATAGTAAGGTGTTTGAGACCAATTTATGTATCAGTTTGAGAGATAAAAAAAGTTTTATATAAAATACAAAACACGATATTAAAAGTCTTCAAATTCAAATATAATGAGTACATATAAATACATTATTATGCCAAATTATTATTATGCCAATGGGAAACTTGTAAGAAGCTATAACAATTTGGAGAACTGCTAGTTAGTTTAGCATCCAATCTTGACGTATTCGAAACTCATCCAAAATAATAACTGGCATCTTCTTCCAAGACTATTACATTATGTATCGTTTGCATTGTTAAACTTCTTCAACATACAAATTTTAACATTGCTGAATGTTTCCTGAGTTAAAATTTAAATTATTTAATCCTAAAAGTAAATTATTATTATTATTATTTTAATATACATACATTCGGCCTTTTAATTCTATTTTTATATGATGGAGGGTTTAAAAAAATACATAGATATATATAAACTTATGCAACTGCAAACAACATTTTTAAGAAGCCTTAAACGATCCATGTGTCACTCATCATTTGCTGACAGAACCAAAATGTAGTTACTGCCTTGAGAACTGAGATTGACAATGTCATGTCTAGATCATTACTGGTGATATCTCTAACAACCTAGTCAGCTGATACATCAGATATAAGGAAATTTGGCAAGTAAAAGAGGTTTAACAACTGCTACTACGTCATTTGTTTATTTTATAAGAGTGTATAATATTTTAATATAATATTTGGTATAAGAAATTTCTACAAGTTACTAAAATATAGGATTTGTAATTTCAATTTCTCAGGATTAAACGTTGAATAATGCCTTTGTTACCTTTTGTGTTTTCTAGGAAAATTTGCTTATAAAATAAACTGCTGTATTAAACAACTTAACGTAAAATTATGTTTGATAACTACTAATTTTAGATCGTGTTGTTTTCATATTTTATATACAAAAATTGATTAATAAAAACAATTTATACGAATAATTTTTTTTTATTTATATATTTTTTAATAGTAAGTTGCACTACCAGCAAATCAGATTAAAAATGCTTTCTTTTGAAAATTTACAGGGCCCATGTAATCATTTGTTTGGATAAAAAGCTTTAGAGAAAAGTGAAGTAATATGTTTTGACATGAATACGTGGCCGTCTGATGAGCCAAAATATTCATTCTGTTACATGAATACAAGAGCCCTATTGTCTGTATGTCATCCCTGCTGACAGGCCAGACGTTGGCTCGTCATTTTAGCTCTGTACACGTCATGTCTTTTGTTTGGCCTTCACTGCTTTTGCACATACTTGTAGTATCTTTCTTTTTAGATACATGACTATCATGTATTAATAATAAAAAGGTACTAATATATTTAAGGAAGTATTTTGAATTTCTTTTTAAAGATTAAACATAATAAAGAACTGAAGTAAAATAGGACCTAAGTTTCATTTTTTCATATTTAAAAATATATATATATTAAATAGTCGTATTAACGTCATGTAAATAGATTTTTTAGAGTTGTAAACTACACATACAAAATTGTACCTTTTACCAATTAATGCCTGACACGGGAATATAGTCCTATTTATAGGTTATATTAACATGGGAATATATCCTAAACGTATAGTCCTATTTTTTTTTTTCAAAGCCTTGCGAAATGGCCTATTTGTATTACATAGTAAATAATTATTCCACAATAAACTGTTGGCCACTTAAAATTACTCATACAAATTTATATTTTACCGTTGATCTATCTATTTAAAGCTTGCAATAAAATTAGTACACAAAAGTCAAAATATAAATCTATAATAATCGTTCTAAATATTTTGTATGTTATTAGTACTTTTTATTTTTATTTTTTTATTATGTTTATTAGTGCTCAAATATGTATAACATAATCCGAGAAACGTATAATCCTCTATTATACGTTTCATTTAAAATTTACCTTTATTTTGACCAGTCTAATCTATGTTCTGTAATGTTAACAATTACATTAAATACCTGGTGTATAAGTTTCATTGCAAGAAAATTAGTTAACATTATACTACGGAATCGGAGAGTCTAGCACTTACAGAATTCGGAATAACATATAAACGCCAGGTAAATTATCTACCATTTTTATGAGACCGACCCAACTTCCGTCTCTGGGGACGACCCTTCCTGTGGTTGAGTGAACTTTCATATATTTACGAAAAGGAATTTTCAGATTTTAAAATGATAATAAGAATATGAAACAGTAGTTTTCTTCATATAATCTTCGGAATATTTTGTAACGAACGCATCCAAAGCATCGTACCTTTCGTACTCATAAATTTTCCGATAACATCTTTCATATATCTCGACTTGAAATGTTTATATGAAAAAATACGAAATAAATCAACAGGCTGCACAACAACTGTGTATCATAAAATCAATGTGGAATCTCTCCATGGAAACTGACAAAACAGATATTATCATCAACGCAATGTATTAAAAGCATACTTGCTTTGTTATAAACTGATGAAAGATTAATTTCATATCATGCGATGCCTAATATTTATCAGTTTTGAGTGGTGATATAAAGTACTTTAAATATCACAGAGGTTTATAATTTAACTTAGATAATCTACATTTATAAAATAAAAACACTTATAATAAAAACTTTAATACTATTGGTTTTTAATATAATCATATTCAATTTAAATATATAACAAATTTAAAAACATGACAATTATTGTTAATATTATTATCATCATCGTGAGTGATGTATTTCATAGTTACGATACAGAATAACCTGCTTAAATATAAAACCGAATCTATCTCATAATTGTTAGGAAGTAATATAATTTTCATCACTATGTTGTTCAGCATTTTGAAGAACAGCTGAGAGTAGTTAATATGTCTATTTCATAGAAGCACGGCCAAGTTAACCAACTGATTTTACGTAGTAGCACTTTCTGTTTCGTATTCATAACATAATTTAATGTATGTAAACATTCGTTATCCAGTCTTGATCTCTGCTTTCTCTGTTTTATAAGAATATTTTTAAATTCAGTATATTAATTTTTCATCACACTACATCAGTATTAGCTGTTTTAGACTCTCACTTCTACCAACGAAAATCATGCTTTGGAGGTTTATGGCCAAAAAACGTTCGGCCCTAAGTCTAACATAAAAACATTCAAACACATGAGACATAGCCTAAGCACTTGACACCGGTAGCTGTAAAATCGTTGCACAATGGTAACACAATGCATCCCGTTAGATTAGTTACGCTTTTAATAGGACTTATTGATATTTTTTCATTTGCATCGTAGTTATAAAAAAAATGTAGTGTGATAAATATTTCTAGAGATCACCCAATGGTCGATATTCGACCAAACTCTCAGTTGATTAGGATTCAATTAATTTAAAAAATATGTTACCAATGAAACATATGTTCTTCCATTTTTTTAGTAATTGTTATTACAACAGCTGTTAAAGATTCAGTCAGTTACCCTTTTCCATAACATTAACATTGAAACTTTGAAAATCTATAGGACATAGCCTGGGAACCGATATAAATTAAAATGCGATTCTGTTCATTTACAGGACAACACTTTTCTATTGGTTTCGCGGTTTTCTCATACGATGCACACAAGCTGAGAATAAAGGAAGAAAAGAAACATGCTTGCCTATCTATATATAGATTGTTCTAAAAACCAACTGTTCTGTCGGCCGGCCTCAAAACTATGCCGAATAAGTATGGAAGAAAATTTATAAAGGATTAAAGGACACACTTGTTGAAATGTCTGAGGCGGGAGAATGTCCAACTCTGCACTAAGTTATATCTTTGATTTAATCACCTGTTAATTTAAACTATTATTTCAGCACAAGTTTAATTTTTATCAACAAATTGATGGACTTTCTGTTTACCTTTTTTAGGAATGAATTGATTTTCTTTTGTATCTTTAAAATGAATTAAATTTTAATGTCTATAAAACTGTTATTACTATTTTTCTTTCTTTGAATTACTTCTGTTCTTGTCCCAACTACATTAACTCTATTCATTCAATCATTTTAAGTATAAGATGTCCTGCACTGGAAATGAATTGGTGTAGGACAGCGGTGATGGAATGAATGTTAACGACCGCAGGGGCAGCGGAAGTGACCCCAACTTACTTTTCCAAAATACTTTTTCCAAAATGTTCAAAAAAACGTTTTAGTTAATATTGACCGTTTAAGTTCTTGACTTTGTCTCAAATATCATTATTAAAAGAATTTGCATGCTAGACTTTCACCTTACAATAACAATTTTGTAACACAACCTAGTGACTCGTGGTATCTCAAAGATATATATTTTCATTACTCTATGACCTAAAATGATTTTTTTTTATATAAAGCTAGTTTAATTTAAAGTTTATAAATGGGCCCTCACTCCCCCATATGTACGCCAAACACGCATACCATCGTATGAGCGTCAGTCCTTGTGTTTCGTTTATATAGTTTGCATAATGCGATTGCCTAGTAGCGACACAGCTGTTTAATGCAATTTACACATGTAAAATGAATGTGGGCACGTCGTCTGTCTTCCAGTGTAAAGTGAATATAAAATAGTAGTGAAACGTTCATTTGGAAGCAATTTCTAATATACCTATTTATACTGGTAAAGGAAGAAAGGAACACAGGAAGGTGTTATCGATATGTTAATTCACAAATTAATAACGTAGGTCCTATGATACAATTTTAAAATTTATATGTTATAGTAAAGAAAAAATAAAAAATCAATGGAAAAATAATACACGAAACATAAAATTACCACTAATAACATTCGTAAAATATTATTAGTAATTTTCTAACATTAATAATTAGATGTTGTTTTATGTTTTCGTTTTCTTTATTGAATAAAGCTTTAGTCATTGTATTTTATACATAGAATCACTCTCATAGATCATTAAAAACAATCTATGAGGTAAGAATGTTGTATGACCTACTAATATTAACTATAATTTAAATAAGTCTTCCTTTAGTACCGTAGTTCGTGTAGTAGTTCTTGTATCATATCAAAACAAACTTTATGATTAATACTTATGAATAATCCTCTAGAGCTAATATAATCGAAGAAAAAGAAATGTTTTTATAAAACAACATTGATGGTCGTCACGAAATTGCACCAGAGCTTGTTATTTCCATATCTGGCCTCTTCGTCTCAGACCGGACACCAATTTGGATAGATATTTACTTTCATAACTTCTACATGAATCGAATAGTACAGAAAAATCACTTGTAATGACATCGATATGTATTTTAAGGCTATAACGTCATATTTATTTTACATTATACCTATAAGACGAAATAAATAAATATTAATTAGTAAAGTGAGTTGATGAGTATATATGCAATACTTTGAATCTGATTATCATCATAAAAATTTCTAAGTATTTATTGTTTGTCTTTTTTCATGAGAATATAACAAAAATTCTGGTTCCAACGGTGCTACGACGTATTACAACATTATCAAAATAAAATCCAATGTTACTAAATTTAAAAAATAAGACGTAAGATTTTTGTGATGCAACGTAAAATATAGCAACACTACGCCCTACTGTGAGTTCTTTTCAGTCTTGACAACTTCAACAGTAAATTATTTTTATTTGTTTAATTTTCACCTAACATACAGAAAAACTTGTGATTTTCAAGTATATTAAATGTTCTGAGTTAATCCTAAATATCAATTTAAATAAATAAATGTAATTAATTTTACAGCCTTGATACCTTATTAAAATTATAAAATCTACTTACGTAGTAGCCTGTAGGTATCAAATTGTTGGTAGATCATTATCATTCCGAACATGTTTCAGGTGAAATTACCACCCATCTTCAGTGGCAACTAATATTCAGATCATTAAAATGAAGCCCATACTTGGATGTTTGTCAAATTCTTCATTAAATAAAAAACACAAAAAGTCACAAACACTACATTTAAAACTCACAAACATATAATTAAAATACCGATATCGGCATACTAGGTCAATCACAGACATGTCAAGTTCACCAGCCGGTCACCGTAGGCCTACTGATTGTGGAAGGGTCTCAAGGTTCAAGATACGTCACTGCCTTACTTATCAGCTGACTGAATGGCTTTTTATTCATTGCAATTAATTACCCAACCTGTTGTATATTTGGAAAGTGATTTTGAGACCCTTACACAATCAGTAGGCCTACGGTGACCGTCTGGTGAACTTGACATGTCTGTGATTGACCTAGTATGCCGATATCGGTATTTTAATTATATGTTTGTACCTAAGTTTCAAATGTAGTGTTTGTGACTTTTTGTGTTTTTTATTTAATGGAGAATTTGACAAACATCCAAGTATGGGCTTCATTTTAATGATCTGAATATTAGTTGCCACTGAAGATGGGTGGTAGTTTCACCTGAAACATGTTTGGCATGATAATGATCTACCAACAATTTGATACCTACAGGCTACTACGTAAGTAGATTTTATAAATAAATAAATGTAGTTTTCATTACCAACACATGTAACTATCCCGGCTGAATGGCTAAAGTGAAGGTGAGAGATTGATCCCCCTTGTTTGTGTTGCAGACTTGACGGAGAGTGATGTGAGTTTGATGTCATCAACCCTTACCGTCATTGGTACTTAGTATTAAGTTATTCGTGATGGAACCCAATTTATTCATTTGTGTGTAGGAAGTAAAGTTTTTAACATCTTTATTGTACGTTTTCTAAAACTCAATATTGATGCGAGGTGTATTTAAGGGACCTAACCATGTTCTTTGTAGTTTGAAGTAAAAAAAAAAAAAAAACAAAACGTAAGTTATTTAATTTCAGTAGTTGAGAAAATATGAGTCAGTTTACTCGTTTTCTCTTTTAGTGCAGTCAATTGAAATTTTTATAAACTGTTTTAATAACATGCCGTTTTTTTAACAATATTTTTTACAATAACATACTTTTTGATCAGTTTATTTAAATATTTAAGCAGATAATAACCATAATTTAATACATATATTTATTTGTACTGTTTATTTTAAAATATATTGAATGACAATAATAAAATTTAATTTATGACAAACTTCTTTCTGTCAGAAAATATAATTAATGTAGTAAAGTAGAAACTGTAGTACTACTTTAGTAGTATAAAGTTTTGCGTATTAGTACTTGTAGTTTATTAAGAAACTTGTAGAATTATATTGTCGAAAATAGTTTGAAATAATTAAATTTTGTTAACAATTGTGTTGCTTGAAATCGAACAATTTTATCTGGACTATCCCATGTAATTGCTAAAATTGTTACATTTAGTTTTTAATCAATAACATCATAACAACAACATAACATAATAACAATTGGTAGGTTTTTAATCCTACCAATCCAATATTGTGATTATCCAATATGGTACGTAAGTGCCAAAAATTCCCATTATTTACAGCTGTACAGTAATAGATGTTTAGCAAACTATTTAACAAACCAAATTCTTTTCATGGAAAATAAAAAATTTTTATAATGAATAGTGTCTTAATTTTAAATCCGATTTTCATCATTTTTAGCGGAAACAACTACAGATCAGGCCCTATCCAACGACACCAGAAACTTGGAAACCAGTTGATAATAGTCTCTTAAAAACCCCTGTTAGCGTATTAAATAAGTATATAGTCCGATTAGTATAATAATGACGTATTTTAACAATAGTTGTCCACTTTCAAGAATCTTACAATTAAAACCGACCATGTATGTTGAATACTACAATAAACATTTAAGCATTATTATTTCAATAATAAAAAAGAACTGCTTAATCAACGAACAAAAACAACGCCATTATTTGCTTACAATTTCTTCTAAAAGAAAACACACGTAGGCAATAAATTATAAAGCTTGAAAAAATATTCCCTGCTGAAATCTATAATAATTATTTTTCATCATGTATCCCATGTTTCAGATTAAAGCGTTCTTTGTCTTTACAAAGATTTATCGATATTAGCCTGCGATAGTTATTTAAAATTTAAATGTGAATTCCGCATATATTGTTCATTAATTTAAAGTTAATTATTTAATAAAGGACAACATATATTTAAGTTGTTTAAAATATTAGTTAGCTATATGCATGTTCAGCTATATGCAGTGCTCCGAAATAAAAGCACCAGTAAAATTTTGTCCCTATCTGTGTTTGTTTCGTGTGTAATGTGTGAGCTTGGTAAATAGCTGAGAGCTTACAGGGCAACGCTCACACCTGCCCTGGCCTTCGTAATGGGTACCGGCACATATTTAAAATTATTTTATACATTATTTGAGTTTTAAATACATTGTTTAAATTTCCTTGCCTGAGAAGTTTAATTAAATTACATTATTTTAAAAAAGTTATATGATTTTCTCTCAGACTTTTATGTAGTCAAAAATCAAATAAAATGTGTC
The DNA here is from genome assembly GCA_030545055.2 of Neoaliturus tenellus. Lineage (NCBI taxonomy): Eukaryota > Metazoa > Arthropoda > Insecta > Hemiptera > Cicadellidae > Neoaliturus > Neoaliturus tenellus. Next base: position 57,467,707 of record CM061537.1, on the reverse strand, counting down.
AATAAAAACCCAAAAAGTGTTTTCATTAAATTAAGTCGTATGATGTTGATAAAATTAATTCATTTATGCGTAGGAAGTGACGTATAACACTTAAGTGTTAATAACCTTATTGTACGTTGTCTAAAACGCAACATTGCTGTAAGGTGTATTTAAGGGACCTAACCAAAAATAATCAAAAAGTAAAATATTTAATTTAAGTAGTTATCTACCTAAAAAATGTTAAGAAAAGATATGATATAATGCCTTTGAAATGTTCACCAAACAATCATGGTTTAACCTTTAAAAGAGGTATTTATATTTTTTTCAAACATGCTTTGCAATGTCAACCAGAGGGAGTTATTGCCCTTCAGGTGAGCTCGTTCGCTACTCTCATTTGCGTCAGGTTTAGCTCGTTTGCTACGCTCACTCGCCGTCAGATTCAGCTCGTTCGCTACGCTCACTCACCGTCAGGTTTACTGTACCTCGTTCATTCCGCTTACTCTCCATAATGTTCAGCTCGTTCGCTCCGCTTACTCGACGTCACGTTCAGCTCGTCCAAAACGCTCACTTGGCGAAAGTATAAAATCCTCTATAATATCCTCAACGAAATTTATAAAAGAAAATAAATTATTAATTTATAGTTTTGTTTTTACCATTTCCCCTTAATTCGCTAAATGCGAACAGCTGTTTGTATAATTAACATTACTAGTTGTTGCCCGTCGATACTCGACGGATATAGTCCATTAGTGGTAAATGAAACGCTATAATAGTGCAAACATGTAAGGTAGTCTATAAAATGTACTTCTTTGAACTGCCATACCAAGAACAATAATATATATATTTTACAGAAAATACTACGATTTTAGTTGGAGCGTCGGAAAAGTAGGCCTATTCCTTAAAACCAATAATGTTGCATCCTTGTACTTATAGGCCCTACTCTTTAGTATTTTATAAACATGTCAATTTGATTGTTTAGGTAGGCGCAAACCTAATTAGCCTAAGGAAACCGTTCTATTAGGTTCAACAACATCAGAAATAAGTAGACCAATATCCACTTGTAGGCCTATTGGATAAATTGTTCTTAATAGTTTTTTTTTTTTTTTTTTTTTTTTTTTTTTTTTTTTTTTTTTTTTTTTTTTTCAAGAATTAGGAAAGGCCTAGAGTGTTGTAACTTATGATGGTTGGCTTTAACAAATATTGGTGTATTAGGGTAGGATAGGACGTAGAGAAACCATTTATAACCACTTTCATATCGCAATATTTATGCGGTAGTATTGCAAGTTTCAATAACTATCCAAATTTAAAGAATACAAATTTATTTCACAGAAAATTACATAATTTTAGTTGGAGTGTCTGTCAAAGTAGGCCTATAGGCATATTCCTTAAAAAAAATAATGCTGCACCCTTACTATGTAACACAGACACTCCTTAGTATTTTATAAACATAAAAAATCGATTGTTTACTTAGGCCTAAACCTTAGTAGCCTAATCAAAGTATTATATTAGTTAAAAACATCAAAAGAAAAGCAAGCCTAAACTATCAATTTGTAAACTTGTTAGTTAAATAAATATTTTTTTGAGAGTTTGAACAGGCCTATAAATATTTTAATGTATCTATTTTGCTTAAAATAAATAGCGGTACCACCAGTAAAACATTAATGACGCCGTTATTGGACACATTACAAAAAGTATATTTGCGAAGATCGGTCTGGAACCCGGGTCGTTTGATTTGGAGTAAGTCACGCTACCGCCTGCGCCACAAATACTGTCGTTAGGCGAAGTAAATGTAAATCATTACAACGTTGCAAACGACAAATTGAATGCACAGAATTCCGATACATCTGTTTCTTTTAATACAAATGTGAGCAATTTATTTAAACTAAACCTTTACAATTTAGTCTTAATTTTAAATCAATCAGCTATTTTACATAAATAAGCAACTTTCTTTCCATTTAAAGGATAATACATCATAATAATTGTAAACGTTTTTAGGTACTGACCATAATAAACCAAATCCTTCATGAACTTTTGTTCATCCACTCTGTCTTTAGACAAAATTCCTCTTGTGTTTACAATCAGCTGATTGAAATCGTGTAAAATAAATATATTGTTAAGGTTGGAAATGTCGACATTTTTAATTTAAGGGAGTAATATAACGTTAATTATATGATTAAGCAACTTTCTTTTCATAAATGACAATATATCATAATAATTGTAAACGTTTTTAGGTACTGGCCATAATAAACCAAATCCTTCATGAGCTTTTGCTCATCCACTGTATTTAGACTAAATACCTCGTGTGTTTACAATTAGCTGATTGATAGCATGTAAAATAAATAAATTGTAAAGGTTTGAAAATATCAATATTTTTAATTTAAGGAAGTAAGATAACGTTAAAGTAAATAAAATCTGCTAATATACAAAGGTTTACGTTTTATTTTGTACAAACTGCGTGTAAATTGGTAAAGTGGAAGTCTCAGACGAACTGTCCAAAGGATTGAAAATGTTGGATTTTTTCCCCATGTTAAATCTCCATTAGAAAACTTTATTTTTCATTTTTGACAGATTTAACGTAAATATTTTTGAAATACAAATAAAACCTGCTAATATAGAACCGAAAACGTTTATTTTGGTCATGCAAAAAGGTCCAGTAGAAGTCACAGACGAAGTGTCCAAAGGTTTTTTTAACTTTGTGTTTTAAATATATAGATTTGTAAACGTAATCATATGTTTCAAAACAAAAATGTTGCTTACATAAAAATAACATGGTAACTTTGAAGACTTGTGAGGTGGAATTTTATTAATTTATTTTCTTTCATAAGAACATTCCCCTGACAATAACAAACACAACAAAATAAGAATATGCTAAATTTTATTCATTTTTGTACATCGTAGATTAGCAAGGAAATGAGGAACATTTAAAGTTGTTAAACCTTACCAACAATAGAGTATAACATTAACATTGCTAATGTTGAGTGAGAGATATGAAACCGAGATTTTCACGGTGGTTTCAGAACCTTGTTTAACTTTTCCCATTTTCACCTTCAGATTGCATCACCTTCATACCTGTTAAACCATAAATCCTTGTTATCAAAGTGTCTTTGTAGCATCAGATAGCAGCATTTTTCGCACATAATACACTGAGACAACATTAAAAAGCGTTATAAGGAAGCAGTTTATATTTTTTTTTCGAAAAGATTACTTGACTTCTTCTGGATTATTCCGCCTAATTGATGAATAACCTAACATAGTTTATTTATTTTTAAACAACAAGTACACAAAACCCCAATATCTATATACTTGCATTACATTACCTATAAACAGTAAATTCAGTTTGTAAGACTTCATTGAAGACTCTTAATGATAAGAGTCTATAGCTATACGAAATAAAAAGTCTTAGAATGTCTTTACAGAAACTCCCATTTCTGCATTTGTATTAAAAGAAACGAACGATCAAAAGAATGGTTCACAGAGAAAAAGCCTTGGCGGAAAACGGTTTTTATTGTCGTTAAGTACAAAGAACCGCTTCTAGTACTTCTTATGTTTAAACAAGTCTTCTTGTGGGTTATTTCATCTCATTAAAAGTTCATACTGTTTAATAGTATTTACTGTGCTTCTCTACACAAATATTTCTGTACTTTTTTCTTTATGCTTTCTATTATCCTTGCAATAACCACATCTCTATTAAGGTAATGTAATATTTTTGTATATCTCTCCCTCACGAACTATCATATTTCATCACAAAGGGTTCTTTAAAAACTATCAACAATGGGTAAATTCAATTAATTAGTGTTTGCACTAGGACGGTTTTGGAGTAGTTTTGATTTCTCTCATTTCTTGTGTTATTTGGGGTGCTGAATCCGATTCTGAGGTTTGCTAACATAATTAAAAAAAAAAAAAAAAAAAAAAAAAAAACATTGTCAAAAATGGAAAATTTGAAAAATTGCAATTTTCTGTCATTTTTTGCTTATAACTCATTAACTATCAACTTTTCGTAAATAATGTATATTACTAAAATGAAAGTACACAACATTTGCTACAAAAATTACCCCCTATATTTTATTCTTCGATGAACGGTTTACGCACTCACCCCCATTGTTAATATGGGGAAATAAAAAATATCGAAATTGAGAAATTTACTTATTAATAAAAATAGTCCCATTTTCAAATATCCATGTAGCCCAAACGGTTCATCGGAGGTTAACAAATCGTGGGGTGGTTTTTGTATCAAATTTTGTGTACTTTAACTTTAATAATGTACACAAAATTTACCAAATTGTACACAGAAATTTGCCAAAATTTCTTGGGTTATAAGCCAAAAATTACAACAAAATACAATTTTTTCAAGTTTGTTTTTCCATTTTTGACAATGTTCAGTGTAGAAATTTTGATAGAAAACCTAGGATTCAGATTCAGCACCCAAAAACATAAAAATTGAAAAATAAGTAAACCACAATTTTCAAGTTAGGTCACATTTGAATACAAATTCACTGATTATTTAAATAAATTCTTTCCGTGTATAAAAGCATGTTTTCATAGAAAGTGTTCAGATGATTTTTTTTTTTACTTGTTAAATCAATATTAAATATTAAAACCACAACTAAATATACGAAAAAAATTATTTTAAGTACGAATGCTTTTAAGGAGTTAAAATAATCTTTATTGCAAATTAACAAAAATTCTGACTTAAACAAGTTTTATTTAAACACAAATCTAATGCATTTTTTTATATTTAATGCTTTTACGTTTTACACATCACGTTTATGTGTTACAAAACTGGAAGGAAAATACTATAACCAATTAGGGAAAATGTTAAGTTCGAGCTTGTACATTATCCTAGGAAAATGAATCCAAACATTAATAGTAATTTTGAATCAATGACCTTTAGGATAGATTAGTATCTTAAAATGTTGGGCAGAGACTAGAAATACAACAGTACAGTCTACTCCAGATTTTATCAATGACTCATGGCGTTTGTATTAGACATTAAGGTGTAAACCAAGTAACATTTTACACAGACACCACAATGGAGACATATGTTGGTCTGGTGCAGTCTGAAAATCTTCTCATTTATCTTCAGCCTCTTCATCTCATGCTTAAAAGTTTGATATCATTTTTATAAAACATTTATTAATACATTGGGTGTGTTATTATAAGTTTTAAAACATTATTATTATTACAAAGTAGGTTAAAATATATTAGTAAAGTTTTATGTCAAATGCATTTGTGCGTAAAACAATTTAGTCACATTTAATTACTTATCTTAGTTTTGCGCATTGTATCAAACCCTGAAAATTTTTATTTTTTTTTAAGAGATGAAAAAAATCTACTTCTGTTGATTTTGAAAAGTTGATAAGTTTTAGAGAATAAGCTTGTGAGGGCAGAGGCGCAAACTCGTTAACTACTTGATCTCTGTGATGAACTGCAACGTTTTCTTTTTTTATATTTTAATTTAGATTTCATCTCTGGTGAATAAATTTTTAAGAAAATCATCCCGATTTTAACTTTTCCTGCTGTACTTTAATAATACTATATGTTAATCACTTAAAATATTTACGTAATTTCTAAAATGTAAGCCTATACGCCTTAAATGTAGTAAAAAACTTTCAAATGTTTTTTATATCTAAAAATATTACAACAGACATTTTTTCAATATTTTCAAAAACATATTATGAAAATAAACGTTAATTATGTTTGAAATTAATGAACAATGAGTTCAACTGTAACTCAAAGATTTTATAATATAATCACAAAATAAACTTAGAAAACTTGAAAAAATCATGACATGTAATAAATAGGAAAAAATATATTTGTCAAGCAAGCGTTACAAAAGATGTTATGAATCCAAAGAATTTTAAGTAAAACGGATGGTTACATAGTACAGTAACTATTGCACATAGTTTAATTAATACAGGAGAAAATTGTCCAGTATTCATTTTCACTTTAACAGTTTCTTTATGGATGAATAATGTAGGCCTAAATACAAAATGAAAATTTTCGTTTGGTGTAAGAAGTTTCATTAACGGCAGTAAAAACCATTCTAATAATGGCATTAATAAACTTTACAAATTACAATACGTAAGCTGAATGAAGGGATTTCGATTATGATTAAAATACTCTGTATTTTCTCTTACACCGCTATTTTTATCAACGATTCACAACTCAAATATGAAAACGGGCGCTGGGTGGGGGTTATGGAGAGAATAACATGGGGAGATTTTAGGAAGAAAACACCTACCTTTCTTAATTGTAATGGTAAACTTTGGCATCAAATACTGCAAATTTTAACACTTACAGCGTTTAGTCGTTAAAATGGCTTCAGTATTAAATCCATTATAGTCGTGTGTACTATGGCTCCTTTCATTCTCCTAAAAGTTTTTCAATTAGTTTAATGATTTATTTATAGACGCTCTTGCCCACAACATTGTTTTGATTTTACTTGAAAAATCTATTATTTTGTATTATTTCTGTACTTTTACTTAAAAAATCTATAGTATAAATTCTCCATATCTGGGTAAATACACGAAAATATTTTAAAGAAAAGAAATAACATAAATTCTATCCCTTTTTAAACTAATGAAATAAAACAATTTAAAATAAAATTCACTAAACTGGATTTAGTTGTTAGAGGTTATTGGTGATCTATGAAAAAGAAGATCCTTTGATTTGAAATGTTGTTTTGCATCTTTAAATTACTCGTAAAATTCTACATTCAACCAATTTCAGCTTGGTCTAAGCATATTTTTATTATTTATTGACGGTTGAATCCCAATAGTTGTCCAGTTGTCTTGAAAACATGACTCAAATAATGAGCTTCTATATTTTATTTTCCTTTTATTCATTTTTGAATAGGTTATATATATAATAACTATTAATTGAATTAACATTTCATCCATTCTGTTTGTTACACGCTAAACATCTGTTTAGTGGTTAAAGTTGTGTTCAAAGTTTACAGAGGCAATTACACCATCTTATTTGCAGAGTTAATTTATTCAACCTAATAGCTCTTCGAACACTTTTGGAAGCTTTAAACTATCACTAAGAAAACAAGATTAAATGATGGTTTAATGTGGTGTTTTCTTATTAAAAGGGTTTTGGTATTTACAACAGTTTCCAGGATGAGCTGCTCAAGATGGAGAAGAAGAATTTGTGTACTAGCAAGAGTGTATTATAATAATTTACTTTCAAGCTATTTAAATGTGCTGAGTTACTTTACATAGTTTTTAAAACATGTAATTTGACACAGTCTAATATTTTTCGTAACACGATTACATAATTAGTTATAACTTAAGGTTTTAAAATTTGTTTTTATTTTCGTTAAACCTTGAGTAAATTGATACAAAAACATATATTTGTTTGAATATTTATTCACTATGTTCTACCGAACACCTAAAGCACGAAAATAAAAATAAATGTCTACTTACACTTTTTAATTTAGACTTAATCAGTTAATAAGTTTCTAAGTGTAATGTAAATACGTTTCACGGAATAAATGAGTAAATCAATATCTTAAAGTTTATTATGTATGTATATTTATTTGACGTTCAAAGTATAGTCTTCATATAAATGTGAGCAATAAGCAAAGAGCGCTCTTAGACTGCATAAAAAAGCGGAGAGGGACACCTGGGACAAGTTTCCATTTGCAGATGAAACTTTTCAAAAATAACACAAAATACAACGACACCATGAAAGTAATGATATGTTTTCAATTACTTTTTTTGTTATTCATAATCCATGTTTTTGGTGTTACTTACAATTTCTGTAAATGTTTAATGATAAAAAGAGGGGTCTTTTAAGTAATATGATTATAATAGAGTTGGTTCCATGAATAAATTAAAAATAAAGCCATTTAAATTAAGTCACACTGTTAAAAATATGCATTTATGATTTATTGTTTTATATGTTGACTTTTATATACTTGAAAATTAAACTGAACTACAATCTATAGAATCCACCAGAGCTATGGACTACATCCATGGATATAACATTTAGTTATTGCTCTTTTCTGATTAATTTTTGTTCATATGTGTTTGGCAGATTATTTTAAGCTTGAGATATCATTTGCTTAATAAATTGCCATAAATTTATTTCTGTATGTTCTTATCGTGAACAAATATGAATTATATTCACACGTGATAGCATTTTTTTTCCTGGAGTTACAGGAAACGTATGTTTAATTAAGTAAAATCTGTTATTAAAAAAAAGTAGCAACTTTACAGGTCGCTGTAACGTTTGGTCCTTGGAGCTTGTGCAACGATGTTATGTGCACAAACAGCCGCTACGTCTTCCGTTAGCGATGAAATGTCGTAACTGCGTTGTGAAATCATTGTATAAACTGAATTTTCAACAGAGATAGGAAGTAAAAATTAAAGGGAGATAGTCTTCGAATTAAGAAGTACATCAGAACTGCAAAGAAAACAACAAGGATAAAAGAACTCGTATGAAAGTATTGCCTATTTTCTTTTGAGAGACAAAAGTAATGAACATGAAATTTTAGAGCCATCATGTCCATATATAACTTTATAAGGGTATATAAATTTATGTTTTACAAGAAATTGATGGTGATAAAAGTACAGTGGTGAAAGTTTGATGAGAAAAGTTGTAACCCAAGTTGGACAGTAAAGTGTATTAAACAGACATCGATCATTTTAGTCTGCTTGGTAAACCTCGTAACCCCAACATTACACTTTGTAAAAGGAAAACTGATTAATTTTCTTATTATTTTCTCTATACGTTGTGAATATAAGTTTCTTATATATTTATGGCATATTTTACACAATTGGTGCTTTAAATCTTTATTATTATGTGATCCTAATTCATAAAGATTTTTTCCCTGAAAAAATCGATAAAGTTTCTTATATGATTAATAATTGCAGATACAATTATATAAAACAAAATTTTCTGTTAAATAATCTGTTTTAAACTATTTAACTTATCTCTTTTTAGCTAAAACATACTGAAGTACACTGTAAAAATATTTAAAATCCAATTTTGAATTTATTTTCATTAAGCAAATCACCGAAAAATATGTTTCAAGAGTTACATTTCACATTTGACTTTTGTTGTTGTTTTATGAATTTCTACACCTGTGGTACTTTAACACGTTTATGTGGAACGGTATAAACCACAATCATGTTACTATGCAGGGTGGAAGTCTGGAAACAATATAGTATCTTTAAAGGTATTTTAGTAATCAAACTAATACTTGGCAAATTGATTTTTAGTGACAAATTCTACTTAGTAAAGTACTTATTATACTTTGACCTCCAAGGGGGACGGTCACCAAAAATCAGAAGAAAACCTTAACTGTAAGCATAGGTCAATATTTCCATCAAATTAATGGTCTCTAAGAATAGAGAACAATACCACCAATCCAACCTCAAAAGGATGGCCGAGTGATAAATGGCAAGCGTACAAACCTCGCATTTAAATCATGTTGCTGAAAAATTGCAATAACTCCCAATGCAATCAGTTTTGAGGTCGGGTTTGTGGCAGGTTGATTTGAATGCAAATACTTTTAAAGTGATGTGTCATTTTTTGACCTAAACCAATGAAGTATCCCTGGCGACTTCCACTAGCGCCGTCCCTAAATGAAGTCTCGAAAAAAATTTCATTGACCTATGTCATGCTATACATCATTAAAAATCTATGCTTCTTGCCACATACCTGACCTCAACAGGTCGAGTGTATTGGGAGTTATGGAATTTTTTCAGCAATATGATTTTAAGGTCCAATGATTTTAAGGTACAATGAATTTTAATATGATTTTAATGCAAAGTTAGATCGCCTACCATTTTTGACTCTGTCATACTTTTCAGGCCAGGTTTACGGCATTGTTCTCTATTCTTAGGGAACTTAAATTTGACGTACATATATGTACATATTGACCTATGTTTACATTTAAGATTTTCATCTGACTCCTTGTGGACCATCCACCCTTTGAGGTTCAAGGACAATACGTACCTTAGGAAGTAGACTTTGTAAAGTAGACTTAAAATTTATTTGCAAAGTTTGAGTTTTAGTAGTTAAATACTTTTAAAGATATTATATCGTTTCATGCCTTTTTGCACCTTGTATAGTTTTTACTCGTTCTAACATAGCATCATTAACCAACTTGGCCTATCACGAACTAGACTTATTACTACCATAAAATTTAAATATGGTATGAAATATGAAAAGGTTAAAGGGCAATATGAAACTATTACTACCACTTTTTTCCTCGTGATTCAGAGAAGACGTCGGCCTCGAGGCCCCTGCTCCTGATTGTCCACATAAATTGTCCGGGAGTTTCATTTTGTGCCTCCTTCACCAATATCGGCTGCCGCGCAGATGTGTCGAATGCTCAGTGACAATCGCAGCTTTCTTATGATTCAATATAACTTGAAAAATCTTGGATACTTATTGTAAGACAATAACACGGGTATTTTTCTAGTCTTTATATAAGTAAATGTTTGTAAGACATAACATCTATTTGAAAAATTAAAATAGAAGTCTAGTTTATTAAAAATTATAAAATAAAATTTTTTGGGTTTTTTGTAAATAATCTATAAAGATTTTATTTGTCATCACAATAAAATATCGTGTTAAATACACTATCTTCAATTTGAAATTCAACAATTTGCTTTATCCCATTATGTGAAGATTTTACTTAGAATTTGTATTGTATTATTTAACCTAGAAAGTATTAGTCAAATATAAGTAAAAAGTATTATTATTATTATTTACACAAATATAATCACATATCCTTTTGCTATGTGGGCTATTGTCAAATAATTTTTACATAACAGTTATCATGAAAACAGAAGATCACTGACCAAAACAAAGGGCATCTTATCAGAATTCCTATTATTTTGCACTTATACCACGTAAGACTAATATGTTTTTATGATTATGATTCAAATTGATGAACTGCACTGTTAGGTTACAATTTAATATTAGTTTTACTGTAAATATTGTAAGTAGTAGAACTTAATACTGCAAATCCAATCTCAAAATTATATTTAAACTAAACAGAGTTACTAAAACACGAAAAAAATTATATATATTGAGTATGCGGTCTATTGTGACGAAGACATAAAGTAATTGCTTTTACCTTTTTAATGCTACAAATAATTGAATACTTAATATGTTATTTATCCTATACTATAATACTAGCAATATCTGAATCGATGAAGGGATGTCTATTCCAATCTCGAAATGTAGGGGTAGATTGTGCTGTGATTGTAAACTTTGCATTTAAGAGTGTTTTGGTCCAAAAATTAGTTTAGAAACACTCTCAATCCCAAGAAAAATAGAATTTGGTCCAAATTTAAGTTAAAAAGTCGTAATTTTTAACATTGTTCTTGTGGGTTGTTATTTTGATAACGGAGTAACAACTAAAAGTAAACAAACATAAAGTAACATTAATTTTAAGTAGTTTTTTAACATCTGTTATCTGTGAAGAGTCTTGTGTAGATTTAATGGCTTGATTACCATGGTACTATAACAAAAGTTAATTCAAACCAACGAGCAAAGCTCGGTTAACCTTGTACTTATTGTTATATTCGTTATAAATTGTATTTTTGATTTATCAGTCCAATGGAAAATATTTTTGAAGGTAAATCTACTGGGGGAAGTGATTGATGTTTGTTTAAAACACTTTGCAACAAAACTTGGATTTAAACTTTTCTTATCAAAGTATTGGCGCTACATAATTTTATACTTGTTAGAAAGTTTATAACCAATTTATTTTTTAAGTAAAAAAATTCTATTACTCTTCATATTACTATGTTTATAAGTTTATGTTGTAAACATTTAAATAGAACAAATATCAATAATTTTTATGCATTTTAACAAATGGGCTATGGTCCTTAGGTTAGAATAAACATTCTTTGATAGTCAGAAATAAAATTGATTGAACAGACAATTAATCAGAAGATTATTTAAAACTATTATCAATACTTAACATTCAATAATGTTACCAAAAATAATAAAATGAACGATATTTCAATTTAACCAGTTGGTTATTATACAAGTTTTTCCCAAATTAAATTTATTTCCACCCCCTCACAAAAATACTATTTGAAAGTTTGTCTTCATATAAATATACGCATCTCTCCCTTTAATTCTTTTTATTTGTTAAGATAAACAAATATCGTTTTCGGGGTGATAATAACTTAACACAAAGTACCTTTTGACGTTATCAAACATTTTAAGTCAAGTTAGGGAGACAGCTCACCAGGAGTAAGTAGAAAATCTTAAAAGTAAGCATAGGTTGATATGCACATCAAATTAAAGGTTTTACTTGGCACAGTACAATGCTGCAAACTAGACTCAAAATGGGTGACCAGGACGGAAATGTTATTTATTCAAAGTTTCCATTAAAATCATATGGGTAAAACTTTAAATTGCAATAACTTTTTTAATACTCAACCTTTTGACGTCAGCTTTGGGGCTAATTAGTCTAAATGCAAAGATGTGAAGTTACTAGCCTTTTACTATGAAGGGTGTTTGGTGGACAGTGTCAAAAAGTTTTAAGGGTTTATTATGCATTTAAAATGCAAACCACCACCACCTTCTAGTAAAAGTCATTTTTATATTTTTTCATATTTCTGGTCATTGCTAAAAGATCTCTAGTTTTTCTCACATTTTATAAAAATTATTAGACCTTTTATGGAAATTTGGAAAGTAACCAAAACTATCTATGAGGGTAAGCAAAGTTTTTCCCAGTTGCATTGAACCTCTTAAAGCCTTAAACGAGGACAATATTTACCATTGAGTGCTGCACTTTGATTTTCAATATTGATTTATATGCATGTTGAGTTGCATTATTAAGACACTTGATTAAAATTATTGATCTCCCAACTTTGGTAACTAGAAATTAAATGTAACATTGTGTCAAGTCGAGGCAATTAGGCCTAAGTGCCGTGCTCTACAGTACTTGTTCACCCAGCGCCAGTCAGTGGTGGGTGGTCTGGTCAGCCAGCAATCATGTTCGTTTGTTTTACACAGTTCGTGTCGGCAACTCTGTACTTACCTTGTCCTCAGATAATCCAATAAATTGCTCTTATCACGCAATATTGCCCTGAAGATATAAAGCTGGTTTGGTTTTTAACTATTAGTTCCATCATATTTAACAATACTCATATTGTTTTTATATTTTCAATGAAACTCATTTTCCTACAAAATAAAAGAACTACTTTATCAACTTACTTTTGATATGGTCTTAATAATTACAAACTAAATATTAATTTATTATTAATTACAAAAATATTTATAAAGCAATAAATTCTATATTGAGTATTCTTTTTTTTAATATGTGAATGTTAGCGAAATCACTAACAGAAATGGCTACAAAGCGAATGAAAATTTCAGAGTTCATATCCAACTATTACTAGATTCGATTTCAATCGGACTTATTTTATTCATTTTGGAAGGAAATAAACAAAATGCATACTGGACAATCTTTGTGTTTACAGCCCATATTTGTAATAATTGTTATCCACATATAGTTCAAAGGTTCTCCAAGTAAATTATAACACGTCTTTGATTATTGAATTAATTTATAAACAAATTACAAGTTAAATGTTAATATGTTGTATTAAAAAATCAATTCTCTTATTGCTAAATAGGAAATTTCATAAAATTCTTTTGTTTTTCATCCATTAGGTTATTTTTATACATTGAAATTTCTGGGCTATTTACAAGACCTTATTTGCAGATTTCAACTGTTGTTTAAGGATTTATCATTTAATATTGATAATCCAATTTTGGTAAATCTTTTATCCGTGATACAAAATTTACTATGATTTAATTATTTTCATACATTATCTAAATTATGAAGTGGGGTAGGGTCAAATCATTTTAGGTTTTCATAAGTTTTTGTACAGTAATATTTTCTATTCCGTCTGGGAGCAGCTCTGTCAGGTGTTGTGGTAATAAATTTGAAACTTTGTCGTCCCAAAACCCCTAAACAATAACATTAGATTTCCCGCGGGGTGGCCTCTCAAGTGAATCAAGGGGATGTTCAGATCTCGCTTTTTACCTCGGTAAAGGTTATAGAAAAGTCGATAATTTTGATGTTAATGGACATTAAAACGACACAACGACACATTTTAAAGCACTTTTTACTGTTAGACAAATTTATTAGGGTCTACATTACTTAAGGCACCGGCGCACTCAGTAGTGCGTTTTAAGAGTGTATCACATTTTACTATAAAATCAAATATAAAAAGTTTTAAGGATGTTCTTAAAAATCCATAAAATCTTATATATACATATTAAACGTTTGTTTAAAAAATTTCGTACTGCAATAACTATAACAATTTTTTTCGGTCAAAGTGTTTATTGAGTATCCTCAAACAACAAACCTGACTCTCTTAGACATATCTGCAACCATTTGACTTACGTTTATAATTATAATAAAAATTGTTAAAACTTTTTCTATGTTATTATTATATAAAAAAGCATAAAAATTAATTTACAGGGAGTAAACTACTAAGGTAGGCCTAATAGTTTTTCATATATATTTTTTCACTTTGAGAAATATAACTATGATTTGAAAAAAGTGTCTCAAGGGCACATTAATTAATACTTAAAATGACATGTAAAATTCAATGTTTTAAAAGAAAATGATACTTCCTCCGTTTAGGATAGTAAAAACGTCCAAATAAATTTAAGAAAAATTTATTTTTTAAGCTCTTTAAGGTTATATTAATCGGTACAATCATTATGTTTCTATGTTTTGTTACACAACAAAAATGGCAATAATCTAATATCAATCAAAATTTTATTTTATTTTAACAAACACAGTAGGCCTAGTTTATATATTGTTCAATAACTGTACTTTGAATATACAAAACCAATTTGTCTAAATAAATTTAGCCCCAGTTGAGTTTTAGTGTTTTCCAATGTTATTTTAGTCATAATTAGTCGTTTACATGATTGTTCTTATTACCATTTCAAATTTCAAAGATGCTAAGAGGAATAATTTGACACTTATGTTACTACGATACTTAAATGGAAAGATAATTCAGGGTTTCCTATAAGTCCGGCAAAAACTCCATTATATGACTAATTTGGTCAAAACAAGCAAAAAAGAGTTCATGTGAAGGTATGTCGTAATATGCATATAGGCCCCTATACCTAGATATCAGACTTTTTCCACCCAATAATTTTTATTTCGGTGACGGACTGATCTAGGAACTTCGTATTTAGCATAGACCTTTATAATACTAATTTCCATTTTCAAAATAAAAATTAGTTTTTCCGATGTGTATTTTCAAAATGGTTTCAATTTTAATTTTTTTAACACAAATAGGCTATCTTAAAAACTAGTAAAATACATCACAATTTTACTAGACGCGAAAACGTTGACAAATTTAATTATTTAACCAATCATACCAAAATCACTAGGATTTGAAGACAAATAATGGAGTAATGTGATTTTTCTATTAAAATAACCTCAATTTGCATTAACTATAACGCAAAACTAACGTTTCCCTACTGAAAATCACAATATCTCCGTTATTTGTTGTCAGATCCTTACAAACTTAGTATTATCGTAAAACTTTGTATTTTTAATTATTGGTTAGATAATACAATTTTTCAAATTCTTTGTGTCGTGTAAAATGTTGATGTAATTTACCAATTTTAAGATATCTGAGTTTAAAAATTAACAATTTAATGGCCTCCATTTTGAAAATATGCATCGGAAGAACTTTTTTTTCCCATGGGAATGAACATTAGTATCATACATACGGTACCATAGACATACCTTCATACAAAAATGTATTTCTTATTTTGACATGACTAGACATATTATAAAGTTTTGGTGACGGATTTTAAAGACACCCTGTATAATAGAAGGAAAACAGTTACGTAAATTTATTAATACATTATGTATATTATTTATAGTTTTATATATCTCTTTATTTCAAACAAAAAATAATTAATTTATTGCCATATTGATGGAATACGATAATTATTTCAACTCAGGAAACTATAATAATTATGTCTACCTGATAGTTTAACGTGATTACATTCAAGCTGTTTAAAAATAAACATTTTTACATAGAAATATGTAGTAAATTATTTATATTGACTATAAATAACGTTTCATTTATATTAACAATTAATTAACATTTATAATGTACGCAAAAGTTCTTTTCGTACAACCAGAATGGGTTGAGGAACAAAGGGAAGTTTGGCTCGACAGCCACTGTAAGAGTTCCCCCCACATAGCCTAGCTAATTAATTTGCCTTTTGTGGTTAACTCCTTGGAAAAGGTAACTTCGCCTCAAAGAACTTTTGAGTCTTGTAATAGGATAATTAAATAAAACTTATTAAATAAAAAAAAATTCTCTTTCCATTATTTTAATTATTAAAAGATTAAAATATATCTTAAATAAAAAGTAGTATATTGTATTCTCGCTGGTAGTTGAGCAAATATTAAATGAGTTTTCAGGTCTACTTTCACAGGAAATAAAAATGTTATTCAACATGTGTCAAATATAAAGATAATTTAAACGTTTACTACTTCATGAGGTGGATTCCCAGTAGCAAATCCCGAAATATAGTATGTTAATGTTTTATAAAAATATTAAATGCCAATTATAATTAATACTTACTTTGTCTTAGTATCAGGCAAATGGAATGAATAAAACATTTTGTTAATAACAGTTTTTAATTTCATGGAAAAGGTAAAGAATTACGAAAAATGGGAAAGATTCTTTTTGTACACATCTGTGACTTGCCTAAGACAGAAAGTGTCTAAATATAAATATATTTATATTTATATAAATATATTTTTTGTTGCGCGTCATGATTTCAAACGTGATTGAATTTATCTTATATGTAATAAAATCTCTTGTATCTATATGTAATATATATGTCTCTTGTTGTATCTATATGTCTTGTATCTTATATATGTAAATCTTGT
>CM061537.1:57339954-57450710 GCA_030545055.2 Neoaliturus tenellus | reverse complement strand
AATGCCCTAATGGTCCGATTTTAATGAAATTTGGTACATAGGTCCAAATCCACGATAATTCCAGGTGTTTTTTTTCATTTTTTTTGAATTTTTTATTTTTAAGGGTATTTTACCCCCAAAAACCCTCAAAATCGTCGAAAATCCAAATTTCTCAAAAACGGCTCTAACGATTTTGATTAAAATTTAGTGGTTTATTAAGCTTAAAATGGCAAATAAAATGACACCACCCGCATCTCCGAGAAAAGTCGCGTTCAAAAGTTATAGAGTAAAAAGTGTTTCAAAAATCATTTTTTTGGATTTTCAAAATAGCTGTTGTCTTGAAATAAATTTTACTTATCACCATTAAATCAAGCTCAAAAAACTAAATAATCTAGTATTTTAAATTATTGCTCTACGTCAAGTGGTTGCGGAGAAAATTCAATTTTTCCTTTAGCGGTAAACGCAGTACTTTGTTAAAAGTCACAGACGCGCGTAGGGTCAAACGAGCGCTGCTCAGCCGGTAGCTATCCGACTGAGTCATCAAGACATTAATGTTGTTGTTATTCGTGGATAAGGAGACCCCGGCCGAACCGTTGAGCACGTCTGCCTCTAATGGGCATTTTGCGCAAGCCCCCGGAAGGATGGGATATTGAAGGAAGAGAAAGGGTGAGACAAGGGACTGTCCACTCATGTTCCAGTTAGGGGTTTCTATGCATGTCGCATTCCTCACCCCCTGCTGTCTTGAACACATGTTCCAGCTAGGGGTTTCCATGCCCATAGCATTTCTCCTCACCCCCTGCTGTCTACATATGTTCCAGCTAGGGATTTACATGCAGTTCGCATGTGAGTCGTTAATTTCCCCCACTGTCTTGAACATGAATGGATTATGAAGGAAGGGAAATTGTCATAGTGGCCAGCCAAAAGACTTACCACAGTGTTAAAACAACTTCGTTTGCTGTACCCAATGTCAACTTCGCAACTAGTATAAACCAGTTTTAAAGTTGTCCTGGGAGGACATTAATGTTTGAAGCTTTTAACATCTTTTTTATATTGTTGGGAGAAAGTATGTGTCAGTTAACTGATACCGTTTATTCAAATTGTCTTTATGCTTAAATTAACCATTTTTTACCATTTATAATTTTATCACAAATTATTTATCATTTAATACATTACATTACAGACACGATGAAGTATAAAAACATTAATTCTTTGTTGTGTAGTACTTTTTCTCATTAACTTGTGTTTTTTTATCTCACTACTTTTTAAATGCCTTTATCAATGCTCTAATTTTAAACACATTTAATTATTAATATGATCAGGTTTACAATAATTATCAGGTTAACACATATAGTAATGCATTGTATTTTATAGCTAAAATGTTAAGATCACATGATGTTTAATATTTAAATTTTAATTTTGAGAGTTTAATATTAACCACACGATGAGAATGTGTGGGATTGGAAGCAACACCCAGAGCGCTGGTGACTTTCAATATCGGGCCTCATAACCCACGGCCTCGGTTATGAGTTCTTCGCGTGTTTGTTCAACTATTCCCGCCGATATTATAGAGTGAGCCAACCATCATATTGCATGCTTTGGAATACAAACTTCACTGATCACATTTAAAATCTGGTATAGCAAAACCTAAATTTTTCTAAAAAAAATAAGATATTTGAAATTTAGCGTTTTTATGGTAGAAAAATATTACGATTGATCTTTCATCCATTCATAATTGCATTCATATTTGCATATCTGTAATAGATTGACCAAATAAATAAATCTTTACAGTACATCGTATTACGGACTAAAGTTGCAAAGAAGAACAATATTTATATTTAACCCTCCTGACCTCCTAAGAGATAAATAAGTATAACACAATAGTTGTTTGGGAGGATTAGCTTATAAAACAAAATGTCTGCACAATACTTACTTTTACAATACAAATTTTAAATCCTTAAATGTTAAAATGAAACTATTAAATAAGTTAAAGTTCTGAGAATAATAAAATGCAATAAAATAAAATAAATTATATGAACTTAACTATTGTTTTAATTTGTGTATGAAATAATTTTTTCAGTTAATTTTCTCGATGTATATTACCAAAGTTTATACATCGATATATTTAAAAGTTTTCTCTATTTTTGAAAATATTGACTTAATCAGATTTCTTAATCTAAATTAATAACTTTTAATAATTTAGTGGACTGTTTGGTAATTTATTTTTAGTTCCCAACAGATATTTGCAGTATGGCTAGTATTGCTTTATAATCCAATAACCAGCAAAACAGAGCAACAGCAACATCAAACTTCTGTTGTTTGTCGGTCTATAATGGTTTAATTTCATAGAATACCTACATCATATCACAATTTTTATATACTAAATATAATATGGATATAACATTTGCTATAAACTTAACATCTTGTTATTTATTTTAATATATGGTTTTATTGTTTTATTTTTTCAAAAAATCGTTTTATGGATCAATCGAGTTTAGTAAAAAAATCAATATTATTTCAAAAAATAATTTTTACCATTAATTTCTTAAGATGTTAGATATGTTATTGTAAAAAGAAGAAATAATATTACTTTTTAATATTAGGTGTTTTTTTAAACCACAACCCATGGGTTGAAATTAAAATTTTCACACCCTACAGGTATAAATAATTAAAATTAATTAATACCTAAAATGGGTTTATTTTAGCTTTATATTTGTTTATGATACGTTTTATTGCTAATTACATTTTATTGCAACTAAATAAATATTGTTATTTTATTGTTATTTTGGATATTGTTTTTGGCGTTCAAACACATTATCATTACGGTACATTTTGTGAATTTGTTAAATGTCTTATTATTTTCATATAAAAAAAATTATATAGAGAGCTTGAATTCTGGATATCTTGAAGGATACAATTAAACTTTTCGACAGTATATAATTGGAAAATAAACGCACCCTTATTCTAGATCTCCAGGTGTTATAACTCAGGATTATTTTCTATAGGAATGTGCAAAGAATGAAGCATAAGAACAAATATTGATGAACGTAAAATAAGTAGATCAAAAATTTTACTGTCGGAAAAACAAGAGCCATTCAAAAAAGGTGTTCAGGAGTTTACCAAATAGGGCTTGACTTAATGATCGTCTATTAGAACCCCAACCGAACAAAATACCAATAAAATCCAGTAAATATTTGTAATAAGTGTCATTAACAATAAAATTTGTACTTATGATTTTATCTTATGGTTAGATACGTGTTATGTTTGATATTGTTTATTTTACATTATGGATAGCGTTTTAAAAGAAAACAACCTGTTGCTTTTTTAAACTACAATCAACAGTTGTGACATTGGGAAAATATATTGAATAATTAACTTGCCGTAAATCATTTTATATTTTCAATATAATGGTCTGACTGGTTATATTTTTGGTCTGATGCCAGAGTGAACCGACTCCAGTTTATTGTTTTTTAAATAATATAATTTTATACTTGAGAAATACATTATAATCTTATGCCAGAGTGAACCATCTCAATAACAGTTGTGGTTGGGAGGGAAATTTGTTTTTTGTTTTCCCAAACAGGGGATTTTACTACTGTTTGTGTGCCAGACTGCACCAACTCTTGAAAAACATGGCCGACGCATGCGAGTTAGTTCCCAGTGCTTCAACTTCTTCTGATGATAATGAGTTAATTAACACTAGTTTATCGGACCTATTTGAAGATTCTGGCGATGACTTCATTCCACACCTTTCAAGTGATACAAGTGAAGGCAATTACGACATTTATTAGTCTACCTATTTATGCCCTTTTTTGCTAGTTTGCAATTGGTTAGTTCACAGTAGCTTTCATTCTTATGCCAGAGTGAACCAAATTTTTGCCTCCATATTTTCAGCTGTGTTGAGTGTTTTTTTTTTTTTTTTTTTTTTTTTTTTTTTTTTTTTTTGCCACAGAGTCATTTTATATGATTCTAATAGTGATAATAACAGGTATCTACATTGAAACAGACAATACTTCATTTTTTAACATATATTTTGGAGTTAGTTCACTCTGGCAAACAAAGTTCAGAAATTCTATGATTCGGTTCATTCTGGCAGATGAGGGAATGGAAGTCTGCCTTTTTATGATACTAGTTTATTTGAATTTCACCAAGCTTACAGACAATAAGTTTATTTTTGATTTTAAATAAATACGGTATTTTATTTGTGAAATAAAATAATGGTAACTGATCATTTTGAACTACAATGTTAAATATCGTAAACAACAATAGGCCTACATAATTACTTAAAAATCTGCGTTAAATAAAATTATTTTAAACATAACTATGTCTGCATTGGACCATATTTTTAAAATTAAATCTGCATAATTTCAATACTATTTTTGCAGATGAGTTCATTAGCATTTCTCGGCTTAGAAGAGAGAGGAAGAAGAAAATAAATGAGCAGGATATTGTGAAAGATGGAGCCGAAGTGGGACAGGTAGCACCAATAGTAGCAGAAGAAATCCTACAGGATATTGAACACGATGATCAACCTGACAAGAAAAAGAAGAGGAAGAGAAACCATGGAGATCCAGCCAAGTGGAAAAGAAATCTCAGAAAGTTCAATCGTAACTCATGCAAGGCGTATAAAACTACTAGCGGTAAACTTGTTGCTAGTAAACAGTTTGAACCACATGACTGTAAATGTGTAAATAAATGTTCTGAAAAAGTGAATATTGATGAAAGGAAAAAGTTTTTTGACCTCTTTTTGAATTCAGTTTCATTTGATACACAGACCACTATCATAGGTATGTCTATCCATGTTCGAAAAAAATCGGAAACTAAGATTGCTCATTAATCAAAGAAGGGTACTCTTGGTATTATTATTTGCCATGTCAAGGGATTGACGTTAAGGTTTCCAAAAAATGTTTACAAAAACGCTTCAAATAGACAGCGCGAAGATTCATCGTACATTATTTAAGGTCAGTTGTGGTGATGTCGTAGACAAAAGGGGTAGGCATACTCCACATAGAAAGCTTTCATATGAACGAGTTAACTGCGTTAAAGCTCACATTTCGTCATTTCCAGCCTATACTAGCCACTGCAGAAGGAAAGACAATCCCAACAAAAAGTATTTAGGGTCTGAATTATATTTAAATCTAATGTATAGATTATACAAGGACAAATTGAAGCCGATAATGCTAAAGATGAAATCTTGTCTCAATCTGTATATGAAAAAATCGTTTACAAAGCTTTTGATCTAGGTTTTAAGACACCTCATAAAGACACCTGTAAAGTGTGTGATTCCAATAATATTCATAAGAAAGCCATCGAGAGTGAACCTGATTCCGAAGAAAAAATCAAGCTAGAGAGAGTGTTAGCCAAAACTCAACTTTACCACCGACAAGCAGACACTGCACGAGATGCCATGAAAAGAGACGTGGATTCTGCTAAGAACGGCAAATTTACTGTTTTAACTTTTGACCTTCAAAAAA
The DNA here is from genome assembly GCA_030545055.2 of Neoaliturus tenellus. Classification (NCBI taxonomy): domain Eukaryota; kingdom Metazoa; phylum Arthropoda; class Insecta; order Hemiptera; family Cicadellidae; genus Neoaliturus; species Neoaliturus tenellus. Next base: position 57,445,260 of record CM061537.1, on the reverse strand, counting down.
ACATTCTCGTTGCCTAAAGTTCCCACAGGAATTGATTATTATAAGCGGATATCATCAGTTTTTAATCTATTCATGATTCATGATTCATGATTAATGACGTTCATGATTGTGCCACGTCAAAAGGGACAATGCATCTATGGCATGAATGCCAAGGAGGAAGGGGACCAGACAAAATCGGATCTTGCCTCATGAAGTATATTTCTGACCATCATACAAAAGAAAAAATTGTGTTGTAGTGCAACTCATGTGGCGGCCAAAATAGGAATTTGAAAATGGCAACGCTTCTCATGCGGCTAGTGCAAATCCCCCTGAACAACATCAAAGAAATTGAGCAAAGGTTTCCCATACCATGTCATAGTTTTCTGCTAAACGACACCGACTTTAATAACATAGAAAAGAGCATGAGAAGGCATGAACACATTTACGCCCCACAACAGCTAACTGAAATAATTAAGGGATGTATAAATAATAGGTTAATTTACCTGTCAGTCGACAATCCAATTGTAACTCTTTTGGTTACAGCTGTTTCAAGGACTGTGTCCTCATCTTCAGACCAAAAACGTTCTCAAAGTCTTCAGTTTAAAAATAATTTCGCCTTGTCGGGTCGTCTTGGGGTTAAAAAATTTGAGTAGTCTACTGGACATTGCTGTGGCCACATTAGTATTCGTGTTTTGTGAACTTTCGTGTCTGTGACTGTATTTGTAAAATGTGTTATCAGTGTTTTAATTTATTAAATTTTTTAACCCCAAGACGACCCGACAAGGCGAAATTATTTTTAAACTGAAGACTTTGAGAACGTTTTTGGTCTGAAGATGAGGACACAGTCCTTGAAACAGCTGTAACCAAAAGAGTTACAATTGGATTGTCGACTGACAGGTAAATTAACCTATTATTTATTCAAGAAAACAATCCGGAGGCTATTAAAATGAAAAAAAAAAGGGATGTATGTCGAAGAAACAATAGTTTGAAGTAATTTAAATGAATGCAACAGATTTGATAATTACAGGTGAGGTGTGCGGAGTTCTAACAAACATAAAATTATGTGATGGAGAAAAGGTTGAATGGCTGAAGATTATAAGTTTACGTGTAAGGCAAATTCATCCTTATGTGATGGAGTATAAGTATTCACACAATAGTGATGTTTAGTACCACTCCATCAACTTCAGCAAACGATTGCAAAAGAAAAAATCTAAAACACCCGAAGCCAAATCTAAACCAAGTAAGACACAAGTGCCACTCTACCACCTTCCGCTGACTACAAAGTATCCAAACGGAAAATCTCTCAATGCTGACAAAAAGGGTGATTTACAGTCGATGCTAGAACTTGTGCCACCGATTCATCATGCATTTTAAGAAGGATTATTCCAGATACAGACAGTAAATGCTACTGAAAATAGTGATGAAGAATTGGTCGGGGATCCATAGGTTATTAACTTTGTTTTGTCAAATGTTGAATTGTCAATACTGTGTTCTTAATGATTAAAAATAAACAGTTTCAATAATAAGTACAGTAGTAAACTTATTATTTTGCGTTCTTTTAAAAAATTTTATATTTAATACCGCACAAACTGTTAATTTTTAGCAAAAACTTTCTAGAAAACATAAAATTTTAATATCTTACATGAACGTAATTATAACAACTTAAACACATTTAAGCAAATTAATGATTCATAATGAAATTAAAATGTTAAGGTAGTTTGTTGAACCTTTAATCATTAGTTTACTTTAGCACCTAATTGCAATGTCAATTTTGTCTTAAACCATACTGAACCATGTCGGGGCACTTAAAACAGAAAAAAATTTATTTTGTTAAATATTTTTTACTATTATATTTTAATTAATGTTATGGATAAAAAACTATGTTACCTTTAAAATTATGCACATAAGAACTACATACAGTTCAATAAGTATGTGCAATTCAGCATCAAACATTAAAAGCATATTACGGCTTGTTCTGAAAAATTAAATATATAGACTTGGTTCACTCTGGCATAGGCCATCCAGATTAAGACATTAAGTGTATACGTGATATTTTTATGATTTGAATATTTCTGGCAAACAGAGACATCTTGCAAGAAGAGAAATGTAACACAACAGCTACAAACTGAGTGCAGACTGTGCTAAATGAGCTCTAGAGTTTTTGGAGAAGGGTTTGCCGTTCCTTTTGCCGTACTAACCTTGAAAATCTTCAAACTTTATCTTTAAATAAGAAATAAATTAATTTTAGTGTTTTTTTTTCTTTTTTACTTACATTTGTAAATAATTTTACTTATATTAACTAGTTCATTTACTTTTAATTTCTTTTAGTTTTATTTGTATATTTTTTACAATATACTAGAATATATATATATATATATATATATTTGCTTTTGTTACTTCTTGTTGTTTATTTATTCCTATATTATCTCATGCTTCCCCATCATAAAACGTTTTAGTAAATACAGCAATTCCCTAGATCCTTAATCTATTCACAACAAATAAACTGATTGATCATTGCTTTTTAATCAAGGCCTTACACTATTTGCAATTTATTATTTGTTATATAATATAGTTTCGTTAATGATTTTGAAATAAAATCAGTACACTTGAAAATGTATAATTAAAATGTTTAAATAATATAAAGGAACCTTTAAATACAAACAATGACAAATTAGTAAACTTTAAACATGTAGACACACTTCGTGATTTTAATGAAGGTCTATATTTGAGGGACAGTTGAGATTCGAGTGTTTATCATTCCAATAAATGATAAGAGCTAACCGTCAGGGCCACATATGTTATGTCCTCAGAACTACAGGGATTCCGCTGGGCACTCGGATTTTGACAATAATTTCACCTTTTTATGTTACCCAAGATAAAAGATTAAAGTAATAAATATAGATTTAGTTTCTTATTGAAAATTATTGTTTATTCTTATACTATTCCATACTCAAAATAAATAATACTGTAAATGTTTTATTCATATTGCAGCTTTACACAGATTTTACAGAACTCACTCAGGTATTGTACTCAGGTATTGATGGACGATGCCACCCAAAGTTTCCATGCAACAAGTACAATCTGTAAACTATAACACTCCTTACATTTGGCTCATATTCTTTCAAATTGTGTATAAATAGTTAAAGATTCTGCTTGCATTATCGAGTACCCTTTAAGTTTTTTAGTTTTTTTATGTGAGGTGGATTACTAAGAACACGTTATTTACTAAATTCATTAAATTCACTACCAAGAAATCTAACTGTTTAAACAATTTTTTATATTAATAAATATTTATTTGATTGAAGGCTAGTTTAAATCTCTAAATGTGTTTTCGAATAACTAACCATTAATCGTGTGTTGTGAACGTTGGTCTTCACTAAAAGAGGTACATTCTAAAACTTTGCAAATTGAGTATGAATCACATTAAACAATGCGTAATAAACATGTTTCAGACTAGTATAGTCTTTCATTGTTTGTGTAATCACAATAAGTATTTAACAATAATGGTATAATAGTAGTGATTATTTCTATTTTTATTAACTAATAACTAAATAACTTTAGCACTAAACCATGTTTTATCTTAAATTCTTAAAGTAATACTAATAATTTTTTTTTGTTGCTTTATTGGTATACAATAAAGCTTTCACTCATGACATTGGTGTCAATGTCAATGGAATCCATTGAATTCTCAACTTCCGGCTAGTCAGCTTTTTTATCGACAGTTTTTCATCCGACTCTGCATACCTGGATGACATGAGCGCATTGAATGTCAAAAGCGCTGAAGGACCTTCACTCGACATAGCGCTCTGGTTCCAATACTAATCAAAACCCTCTTCAACCCTTTTTCATTTGATCAGTTATTATTATTTTGGTTGATTTTTATTCAATCACGATGGATTGGTTGTGTTAGCATAGGTTTTTATAAGAGAGCCTCTTGTTAAAACTATCGATAAATCCGAATCCATGGAACGAATATACAGAATTTGTTTACTATAACAATTAAGTTTCATACGCAATTAGGAAGTGTGTTATTATTTTCAAAATGTTTGTATTATTGTGTCTGTTAGTTTTTTGTCATCGAAGTTGAACATAGTGCAATATATAATAATAATAATATGGGGTCGAACCTTTTCGCTTTGCTCTTTAATACTTTAAAGAGCGTTTTTAGTTCTTTTATACGGGGTGTCCGGTAACCCTCCTGACAACCTTATATGGTATTCATGTTTAGGTAAATACAAACACATTTCACATTAAAAACATGTTGTTATGGTGCCTAGTTCTATATCTATCTGTATATGTGTGATAAAAAAATCAAAACTCCCTAACACTGAGAAAAGTTTTGACATTTTGCACAAATGTTTGTCCGATTTGATATCCGTCTTTGTGCAAAATAAACTTGTCCTTAATATCGTTAAAAGACATTTGAACGGGATATTTGGTTAGTGTTTGAACTTAAGAAACGCACCCTACAGAGGCTCGTTTCACCATTCAAGTAATATATCTTGGCTAGTAATACCTGGATTTAAACCTTCGATATGATTAAACTCGCCCTCTTTTTTCAATAAAAAGCGAATAAATTTATAGGCCTTGATGAATATTATATAAAAATAAAATTTAAATATTTAAAACAACACGAATCACATAAAACAATACATTATTTTACTATCATCATTCCTAAATATCTGACTAAGGTAGGTACGTGTCTAACGTATGATAAAGTTCTGCAATACATGCAAGAATAAGAAAATCTAACTATTAATTGTTTTTCTATAAGTTCTTCTAATTGTTCTGTGAAACATGAAATCTAATGCATTAAAATTTACTTACAAGCGGTTAATTTATGTGAAACTAAATTACTCACAGAATATTTAATAAATAATAAGTTTTAGTCGTAACTTCAATATACTAACATTAGACGTGATAACCTTTTAAGATGAGTAATAATGAAAGTGTTGTTTGGAACGTGTTGACTTAGAGGTTTTTCAAAATCATGTTTTAAAAATAATTCTATTAAGCCCAAATGTAAAATACATTTTAAATTTGATATGCAGAATATTACAAAGATCCATGTTTTAGAAAGAGTACATCTAAAAAATTAAAATACCAAAATAAATTAATATAAAATAATTAGAGTTCATGCAGCAACGTTTATTGTTTTTAAAAGTTAAAATTAAGGTTTAGTTACAAGTTCCGTCATAATCTCGGGGATGTTTTCATTATCCTTGTAGTTTCAATTGTTTACCCAAACTTTTGTTATGAGTTGTGTTGCTCTTTACATCATCAACTTTAATATCAAGTTGTAAAAGTTTAAAACTCCCCTATTGTAACCTGGAGATGTATGGAGAAGTCGTGTCTTAGTTTCCTTAAATAACGTGAAGTTGAAGGAAACTCTAATAAGATTTGTGTTATACAAATTTGCGTCCTATTAAATAATAGCCTGTTATAATATGGTCTTTACATCTTTATACATTTTCATGTTATTTTTTATCAATTACTATTAGACATATTCGTTATATACGTAGTTATTAGTTAAACGTATCATTCTTTTTAATGTGAGTATGCTGGTTGTGTGTGTTTTCTCTTTGTGATGACGAGAATAAAGAATAAAACTGTATACTGTATATATACAAGGTGTCCAGCTTCCACTTTTACAAACTTTTCCATGTTATTGCCCACGTCAAAATAAGCAAAAAAGTTCCTTTAAACATATGTCATAAAATGCTTCGTTAACCCGCTAGCCGCCATTTTGTTTTTTACACTAAATAATTTTTATTTCCGTAACGGATCATTGTATTAAGTTAATATTTGGCATGAACTTTAAATATAACAATACCCATTTTCAGTAAAAAAATTATTTTTTTCCAATATGTATTTTCAAAATGGCGGCCATTTAAAAATTTTAAACTTAAATATCTCAAAAACGAAAAATTTTTAAAAATGTTACAAGAAACAAAAAAGTTGTCAAATGAAATTATCTAAACAGTGACACAATTTTGTAAGGATCCAACAACAAAAAACGGAGTTGTTGTTTTCCTGCAGAAAAACACTGATTTTGCACTATGATTATTGCCAATTTAGGTTATTTTCAGAGAAAAATCTCAATAACTCCGTTATTTGTTGTCGGATCTTTACAAGCTTGGTATTAATGTTTAGACAATTTAACTTGTCAACTTTTTTGTCTCTTGTAACTTTTTTATAAAATTTAAGCGTTTTTAAGATATTTGAGTTTAAAATGGCCGCCATTTTGAAAATGCACATTGGAAAAAATGATTTTATTACTGTAAATGGGTATTGTTATAGTGAAGGTTCATGCCAAATATAAACTTAATACAATGATCCGTTACGGAAATAAAAATTATTTAGTGTAAAAAACCAAATGGCGGCTACACACACAACTAGAACACACACACAAGGCAAACCTCAATCTAAAAACCGGAATCCGTTTTCTGCTGAAGGGAAGGAAAAACGCAAAATTAGCAACTAAAACGTGGTTTTTAATTGTTCGCTAACTTTCAGGAGTCATTGAATCATGGTTATAAAGCGAACGATTATCTAATTATGAAGAAAAAACTTAGCTATTATACCTAGAAAAAAATATGATAAAAATGTATGCCAGTACACAACTAGAACAGGAAAAATTAACTAAGTGTTAACATTTTTTGTCAGGAAAAACCTTCAAGGACGAAGATGTAAATGATGAAATAACTAAATTTTTTACTGTGAACATTTGTCTATAAAGCAAATGTTTTCTTGAACAAAATGTATAAACATAGTCCTGGCGGATCGCTGAATATTTCGAAGAGTTGCATATTTATTTCCGATGTACAGAATGATATTCAGTTTTCTAAGCCCCGTTTTTACAATGTGGAGTATTTTTACCGTTATTTTTACTACTCCTCAGTACAAATTAATATAATTTTTTTCTTTTTTTAACAAGCATATCAGACGTTATTAACATAGATGTTTTGGGGTTGGTCAAAGTTATGAACGCATCCCATTACAAAGCTTACAGCATTTATTGATTTTTTCAGGGTAAATTACCCTGAATTTCTGTCAATTCTTTATTATTGACAATTCAAAAAATAATCCTAAATATCTAAAAAATATAAAATTTACTAAAAATTGTCTACAATAATAATATGCACTATTATTAAATATCAGTTTTGCTACATTTTGATATTACCAAGCATAACACATTCTTATTATCTTTCAAGTCGTTATATTTTTTTAAAGATTTGATCTATGAAACAAGGATTCAACATTCAATACTTTTTGGAAGGTACAGGTATATTTATCAAAGTTGTCTAAGTATTTTCAATCATATTATCTAGAGTAATTCCTACTTTATAAACCGCGTTATGTAATTACGATAACATTACGGTAAATGTTGTCCCCTCAGCCATCTAGACGCGACTGATGATGTTACTTTCGGTTTTGCTTTGCTAAGCGCTTGCGTCAACTCTCTCATCTCCCCACCCCACCACCAGACTACTCACTCCCACTATACCACCATCCTTCCCCTCTATTTCATTTTCTGCTTCAAAGGTGACACTTGCCCCCTCCCATGTAAAACAGATAATCAAATTATCTCTTCATTATCACCATGGTTTTTATTTGAGCAAATAACAACTTTGGTTATAAACCCGCAATGAAACTTTTTGTAGCTCAATACTTGTTGTGTTAACCTTGAAATATTAAAATGGTTGGTGATTTAATAATCAGACAGCTTCCTGTCTAATAGTTGGTTATTAGTTGAGGTATTCGGAACGAAATTATTGTTATTTTATCATATTAGGCATATATACAGGCATGACAACTGTAAAGGAATTTTTTTACGCTTTTAAATTATTATTATTGAGGTTAATTTTTTTTATTCCAAAGAAATTCAATATAATTAACTATTTACCGAAAATAAATACTTCTCAAATAGTAATTTATATTAGTATAATTATGTGTATGAAAATGTAAATACCTAAACACTAAAATGTGTATACAAACACAGCAAAGTAGGTCAATAACAAAATTTAAAGAAAAATATATTTTTTTAAACCACTCAAGATGCAGTGATTCAAAAAATATTTTATCAAGCATGGTTAATTTTAGCGAATTTCACATAGGGAATAAGCTATTACCGTAGATGGTAAGACCTAAGCCCGGGACCACCTTATTTTTTCGTTTTTAGGTGCCCAGAGACCAAATTTGGTAGAGATGTGTAATGCTACGTTAATTCGAAAGAGTTCGGAAACCAGACAGACCTAGGTGTAGTTTTGGAAGGTTTTGTACCCCAAAAATGGGATTTTTGCATTTTTCATATGTAAATTGAAAAAGTTTTAAATTTTTATTTTGACCATTGGATTTAGCTAAAAGAAACACACACAATTTAGTATTTTGAAACTTTGCTCTATCCCCATTGGTTAGGCCTACCGAGATATTAAAAAGTCTAAAGACAGTACATTGAATTCTTGTTCTCCAATGTTGATCTTATGGAGGATTAAGATGTGTTAATATTTCACTTATTAACCAATATTTTTAGATGAAACTTGGAATTCAGCTTCATTTGGTTGAGATTCATCCATTTATGGTAAAAATCTTGGTTTTTGTGTTTATCATTGCAGCAAACCTGCAAACTCTTTTCCCATGTTAATCATATGAAGAATACGCAAACTTCTTTAGTAATGGACAGATATTGATGAAACTTAGTATATGGCTTCATATGGTCTAAATAATTTTTTTTTATGATAAAAACCTACTTTTAGTGTTCCCTATGGCAGCATACCTGCATACTCTCCATATATTTCATAAGGAGAAACACATTTAAGGAGAATAAACATCATAAGGTGAATTGACATTTTTTCCCTATTTATGAGCATGTGATTTTATTTGGTTTACAGTTTTATGTGGTCAAAATTAATATTTCTAATTTGGAAATTCGCTGATTACGCAGGTCTCCTGCGACGGGGGGTATTTCGATTAAATTTTTATTTATCGATAGACAACTATTAAAACATACTTAAATTTAAGTAACATCACTAGATGGCAAGTGGTAAATATCTACATAGATTTGCAAGACTTTTGTCTTCGATATCTAAACGTTTTTTAGACAAATGGTGTAAATACCTCAGTCACCAGTTCCTTGAAGAGGTCTAGTGCGACCTAGGTTTCGATGCTTATTTTTGCATCATCATTTTTAAGGTATTTACACCATTTGTTTGTCATTTCCAGTTCCGGGGCAATACCAACATCTTTATGATGTCAAAAATAAGTTTTTTAAATCAAGCACAAACCACCCTAAAAAGTAAACTCTTTACTTAAATACTGAAGAGAAATCAGATTCTCATTGATTTAAATACAAATAAAAACATTTTGTTGGAAAGCAAAGAAAAAATCTGAGAAATCTATTGTGAGTTAAAGATTTGGCGCATTTAGAGACTAAAAAACGTCTTTTGGTTGACAAAGTGGGGAGTGGCTTGTCCTGACAGTTACTGATTGTGGAGGGACGGAGAACGAAGAGGAGCTAAGGTCAGAGGGAGTGTCCACTAGACAAGTTTTTAGTAGCAATGAGTTTTAGAACTCTAAAATGTGTATACGTATACAACCACAATAAAGTAGGTAAAAATATGTTGAAGAAGATTATTTTAGAAGGCAAAAGTTACTATTTTAAGGTTACAAAAAATTCTCCTAAATATTTCATTTTTATATTCCTTATAATTTTCTTTTTATTATTATATTTTTTACACAAATGGTGACTATTTGAGTAATTGTCTCTCACGTTTTTACTGCCACAACACATGTATAAATAAATATGACAGTAAAAAATTCGATAATATTTATTATATCTATACATTTTGTTGCCTTAAGTTGGGAGGCATGCAGTAAGAAATATCACTATAGTTTTATCACACCAAGTGTAAGACGAATTTACATCAAACTAACAATTTATCTACGGAATAAAAATGAAATTGTTATTATAAAAAAATAAAAATAAATAAAAATAAAAAACATTTAGCATGGATCTAACATGCCATTTGGGCAATTCTCAGATTATGTGTAATAGTTACCTTTTATCTGTAATATAATAATCCCCCCCTCCACTGCATACTACATACTAGACAATAATTCTAATTAGAGACAGGGGCAATAAAAAATTTATAATATTAAACATTAAACATGGAAAATATCTGTTAGGAGGGATGGTATGTGGAAGCATTTCAATTTAGGAATTTCGAATTTGCTGATTTTCCGATAGGGCTGAAAAATTATGACTGATTATATAGTGCTGACTATTTCTGCATATTTAAATAATATAAATACTTCATTGAAATATCGATAATATTTTTCTGATGAAAATAACTTTAGGGCCATTTTTCCATATTTTCTACTTTATATATTATCTGTCGTTTGGTTTAAGTTTAGTATCATAGAGTTCGTTTAGTTTTAATTAAAATGCACAATAGGTTTTAATAATATACTTTTACTTCTATAAAAATATAATATTGAATTGAGTCGAAAAATTTAATTAGCTGTTTCACTTAAGAATAAAAATTATTCTTAAGATTGTAAAAAATGTTGAAACATCTATAGATTTGTCTAGTAAATGTGTTAAGTACATACAAACTAACTTAACCTATTTTTATTTGATTTTTTTTTACAAAGTAGTATAAATATGTATTTATTGATTTTTATTTTCATAGGAAATTTTAAAATATCACAGTAATAAAGTTCGTTATGTTGGTGCTTACCTTTAAAGGTACATAATTGCCTTTTTTTACATGACAATATGCTTGTAAATGGTGTATCTCGTTATTTTGACTATTAAAATAAATAAAACCATTGTTTTGAAGGATTTGGAGAGTTCACAAATGTAATTCGGTTTTTGAACGTGACATCATCGGGCCATGTAATGTAATTTTTTTACATTACACATATTGCACATATCTAGATCGTATATACATAAAAATGTTTTCTAAACACTCTCGGCTGTTCATGGTAGGTACCTGATATTTCACTCAAAATGATAATGTAACCTAGATATAAAACAAGGGAGGCTAAGCTATGACGATCCTAAACGTTTTCGAAGTTTGTAAGAGCTGATATTTAAACTCTTACCTAACTTTTTTGGACTTTGTGACACCCCACTTGGGCCGTATTTTCCCACAGTGGTGAAACTGCTTTAAAAATTTTATTCAGCGAAAATACAGCCAATCATGAAACCTATTCAGCTGTTAATAGAGTTTTTCCTCTTCAGCAAATTCCGCTTAATGGAATACGCTATAATAGAACGCCATATCTTCATTTTGAGGTTAACAGAATACAAAAACACCACCGGTCGTTTTCATATACATGTACCATTATTTTACTTGTTTATACTATTACGTACGTATTCATTAAATCATTAAAACTACACAAAAAGATACTTTAAGTAAAAATTTTACAAATTTAAAGTTGTAGCGTAAATCAGATTATTTACGAATCCTTTCTTGTTTATATATTACTTTTACTGAGACGGCGATCTAACTCAATAGGTAGTTTAAAGCTAAGTAAGAATAAGAGATTAGTGTAGGATGATTGTGGCGCGATCTTGTAGTCTTGTTACTAAGGCCTTGTGACTAAGGCCGACATTCTCCTTAGACAGGACTGTTTCCCCTTAGACAGAATTGATATCCAAACAGCCAATGTTATCTAGGGACACGAATTGGTCTAATTATGAGGATGGTCTTTATGGATGAACTAATATTCACTAGTGCGGAATATATCATCCATAAGCCATCGCTTATAACTATAAACAGTTAATGAATTCAAAGTAGCTGGATTACAGGATGTCGCCACCGTCCCAGTAATAGTTATAGTATACTTGCAATCTTATGTTATGATAAATATATTTAGTTAAAAAAAAGACGTAACATTTTTGTTGCTTTAACTTGCATACGAAGCTCTCTGATGAGTTTAACTATTCTTCGTGTTATGGAAATACAAGAGCCCTGTTGTCTGTCTGTCACTAATCCAGACAGGCCAGCCGTTGGATCGTCTTTTCAACTATGTAAACGCCATGTCCTTTGTTTGCCCTTCACTGCTCCTACACACCTTCCAGTAAGCTTTGTTTTCGATTCATAGCTCAAATGAATACGAAGAAGGAGAATGACATAAATATCTTTCTAAAATTTTAGAACTACTATGAAATATTATATCTGTCGTTTCCTATAAAAATAAAAAGGAAGAAAAAAATGTATAATTATTTAACGAATAAAGACGAAGGAATAGTTAAATAACTATCCTGTCATTGTAAAGTCATAACATGGGGGTATATAGGGGGTTTTTATCCCTCAGGGTGGTCTTGAAATTTCACGATTAGAAATAATCCCTTGCATACCTGTAAAAGTTTACCCAGCCAACCATGCTCTATTTTACAATACACCTTGCATGCAGTTTTCTACATATCAAAGAGTTACTAACCTAGTGTTCGGAAATATTACATTTCATCATCAGTTACAATAAAAATATTCTCCAACGGACATTTCTCCTTGTTTCATAGGAAAAAACAAATTAAGAACAAAATACATTTATGAACGCCTAGTCCAATTAACATTTACACTGCCTTTAAAATGTCCCATTTTATACAAATTGTGTGTGATGTTACCGACAATAGTACAATTTTAACAAACATAAACACATTATTTGTGTTCGTAAAATCTTCTCGATAATATACTATTGAATAGTAGTAGTATACGTGTTTCTTCTAAATTTGTTTAAGAGACTATCAAAAACACTTCTGACGTAAAAAATATAGTAAACTACTCACTTTAACGCCTCTCAAAAGTTAATTAGGTATAATTAAAATGAATATTTTACCATTGATAAATCTATCCTAAGATTAAAAATTTGTAATTTGTAGCTTATTAAATTATCTGAAAATTAAGTTTATAAGTACTTAAAAATGATATTAGGCTATTTTTATTTTAAATTTACCTTTTTTATAAAAAAAGTGTTATATAATTTCACTAATGTAAAACATACTACATAATACACCAAATACCAAAGGTAGAAGTCCCATTAAAAGATTATTAAATGAATATTACCACAATTTAGGATTTTCCATTACTTATAGGGTTCGTTAAAACACATACGCTAGGGAAATGCCTACATTTTTTATGAGACTGTGACCAAACTTTCGTTCCTGGGGATGAAACTTTCTGTTTTATTCAAATTCGTAAATAATTATGAAAATGAATTTTTAGATTCCTTTGATATTAAATGTTTAAAGGGCTTTGAATTGTGTTAATTTGATTGGATGGTAGAACAAAATTACAGTTTACTGGTCTAGAGGTAATATGAGTCACAAATAGATATGAAAACCTAAACCCCGACAAAGTATCAAAACTCCAAAGTAATTAAAATTATTTTTGGATCATACTTAAAAAAAAACTATTATTTTCAATATCTAAATTCAATATGATCTCATAGGACAATTTTTAAAATTTTCAGGTTAATTAAAAAAAATCTTATGATAAATACTTCCTCTATTTATCTTTATTATCTGGTATTCTGTTTTTCTTTCAAGATCCTAAAAAAAATCTATCATGTTTCGAGAAATCTATTAATTAACCTAGTCATTGCTGTCTTAATCGAGCAACTTTTGAGTTAATAATCCATTAACAATACTAACTTTCCTATTTTTCATAGCAAAAAATTAGACACACATTATTATGAACAATCCAAGATGAAAAAATACAAAAAGTGAATTTCATCGTGCAATCTACAGAATGTTTTTCCGCACATATTCATACCACAATACCTGCTTACTCGTTAATTTTCACTTGAAATGTAATCTCTTTCCTTTAAAATGTTTAAAGAAAAAAATGAAAAATAAATCAACTGATTATTCGACATCATAAAATCAATGAGGAATTTCTCCATGGTAACAGACAAAACAGATATTATCACCCGCGCAATATATTAAAAGCATTCTTGTTGTTTTGTGATGAACTGATGGAAGATAAATTTCATATCATGCGATGGCTAATATTCATCGTTTGTACTGGTTTGAATAATACAGTTCATAATGTAACATTCAACGTCAGAAATCTATCTTAGTTTATAAAGTAAAATACAAATCGATGCCCAAGTTGAATTATATAGGTTTTTGAGCATATCATATTTAAGTAAAATTCATGGTGAGCATCTTAACTATACCACCAATAATAACTCAGAAATCACACATTTTAGAAACAACTTTAAATGTGTTGATTCAACCTATTTTTTATGACTAGAAAAATATTAGTTCGATTTTATATGGGTGCTATTTCCCAATATGGTGGACCAATTTAAAACTTCTTATGAAACACACTATATTGTATATTTAGAAAACAATTCCATGTTTTAGATTTATGCATTTTTTCAACATCGTGTATATTTGGAAATATTTTCAAAAATCACAAACGTTTATGAATGAAATGAAATTTTAACCCAATAATTAATATAATTAATTATTTCCTGTAAATAGAGTGTTTTCGTAGCAAACTCACTCATTAACTGCCTACTTTTTATATAAAGATTATGAATGTTTACTTTTAAATACACTAAATATTATTAAATGTGTAACTTTTTATACGAAAAATATATTGTTCACTGTATGCAATGAAAACGGCAACCTAGAGATGATAAGTTTATAGAAAAATACTTTTGATATAAAAAAGCATATCTATACTTTTTTAATACGCTAAGGGTTTGTTGTGTAGAGTCCTCCTACACTTCACGATGAATAACATTGAGATTGATTTGAGGATTTTAAATATCTGTTAACTTACAGCTGTAGTTTTTGGTGATCACTGATATTAATAATTTTGAATTGGTCGTATGTCATTGATTTAGAACTAAATGTAACTTTTGTATTATATCAAATAAATTGCTCGGTGAAAAGCAACACGTGCACTAGTTGTAAAAGATTACGTTTATTGATAAACAAATAAGTTGAAGTAATAGAGAGTTTTTGCAACATACGGTAAATCTTACGGTAAACGCTAAACGCTATTTTTAAATTGGAAATTTTTCGAATATTATGTTACACAGGATAGTTCAACTGTATGAATGATGTTTAATGGTTACTATTGATCCCTTTTCAACGAGCTTTTGTACCTTCAAGCAGCAAAAGTACCTAAATCCGCCATTATTTAAATAGCGTTTAGCGTTTACCGTATTCATTTACCGTATGTGCAAAAACTCTCTAATGAATGTTAAAATTAGAGGGGAATTACGTAGGATAAAAGTGAACTCCTATTATGATACTGACTTGTCAGACCATTTCTTGAAACTATGCACTAAATAGTCCAAGATGATAAGTTTAATAGTATTTTTTCCAAGGAAAGTCAATAGAACTTTTTTTACCTCTTGTGTTACAATAAAAACATTGATATAACATTGATTGATATAACAATAGCTTAAGCTTAAATATCCGTCAATTTTATATCGTTGGTCAAACTCACTGAGTTTAAACACTCCATTATTTATATGCCACGAAGCTATTAATTAAACGACGGTACTAATTACATGCAACATTAATATTGCTAAGCCCTGGCTCCAGCCGTTCCATTATTAAAATTTGTTATTCTCAAAACAGCAGGTTGTTTCCTGTTACACCCGTAATATAAAAATACTTTAGTTTCTGGTTCAAACTCATTTTCTCATTTTGTTTTGGATATCAAGGAAATAACTTATAGAAATAATAAGTTTCTCTAAAATTTTTACTGGAGGTCTATTTAAGTGATCATATAAAAAAATATGCTAATATAATAACAAAAAATATTTTTGTGGTTAAAATTAATTTGGTCCTTTTATATCTAAAAGTAAACTTATTAGTGCATTTTCAAAATTGTCTAAACTTTCCAAAATTAAAACAAGGTTGTTTGTATTTTTAAACAAATCAAGCTAAATTAAAGTTATAATATTATACCGGACCGTTTGTAAGCAACCATCCCTCTATTCACTGTACTAATAAAATACTTAAGCGATTGTTGGCTACTTTAATATGAATACACTTACTCTAAACATTTGTGTGCGAAGTGCAAGTGCACTTTTCCCTTTTGTCCAAACCAAAGCAAAAGCAATTTTGTAATACAACGCGTGACGGTAGTATGGAAATGTGGTGTTTTAGGAAGGGTATGATGAAAAATAAATTCTTTTGCAGCATTAATGTATATGGTCTATTTATAAGTTCAAAATATGTGCCCTCACTCCCCCATATGTACCCAAACACGCATACCATCGTATGGGCGTCAGTCCTTGTGTTTCGTTTATATTACAGCAGTTTGCATAATATGATTGCCTAGTAGCAACACAGCTGTTTAATGCAATTTACACATATGTGAGCACGAAGAGTACCTTCCGGTATAAAAGGAAATTATGAAAGCATTGTCAAACATTTATTTAGAAGCACTTTATAATATAGCTTACCTAATTCACAAATGGCATATAGTTCAATTCAAAAATGGTTATGATACATTACAATATAAATGAACAATCAGAAAACATGTTATTTGAAATATAAAACTAAGTCCATTCCCTACACAAAATTTTATTAGTAATTTTTTGCAATATGTTCATTGAGTTGTTTCAATTATAAGTTTTGTTTGTCCAGTAAAGTTTCAGCCGTTCTATTAAAAAACATAAGAATACGCTTTGAAATATTAAACTTAACTACTAACTTCATGATTAATACTTATAAAAGGTCCCCTATTACGTTATATAATTGAATCGAAATAAATGGTTATACGGAATTAAATTGACGGTCGTCATAACATTGAAAAAGATCTTGTTATTTCCGTATCTGATCTTCTCGTCTCCAAACGGTAGCCATTTTGGATTTGTATTTGCTTTCATAACTTCTACCTCGTTCGCATGGTTTAGAAATCACTTTTAATGATCCTCGTTTTTATTTTACATTATATCTATAACTATCTAAATAAAAAATTAAGTATAGTAAATTAACAAGTCAACATATAACTAGAATTTTCTTACCACGCCCAGCGATTGTAAGTATAATCTTTGTTAGTATTCTTAAGTCTTATTTTATGCCACAAACAACACATAGACTTTAAAGGTGATACAATGGACTCCACCATTATCAAGATACTAAAACATATAAAATTTTAAAAACTTTACTAAATATTCATAATACTAAATTAGGCTACTGAGTTCTCTTCAGAGATTGAATAAATAATTCTAAAGAGAACTCTATATTTTTATATGCTTGATTTTCAGCTGACATTCTAAGATACTTGTGATTTTTTTGTGTATTAGGTTTGTCTAGTTAATTTTACCTATCAAGATAAGAAAATTAATGTAGGTTTACCAAATCGTGTAACTATCCTGGCTGAATGGCTGTAGTGTAGGTAGAGATTGATCCCTTTCGTTTGTGTTGCAGACTTGACGCAGAGTGATGTAAGTTTTATGTCCTCATACCACGTTGTAATTCTAAGAAATTGGTATCAGAAGGCTAAGAATATTGAATAAATAGGTATTCGTTATATTTATATTTCTTTCCCATGCGGTCATAATGAAGCTTATTACATAAACCATTAAACGATTTTAACTGAAAAGTATATGTTTGTCTTAGGAGTAACTTTTAAAACGTTTAACTATATTTAGAAAAAATGTTTGTCGCACATTAGCACGAATAACAATCATCCTTTGATATAGACGTTAGTACTATCAAGGTAAAAACATGTTGAAAATTGTAAATATGCAAAACTAGTTTCTCTCAGAAAAAAGGTCAGATATGGCTAATTTACTGAAAAATGTAATGACGATACAGCAAATTAGGTTTAAATCATGAATTTTTTATTGGTCGAAGGACAAATATTAAGTAAAGAAAGGAGATTATTTTCTTCCAAAGACTTCAAAACGTTATCTATAAATCAATAAATGATTATTTAACGCTACACTGAACATATATTTCTTTTTTTATGAAACTTTCTTTCTGTACCAAGCCACATTTGAACAAAAAATACATCTAACTCTAAAGCTCTCATAAAATACTTAACAAATTTTGTATCACGTATAAAATGTTTCAGACTAAACAATTGTTTGTCTTGGTAAAATTATTTATTGATCATAACCTGTTATAGTTATTCAAAATGTAAGTGTGAATTACAAATCTATTGTTCATTTAACTTAAGTGAACTGTAAAATAAACGCCAATACATATTACGAATGTTTAAAATATTACTATACCGGGTGTCCCAGACTTTAAATTACATAGATAATGAATGTGAGCCCCATGTTATTCTTATGGGAAAAAATCAAACTTCGATCTCAATTATCTCCCAAACCGTTAGGATTAGGGATACACATAAAATTTTTAAGTAGTCTTAAAATTATGTTTAGAATCCAAAAATGCCGTAAAAAGTCGGGGTTTATATTTAAAATTAATGAATTCCAGTCTGAGTAAGTTTTCTGGTACACCCTGTACGTTGAAATTATCATCAATGGATAGAGCGCAAACGGTTTACAAATAATGACAAAATTTGTTTTTGTGAATAATTAATTTTGTAGATTGGAAAAGGGGTGTAAGGGTGGTCTGGGACACCAGGTTTAGTATGCATCTTATGTGCTCTGCAATGAAATCTCACATTTATTCCAGTAACATTTTGTCCCCATCTGTGTTGGTTTCGTATGTAATGTGTGAGCTTAGTAAATATCTGAGAGCTTACAGGGAAACGTTCACACCTGCCCTGCCTTCGTTTGCAATGCAGTCAAGTTATATTATTAAAAAATATTCTATATGATGAATGATGTAGGCCTACTAACAATACCAAAAGTTTCTTATTGGGTAAAAAGTTTCATGGTCGGCAATAAATAATACACATACAATGTACAAGTAATGACTGTAATAAACTTTAACAATTGTAATACTAGCCATGATCAGCATACACGTAAGGTAAATCCAGTGCTTCCATTTAGAATTGAAATATGTATTTTCATTAATAATAAGAGTTGTAAGCCAAGTATTCAATAACTTAATTGTATTAACAGTATTATTGCCAGGTGTATCTGAGGTGTGTATACACCAATACTTTAAAAATAAAGAAGAATCGACGATACATCAAAAGTGTTTCAGACGTGTTTTTGCATTACTTTGCCCTGTAAACTTAGAATGTATTGATCTGTCCCATATGGAAAAGTTATATATTTATATATATTTATTATATATTTAATATAGCCTTTTGAATGCCGAAATATATTAAAATTATATTTGTTAAAATATATTAACTTGAAAAGCATTTGAAATACATAATAAATATATATAATGTATATTTCATTTTATATTTATAATATATTTGTTATATACATATAATAATGCATTTTGAAATATATAAATAATGTAGAATTAATATATTTAAAATATATTTTGACAAATATATTTCAACGTTATATTATAATATATTCGAAATGTATAGCATAATATATTTCAAATATAATGCAAAATATATTTATGATATATTTATTATATACAAGTAACAATGCATTTTAAAATATATAGATAATGTAAAATTAATATATTTAGACTATATTCCGACGAATATATTTTAAGGTTATATTAAAATGTATTTGAAATATATAGTATAATATATTTCAACTATAATGCAACATATATTTATAATATATTTATTATATACATATACTAATGCATTTTGAAATATTTAGATAATGTAAAATTAATATATTTAGGATATATTCTGACAAATATATTTTAATGTTAAATCAAAATATATTTGAAATATATAGCATAATACATTTAAACTATAATGCATTATATATTTATATTATATTTATTATATAATATAACAATGCATTTTGAAATATATAGATAATATAAAATTATTATATTTAGACTATATTCCGACAGATATATTTTAAGGTTATATTAAAATAAACTTGAAATATACAGCATGATATATTTTAACTATAATGCAACAGCATAGTATTATAGCATGCATTATACATACTGTGCATTATGCTGTATGCATTATATTTATAATGCATACAGTATGTATAATTTGTAATATATTGTAGAATATACATAAAATATATAATATGTATATTTAAAATACATATCTGCTGATGCCTATTTTAAATCATATGTTACTTGACCAAAATGGATATAACTTTAAAATATGTTGAAGATGTTAACTCAGTTATTTGTTGTCAAACCTTAATAAACATAGTATTATTGTTAGACAGTTTAATTTGTTAATTAGTTTGTTCTTTGTAATATTTTGATTGGTAACATTTCGTTGGTTGTAAAATTTAATTAAAAATGGCCATAATTTTGTAAATACAAATAGCAAAAAAATTCCCTGAAAACTAACATTACTGTGATAAAGTTTAACACCAAATACGAACTAAACACAATGATCCGTTATACTAAAATTAAATGAAAATTATTTAGTGTAAAAACAAAATGGCGGCTAGAGGCTTAAATAAGCATTTAAGTACGTATCAAAAAAGCAACTAATTTTGTTTTGACCTAGTAAACAAATCATTTTTTTAAGACACCCTTTTTTTAACACCCTGTAAAACTTCATATTGTAAAAAGTTACACTAAGTATGTAATTTATGTACATTTATGGGCACTTATTTCGAATGCCAATTTCAGCCAAATGGAAAAATAAGAATGTTGATAACAATTTTAAATAACACATAATACGTCATTAAAATAAGCTTATATAGGAAAATCAATGAATTATTCTAGAATTGCATGATGGCCACAAAGTCTGTTAAAAATAAGAGCGAATGAAATAAAAATTGAATAAATTAATTCAATAAAAATATAGTTAATTTCACTAGTGAAAGCATTATGATTTGGTGAATCACAGATAAAAAGTTGTAAGATTTCTTGGAACACTATCTTGGTAATTGGAGGCTACCCCTGATGCTCAGCATGTTTCAAAAAAAAAAAGGAAGGTATGTAAAATTCTGGTTATATTCAGTGAAAATCAACACTTTTCTTGCAGGCCAAATGGTCAGAGGTCACCAAGCGTGAACTTTAAAGCAAACTTTTGCTTTAAATTAAGGTTACAAAACGAAAAGCGTAATGTATATAAAATCAACGGTTCAAATGTGAGAACACCTTTCTTACTCCATGCCACATTTTCTACTCGCCCGGCGCTGAAACTGTCAAAGTCAACTCGAACACGGAACACAGTCAACTGTCATTTTGTCATGAATGTTGCTTTATTAATTAATTTAAGTGCCCGTGCGACCGTTGTGTTGTGAAAATGAAAATGAAAATTCGTTGAGGATTATTTGTTAGGGAATGTATTAAAAGATGATAGTGGCATATAGGTTTAAATTAAACACCACCATTGAAAAAGTGGCTAGGAGGCTGGGTAGCCAGCTTGTTATGTTTCATGCCACTGTTAATCAACCTTTCTGGTATGTCAATCCCTTACTTAACTTAATACATAAAGTACTTATACTTAATTTAGGCTCTCACACTTTCATTGCTGTTGCTGTTTTCCTAGCCAATCTATATTCCAAACCGTAGACTCCCCTGAGTTATTAGGTTAAGTTATGCCTATCTTCCAAAGTAATTTCCCATACCGTGGGTTCCCCAGGGTTAGGCTACATTATCTTAAGGATTTTGTTGTATGACTAGATAAGCCTTGGGTTCACAATTTACAGCTCTATTTTTATTCAACTTAACATTTTTATGTAGGCCTACCGAAAATCTTATGCGGCCACTGCGCTCATAGCCTTGGTCATAAAAAAACTGGTTATTGGTAGTGCTCGTACCCTTGGCCGTAGGCTTATTAGTTTGGTTTTTTAGCGGGTTTCAAAAAATTGAGTGACTTATTAGTAGTGTGAAATTGTTGGTGCTGGCCCAGTTCAAGGTCACCTGAGGGATGACGTCATCGAGGTCAATGACCTCACCGATGACGTCATTGATGACGTCATCGATTGCGTCATCGATGACGTCATCGATTGCGTCATCGATGACGTCATCACTAATGACGTCATTTCTATGACGTCACACCCATGACGTCACAGAAATGACGTGCTGATGACGTCATCACCCCTTACGTCATCAAAATGACGTCACCGACGCCACTAAGGTCAAGGTCATGCCGAAACTTAAAATTTTTTGGCACTTTTGCCGTTTCTCGCACTACGCTCCGAGTTTCAGTCCGAGTCCCCGTGACCTTGACCACTTGGAGCGAATTTTCGACGAGAAACGGCAAAAGTGCCAAGTTAAACTCGAGTTTCTGACATGACTCAGCCTAAATGGGCAATCGGTTATCCCTCAGGTGACCTTGAACCAGCACAACACCAACAATTTCATATTACTGTGACCTTGAAAACCTAACAACGGAGCGCCGACACCGATGCGCACCCCACGACAGCCACCGAGTGACTGACTGTCAGGCTCTGTGTACTCTAGGTATATGGGGAAGTGGAGGGGGAAATCTCAAGGTCATCCAAATGGAGTTTTAAAAAAGTTGAAGAGTAGAAAGACTACTCTTGTGCTTCCTGGGCGACCTCATCAATTTCTAACGGATCTGTAAACCAATCCGATCTGTAGCGGCAGGAGTCCAGAAAACAGGTGCACCACCCATCAGGTTGTCCGTAGCATTTCCAACAATTGGTAAGATTGGAGAATTGAAACTTAATACACCGCTGCGGACAACAAGTATAAAAGAATTTGGATTTGTAGATTTTGAAAGTTTGTAGTACCGGTGGTGGCAGCTGTTGGTTCTTGCATCTACACCTGCAACATCCGAAGCATTCACATTGCCGGCAGGCCAGCCCATCCACTTGCCACTTTGGTAAGAGGAAACACTTATCCTCACAGCAATAGGTTGTCCCCGTCTCTTCCTCCCAACGCTTCTTTGCACAATATGTGACGCCTTGTACCTCCAAACACCTATGCTCGCAACATGAGATGCGCTTACTTTCCATAGCTGATGTTGCTTTGACGAGGGAGCACGATGAAGTGATGCTGTGGTCAGTGGGAATGGGGTTTATATAAACTAAGGTGGGTGGAGGGGGAAAGGTCAAGGTCATCCAAATGGAGTTTTAAAAAAAGAAAAGAGTAGAAAGACTACTCTTGTGTATCTATAGCGATTTCATTGATAGTGAGTGCTTCTGTATGCCAAGTTGATCTGTACTGACAGGCTCCTAAATAATGTTTGCAAAAACCTGCAAAATGATTGTTGCACAATTTGCAGCCAGTTAGCTGTTTTAGTGTGAATTCAATGCAACGTTCAGGGCAACAAGTGTACTTATGCCCTCTCATCTGGTACACATGGAATGTCTTCAACTCGGGCTTCGGCTTCTTCCAAGACTTGCACTTACACATGCATTTACCAAAAGCTTCACATTTTCTACACGCCAGGCCATCCGCAACATCAATGTCATTTGGCCATGAAAAACATTTCTGTTCGCAACAGTAGTTGAGTTGACTCTCCATGTTGCTGTGGTGAAGGTGCGCGATGAAATGATGCTGCAGTCATTGAGAGTGCACCTTAAATAAACTCAGTGGAGGGGGAAAGGTCAAGGCCATCCAAACGGAGTTTTAAAAAAGATAACTAGTCGTCCTCCTCCTCCTCGTCCGTTGTACTTAGAGAGCTGTCAGACGAAGAGCCCCGTGCAGGTGCTCCCCAGATGAAAAACAAATCAATTTTAAAACGAAGACCAGGATCTTGCATCATCAATTCCTTTAATTTGTCACATACTAAGTCGACCTTGTGTAAGGTGTCAACAACAAGCTTCCAATTCGTTGGCTCAATATAACTTGTAGTAGAGTCTGCCTCGCTGATAACCACATCCTCCGGCCGTATTGGAGTGTAAAGATGTGTAAAGTTCTTCGGCTGTAGCTGAGGTTCAGGCTGGCTGGAAGTGGAAGGTTGAGTGTGGACCCCTGTCGCATCGAAATCCATAGTCATTCTACATTCAATGTTGGGGTTTTCGTTTAATACATACACCAATTTCTCATGCAACATATCCACTTCTGCCGAGTCTTGCAGATGAACATTCCAGGAAAATGGCCATTCTTCATCCGTAGTGGAGTCAACTCGAGAAAGAGTGCTGTCCGCCATGATAGCTAAGCAAGGAATGATGTGAGCTACAGACTGTGGTAACAGTATTGAAAAGTAGAGGGGGTAAACCAAAAGTATGTGGAGGGGGTGTTTTCAAGGTCATTTAATTTGGGTTTTAAAAAAAGGAAATAGTGGAGGGGGAATTCTCAAGGTCATCCAATTTGGGTTTTAAAAAAAAGGAATGAAGGTTACTCCTCTTCAGCCTCGTTGTCCCCCACATCCTCATTAGCCTCATCTTCATCGACGTCAGACTCGCCGTAAGGGTAGATCGGGGACATGGGCGAATATTGTGGAGATTGTTGACCGTTGTTATCGTCCCCTTGCATTCTGACTTGGGACCAATCATAATTTAAATTCATTTGTATTATGATCCCAGGGTTGTCCCGCAGTATTTCCTTCATCCGTTCGCAAATCGTTTCCAAATAGTGTACACTATCGATCGACAGTGTCCAACCCGTACTTGTACCGACATCAGTAGTGGAGTCAGCTTGGCTGATGGTGTTGTTGTCTGCCATGGTTGCTTGTCGGACAAGGAATGACGGTTGATGTGATGCTCATGCAGGAACATGGTGAAGTGGTGGGGGGTGTGGTGGAGTAGTGGGGGAATTTTCAAGGTCATCCAAACGAAGTTTTAAAAAAAGGAAAACCTACAAAGTAACATTGAAACTTTCCAATTGATGGTGGCGAGCGTTTTCTTCTGCAACCTTGCCGACACATGTGACTATGCCATACAGTATGAAAAGTACAACCATAATAAGGCCGAACAATAAAAGATAGCCGTTGACTATCATGATATTTTCTGAGTGTATCTGCTTTCTTCGTATCGCCCTCTCCTGCATCCTCTTCTCCAACTCGTGGACGAAGTCACAGCAAACGTGAGGACATGTTTTATCCGTTGGTAGGTTTGCCATTGTTGATGTTGTCGGTTTGGCTGTTGAAGATGGAATGAGGTTTCCAATTGTGATGTGCCATGTACATCAATAGTCAAGTGGTGGGGGTAGCAAAGCAGTGGAGGGGGAAGTTTCAAGGTCATCCAAATTGTGTTTTAAAAAAACCTATCTTGTTACTGAGCTCATATGTCAGTAACAAGATAGGTGTTTTTGCTCTTTTACTTCTTTAATATAATGAAAAAATATACATATTCTATTATTGTAAGAACAAGGAAGACAACTGCTAGTCAGCTGAAGTAGTCCAAGTTGTCTGGCTCGGTCTTCATCGACGCCGGTGAGGAAGCCGTGGAGGAGTGTCCAGGCTCTTCTTTTGACTGCCGGGTGTTCCGTATGTTGCAAGCGTAAACTTGCACGTTTATACGGTAGCCTCGTGCCACCATGAGCTGCAACTCCTTGTACAAGTCGTTTAGCTCCTGCTGAGTCTTGATGCTCACCTCCTCGTAACTTGCGCAACTGACGTTCAGAGACATACTGATGTTGCTAGGTCGGCTGCTGGAGTAGAAATGAAGCCGAGGCACAGCGTTTAGAGGTACATGAAAAAGTGGTGGGGGTAATGGTGGTGGGGGTATGGAAGATCCAATTAAACACTTCTAAACTTTTTCCATTGATACAGTGGGATGGAACAAATAGCACAGGTGTCCTTGTAGTTTTCAAATCTAAACATCGGTGCTAGAAATCCGAACTGTTTTCTACCACCTTCCTGTACGAACCGTCGAAGGTCTCTGACGGCAGCATTGCCACAAGGCCTACAAAACTTTTCCCCGTCTTGGAACCTATACCAGGAGTATCCCGAATACCCTCTATTATCTTTCTTGTACTCTTCGATATCCTGTTTTACTGTTATAGGGATATTATCTCGTAAAGCCGTCTGGAATAAAGATGCGTCAGTTATAACTCGTTGTAAGCAAAGCTCGTACAAGGTGCTCATCGTTTGCTAGTTGGCAACAGACTGACCGTTTTTCGCATCCAAGCAGGTTTGAATCCTAGTGCGGTAGTGGGGGTAATTACGGTAGTGGGGGTAGTTGTGAAATGCAAAGGTCAAAGGTCAAGGTCACCCGCGAAGTTTAAAAAAAATGCAACATATCAATACGTGAAGTTTGTCACATATTGATATGTTGCATTTTTTTGTTTTTTTTTTATTTTTTGTCTTTTATGATTCGTTTTTTTATAAAACATTACAACAACAACATATGTACAACATTAAAACTTAAATCTAACACTGCTGCTTGTCAGCGATGTGGATGGTCAACTCTGTAGAATTGCTACCCGTGCAGCCGTGCGACACCAGGTATAGACACCCGGGTTAAATAGAGCCAAGATCCTCGTTTTGTAGAAGATGGACGAATCTCTTGGGCAGGTACACCTGGAACTTTGGTTCATCCCCCGGAGTAAACGGTGCCTCGCTGAGACTGCAGCAGATGGCCTCCCCAACTGTAGTCTCCATCTTCTTCATAGCATGGATTATGTAGTGCTTCTCGTCTTTTAGTTCCGAGCACTTCTTTACAGGTAATATTGTTGACTTGGAGTGAGCATTGAACTGCTCGACCAAAGTCTGAAGGAACTGGTGAGATGCCATGGTCAGGTTACAGATCGTCTTCTTGCTCGGAGATGTTGTCGTCTCGGAATCTCGAGTAATACTCATGCCAGGTCCCTGTCTGCTCCCCACTTATATACTCTCCGTTACCCCCACCACTCCCCAATTCCCCACTTTGAAGGTAAGAGGCGAGTTTATAGGCATTTTTCAAAGCGCAATGTCTATCTTTATCATGTTCTGGGCTTTTTGTACAAATACATATGGTTTCCAGCATGTATTGATAATTCTTATCCAATTCCACATCATTAACCGGAACATGAGTAAATCCTTCGATCCATCTTTTCTTTTCCAGCCCCTTTGTGTAAATATTGGTAAACTTGTCTGAAAAGTGATGCATAATGTGATACAAGTCCGTGTAACTTGTAAAACCATCATACCAATCGATATGATGGAAGTGTTTTGAAATCCATCTGTTGGTAGTAGCGGCTTTACTAGTTAAAGACGAATAAGAACATGGTGGTTTAAATAAAAACGAATAAGGAACACTTGTATTCATGTCCAAAAACACAAGTTCTTTTATAATGAATCTATCATCATTACCACGAAACGCTTGAAACTCAATAATACCAGGCTTGGACTTTACTTGTTCTTCTTCTCCCTTGTCCATTTTGAAGGTCACACGTCTGCTCATTACGAAGTCAGGAGGTCAACTGATTTCCACACCACGGTAGGTACTACTTTTATACCAGGCCGTACAGTTGTTGGCGCGTTGGTGTATATTTAACGTGGGCACCGTCCCCAATAGGCCTAACCCCACAAAATGTTGGTTATTGTTTTAAAAACTAACCATTTTCATTTAAGTTTCCATCTTTATATTTTCCTTGTTTTCATTTTCATCACTAACACTTGATTCTTCTCCTCCATCTTCCTCTTCTTCCTGTTTTACTGATTTCTTATGTAGTTGAGCGTACTTTTCCAATTGTCTCCACATCTGTACTTCATGAGGAACTCTATTAAATATAGAAGTATCCACAGGTCCATATAATATAGGTGCGTCCGGTTGTTTGTCCAAAGTGTCTTCCAGATAATCTTTAATAATCGAACTTGAAAACACCAGTTGTCTCAAATATCTTGTTATTGGTTCAGTAGCACAAGTTAAAATGAAAAACTCCTCTCGATTAAGTTGAATTTTGTTATCATGTCTTGTTGTGTCTCTAAACCGCAGCTGATGATCACCACGATGCTTAATAATATCGATTTCCACATTTGAATCCAAAAGTCCTACTCTTGTCTTTCTTCCAAACATGTTACTACTTAAATAGCATTCTAGCAGATGCAAGTGTTTCATAAACGATTCCCAAGCACTGTCCGTAAACAAAATCATTTTGGGTCCATGAGTTAAAATTACAGTAGGGGAATAATCTGTCGATTTCATAACACCGATTAAAACACTTTTGTCCAAACTGGAAGAGATTGGGTAAAATATTCGCAAAAATACCTCACTCAATATGTTTGGAGAAATATTATCTTCAATATCCCTTTTTCTCTTTTGTATAGTCTTTCTTCTTTTACCTTTTTCTTCAACATTATTACTGGCGTGAAGTTGTCCGCAAACGTTTTGTTCACCTCCTTCCTGGTGACCTTGAGGATCTAAAAACTCAGATATCTCCTTCTCAATATCTACCACATTTTCAGGTGTACCACTAGGAGAAGCCATATTGAATACGATGCTACCCATACAACAGTAGGCAACAAACTGATGAGGAGCGGCCTGTACGCTCTGCTTTTATACTCGCGGAATGAAACAAAACCGGTTTTTACAGTACATTCTTAACAATTCCAGTTAAAGGTGTGTATGTTACAATTTTGTCATGTAGAATTAAACAGTATGCCGTTGTATTAGCCGGTATAGCCGCGTTGAATTCCATTTCTATTTTTATATCCGCACTTGATGATTTTACTGATTCATTTTGTTTAGAACAATCAATTACAACTATTGGGTAGGCATCGTAATATTTTGAAGGTGATAATAAAGGTGTATTTGCTTTACCGTAATATGAACTTTGGAATCTTGCGTACATATCGTACAATATACTGTATTTCTTCTTAGTGAATGACACATTTAAATTGTCGTATGGAAAGAATTGTGAATTTAAATAAACTTTAATATTTTTCAAGTCACAATGATCAAATTGTCCTGCATGTTTAGTGATGTCGTCTCTTCTACCTGTTTGTAAACCAAATATAATATACCTGGCTCGTTCTACATAATTTGATGTTTTAACAGTCCAAGTGTGTCGATCCGTAGTAGGTAAACTGGGATGCTCATGGAATTCCCAACTTCTAAATCGAATAACAATATCACGATCGGCTTTTAGTTTTCTTAAAAGTAGCATTCTATGCTCGTCAGCTAATTTAACATGTGGAACTCTCCATACAATTTTGTCTAATTTTAATTTCCATTCTAGGTTTGCATCAGTTGTATTATCTGCAGCTTTAATAATGTCTTTATCGTTAGAAGACCTTAACAAAACTAATTCTTGTTTAACGTTTAATATTATTTTCCTATAATCTTCAGCAAAACCAAGCAACAAACGTAATGGAATATGAAAATCAAAATATCCATCTGAATTTGGAGTGATCGTGTCAATTGTAGGTAATACCCATCCGGCAGGTTTAAGTAAATTGGTTTCATTGGGTGTTATAGATGTTAGTCCTTTTAAAGTCGTTGTAATACCTACTTTTTTAGTAGAATCAACTGTTACACCTGATATTTCATATCTAATTTCATCAAACAGGAAAGCCATAGGATTATTTATAAATGGAACTGTTGTACCAGCGGTAGTACCATCCTTTTTAGTAACTTTTCCTTCAATATACAAGTAACTTTCACATGGTAGTGTGTAAATGTCTTGATTTTGTATGGGAATACGAATTTCATCGTTATTGTTTAATTTCGATGAAGTGTAAGGGTTGTGGGTGTGATATTCTTTTTCCCATAGGGTTTCGTCGAATGTTGGACCCTGCGCTATATCCAGTATATCCATAATCGGTTAATTTTAATCCAACTTTCTCTAAGAAACGAATGTTCTCTCGTGTTAACTCCTCCACAGCTGAAGGGCTACTAATGCGGTTACCCGTAGGTTGTTCGCTTTTAAATGTTAGACCCATGGTTTTTGTATTAAAGTGTCGATTTTAAATGTAATCTAATAGTAATAGGCTCTTCTCTGAAGTCTACCAAGTTACCGTCTTGATCCAATACGCTCAACACGATGTCTGAAATGAAAGTGGTGTTCAACGGTAGATATACCAGGTTTTGTGGCTTTTCAACAATTTTAAATCCAGGTGGTACACTTGGGTAAAATGTATGTATGATATGGGTGTTAGCCCCATCCCTGTAAGCTCCTTGTATAATGTTACAAGTTATGTCTATACTATTGACTTTTAATATTGTTACTGTTTTCTTACCGGAATGTGTTACATCTGGTTCTAAAACAGGCTCATCGTTGGAAAATCCTAATAAATCACCAATTGAGTTTGGTTGAGTAAAATCTATATAATATTTGGAAGTAATTTCAGCTTTCATCGTATTATTATTACCTTTTAATGTTATATTGTCTTTTCCCATTTTAGTTTGCAAAAATTCATTTATATGATCAATTTCATAAGAACCTGTGGGTAACCTGCATTCTTGTAAGTCTGTAAATTTTCCACTGGCATCTTTTCCCTTATAATAATGCAATACGTTATTTTTACCTTCCGTAACATTGGGAATAGAGTTGTAAGTTGTAAAATCCAATAGTGCCGCCTCCCAAAACCTTCCTTTTTGCAAGCGTAACGCTGGAAAAAAGGATACTTCGTAAAGGGGACGATTTTCCTGTTAATGATACCGTATAGGAAGACATCTCAATAGTGACTGATACTTTTAGCTAGAAATTCCAAACATAAATGGCCGCATATTGAAGTATTATCAGGTTGTTCTCTTTTATAGTTATAATATATGTTTTTAGCAGATTTAAAGTAATTTTGAAGTTCTTTTGGTGGTGGCAAATTACCGAAACTATCAAAATAATATACATTGTTATTTAGTTTCTTATAACAAACCCAATGGGTGCCAGGCCCTTCAGTATTATCCAAATTTACAATTCCAGTCTCATTTCGCCACATTTTCTTTGGTAAACTGTATTTCATAAACACACCGCGGAAAAATTGTATTTTTAAACAGGAAATATATTTAAATAATTCAATATTGGTTAATGCTTTATGTGGTATGACCAATTGATGTCTTTTATTTAATATGCACGATAAGACTTAGGTAAAGACCTGCCCCGTTTTTTACCATTGACCACACGGTGGGCTTCTTCCTGCCTTTTCTTGTAGATCGTCGTCTTCTTTTTATATTTCCTCCATGTTTTCTTGTGGTTGACCTCCTTTTTACTCTCCTTCTCCTCCTTCTTCCACCTCCTACTGCTGTTTTAGCCTTCATACCTGCTGTTACTGCTAAAGCTGCTGCTTTTTCTGCTATGCTAGCGTCACTTGATTTTACTCGTTGCCAAGCTATGTCCGCAAGCTTTTTGTCAGCTATTGATCTATTTTTTGAATCGGCAAACGTGGAATATGCGATATCGTGTTCTTTACAAGCCTGATCTAACTTGTTTATGCCAGGATCGCCTCTTTCCAGTCGTTTTTTCAATTTAGTTCCTGGTCCGCAATACTGATAACCTCCTGGTATATGAAATTCGTATGGTAATGCGTCTATTGCTCTATTTACTATGGATCCTACCGGAATTTGTTTTAAAGCTTTACTTAACAGAGAAACCGCTGTGGACGTGATCCCGCCTCCTTTTCTTGCAGTGTCTCGATATGGACTGATGTACTTGAACGTCATTATTGTCCTTTTATAATGGCAATGTGCAACTCATGTGTTAACTCTATGACGAGTTGGACATAAATGAAGTCGTTTATTGTGATCTTATATTAAATATCAATATCACCCCAATCTGATGATCTAAACTTTTGCGTTTTAGGGTTAGTAAAGTATTTATTATAAATTTCTCGTTTAATATACTCACCTCTCATGGATTCAGCAAAAGTATTATGACTCGTTGTTCCTTTTCCTTGAAGAATATCCGGTGTAAAATGATTGTGTAAATCAAATATCGCATTACCTAAAACTTTTACAAGAAAATTAACAGTGACAGCATTATCTACATGTTCAGGGTCTTTAAGGTTTGTTATACGTTTATTATTACAATTATACACTTTACTATCCATTTCTGATAATGTGATAGCCTGTCCTACAGTTGCAGCATCACTTGCTTCTCTTCCTTGTTTCAAGTGTTTTATCACTTTATTATTACATGTAAAATATACAAAGTGAACATTTGGATCTAAATGTACGGTTTGTGATAAAGTAGCTGCATCATGATCCTCATGACCCCATGACACATTTGATAACCTTTTATCCGCGCAATCCCAAGCATTATTTTTGTATGTTGATAAATTAAATTTTTCATTACCTTGAACGAATTCATCCCCTTGCTTCGATACTACTCGGTCTTGTTTTACAAAACCAGTTGTTTCTTGTTTTAAAATCTCTTTCATTTGACCCACTGTTGCACCATCTGATGGTGCTGAACCATCTTTTACATTCGCCAAACAATTACCAAGACAATCGATAACTCCCACATCACGTGTGACACAATGATCTTTTATATATTTGAGATTTACAGCATCATTTTCATTTTTTGGATAACCTATATCGTTAATAACAAATTTATAAAAAGAAAATCCATCTTTTGTCTTTTCAGGTATCAAGGAATGTAAATAGCGTCTATTTACGCTGTCTTTTGCATCTTTAGGGTCATCTACGTTGGATATACGTTTATTGTTGGCACTATACGTTTTCCCATTGAATTTTAACGTATTTTTTAATTCAGATGACAAATAACCTTTGTTTATCGCATCACCGTTTTGATTTGGTTTATCAACGTTGATAATTCTATGATCTTCTGCGTCATATGTGTTATTTTGTAGTC
The DNA here is from genome assembly GCA_030545055.2 of Neoaliturus tenellus. NCBI lineage: Eukaryota > Metazoa > Arthropoda > Insecta > Hemiptera > Cicadellidae > Neoaliturus > Neoaliturus tenellus. The sequence continues at coordinate 57,412,670 of CM061537.1, read as the reverse complement.
TTAATGTTGGTAATATCTTTTCCTTTAATATTTTTAAATTTATTGCATCATTTTCGTCTGTGGGATCTTTTATGTTTTTTAACCTTTTATTACTATTTATTACTATTTATTACTATTATTTTATTACTTTTATTAGTAATATCATAATCTCCATCAGGTGTTTGTGGTAAACCAGCACTTCTTTTTAAACTATTCGCATAATATAATCCATCCGAGGAGTAACGTCCGAACTTGTCGACACTCATGGTGCAACTGAATAGTACTCTAGGAAGTAACGCATTTTTATGAGATTACCCCACGGTTTCGGAGTTCATCCACTAAAGCCACCCATTCGTTTTCCAATCCAGTATGACCCGCTTCTTTAGCTTCATGTATTAGTTTCATTCTATCCACCAATTTATTGATATTATTGTAATAAATCACATTTGTGTTATATAGTTTCTTCATTAAACCTGTACCTGTAACAGACTTACTTCTTTTTCTTCGTTCCTGAGCACTTACATCCAAAGTGGATGCCATAAATCTTCGTTTTACAGGTTTTCTTTGTGTTAACGGCATTGTTTGTCTTCTAGTTGGTATTAACTTGGATACAAATTCTCTATATTTTAAAGACTTAGATCTAAAAGGAGGCTGGTCAGGTAAATACTTTCTCCTATATGCATTTGTCTGTTCCAAAATATTTTTATATGCTTCCATGTCTTTTTCTTTCACTAACGATACTGAAGGCTTATTTTCAAATAATAATTCAAATAATCCTTTTGTGCCCTTATACCTTTGATCACCAATGACAATATTATCATGTTCGTCAACGTTTAACGGGCTATTACCTATCATTAAACCATCTTCTGTTAATCTCGCTCCATAACTATGGTAATTCTTATTAGGAATTGTTCCGAGTAACATTTTTACCATGTATTTCCTTCCTAAAGGTCCTTTGTTATGAATGTTTTCACCCATCAAGCTTATGTTTGACGGTCCTTCTCTTGCCTCTTCTCTTTTTTCCTCTTCACTAGCAGTTGGTGCTTCTTCAGACCCCCTTTCACTATATCCTGGTGATTCTAGCTCTCTTTCAGATTCTGCTCCGGTAAAGCCGCTGTATGTAGAGGATTCCGGGTCTTCATCACTAAAACCTTCATATTTTACTCTTTCTCTTTCAAACTTTGTGATAGGTGCAATCGCATCTCCTTCCAATACAGGTTTCGCAAATTTTTTGTTTAATTGTTTCAAGGGTTCAGTTATAGGTTTAAAAGTAGATTCAAGGAATTTCTCCCTCTCGCTAATACCTAGTTTTAATGCTCTGTTTTTAGCCCGAATAGAATCACTAAGTGATTTTATTTCTTTTACTAACTTTTCTTGGGGTGTACGAGTGGGTAAATACAAAAACGACTACATGTTGCTGACACAAATTAGCGGTTGACTGTTACGGGTAGCGGGTGCTCGGCGGACTGACGGCGGTAGGACATTTGGACCGGGGGATGTGGGGAAGGATGTGGCGTGATGGGTTGCAGCCAATCCGCAGCTTTATTCGACTCGTATGATATTACGTCACGATCGCCTGATCGCAGTCAGGCCACATTTACAAAACATATTGCCAACTTAAATTTTACATAAAATAAATTATCGTATACATTACATTTCCTCCCCCTTAAGATGAAAATTAAATTAGTCAGTACTAGAGAAAATACTTTACAAAGGAACAGATTCAATTAAAAACAGAAAACAAATACATAATTACAGTCAGAGCAAAAGCTACCCATAACACAATGAGAAATACGTGATTACCAGTACACAACCATATTTTAAATGTTTGACCTTAATTAACAGGAGAAACCAAAAAGACATTATTTACAAATTCAACTTTTGAGGGGGTTTCCTCTCTCTAGTGGAACGCCTCAGTGGCGATTGTCTAGGTCGATCAGCTGATCGCACTGGTGACTGAAGAGGCACATCCGGTGGGGTAAGCGATAAACGAGTACCGCTACTACTACTACTATTACTACGTCTTGTAGCAGGGGTTCTCGGAATTTCCTGTCTCGCAGGCGAAGGGCTGGTTCGCAATTCGGTCGAGCCATTCTTGTCAACTTCCGGGTTTATTTTGGAACTGGCTGGAGGCAACAATACCTCTTTACAATTGTCATAGCCCTGATTATTTACATTTACATTGGTATTTAAACCGACCAACTGGTCTATGTGACGCTTCCATACAATACCTGACTCTAACTTAACTAAATAAGAAACAGGACTTAACATTTTAATTACGATACCTTGGGTCCATTTATTTTTCCCTCGATAGTCACGAATCAAAACAGGCTGTCCTGCAAACAGTTCTCTAGTTTTGCTACCTCCCTTGTTGACAACTTGTTTGTTTTGGTTTGAAACAACAGTTTGACTTACAGAAGGACGTATTAAATCCAACTTTGTTCTTAGCATTCGACCAAACATTAGTTTAGCTGGCGATTCATTAGTGGTATTGTGTACAGCATTACGATAAGCAAGTAAAAATCTACTTAATGCTAAATCTGGGCTTTCATTTGAGAACAGAGCCCCTCTAATTCTTTTTTTAACGGTTTTGACTGCGTTCTCTGCTTGACCATTACTTGCTGGAAAATAAGGAGGTGTTAATGTGTGTCTGATCCCGTTAGCATTTAAAAACTGACTAAAATCAAAAGAAGTGAAAGGAGGTCCATTATCAGTGACACATTGTTTAGGTAGACCAAACCTAGCAAACATCGGTCTAAGTTTACTTAATACTATTTTGGAAGATGTAGAACTTACTTCTTCCACTTCGACCCATTTACTATATGCATCTACAACAATCATATAAAGCTTAGAATTGATAGGGCCTAAGAAATCAATGTGTAAACGTTGCCATGGTACTTGGGGATATTCCCACACATGTAAATATGACTTAGGTGGGTTTTGGCGTTCCATAAGGCATTGCGAGCAACTATTGGCGATTTCTTCTATGTCATTATCTATTGACGGCCACCATAGATAAGAACGGGCAAGCGATTTCATTTTTACTATCCCCAGATGTCCACTATGCAACTCTTTTAACAGTGCTGCTCTATACATTTCAGGAACAACAACCCGGTATCCCCACATTAGTATACCGTGCTCAATAGTTAGTTCGCTCCGCCTTAGGAAATAAGGCCTTAAGCCTGCCTCAACGTCATTAGGCCAACCATACAAAACATAGCCATAAATCTTATTCAACTCAGCATCTCTTTGAGTTTCCCTCTTAATATCAGAGAAATTCAACGGAATATCATTTTCTGCCAAAAACTGTAAATAGGTACCCACATAACAAATCTCTTCACATTTTTTGTTAACATTTTTAGTATCAAGAGGTAATCTTGACAAACAATCCGCATTAGCATTTGCCTGAGAGGTAACATACTGTATGTCAAAATCATAATTGGACAGAAATAATGCGTAGCGCTGTAACCTATTAGCGGCAAATGCCGGTAGTCCCTTCTTTGGACCAAATATTGACAATAAAGGCTTATGATCGGTTATTAGCGTGAATTTCCTACCAAATAAATACTGGTTGAATCTTTTGACTGCAAACACAATTGATAAAGCTTCTTTATCTATAACAGAATAATGTGATTCGGCCTTAGTCAAAGTTCTAGAAGCAAAACAGATTGGCTTTTCAGATCCATCAGTTTGGATTTGGCTTAAAACACTTCCGCCCCATAGGCCGAACTATCAGTTGCTAATCTTAAAGGTAAACTTGGGTCATAATGCGCCAAAATAGGAGCCGAAACTAATTTGCTCTTTATCAGTTCAAATGCTTTTTTACAGCTTAAACTCCACTGAAAAGGAGTCTCTTTCCTCAATAAATTGTACAATGGTGACGCAATGGTTGACATACTGGGAACAAATTTAGCATAATAGTTAACTAGACCCAGGAAAGCTTTTAACTGAGTTTCATTGGTAGGTGTTGGTGCGTTAACAATAGCGTCTATTTTACTGGGAGATGTGCTTAGTCCCTGCTTACTTAGAACATACCCTAGGTACTCAATACTCTTACAAAAAAACTGACATTTACTTTGACTAACTGTTAAGCCATGTTGTTTCAGAGTTTCACAGACCTTTATCAATCTCTCTAAATGTTGTTTATCATCCGAACCTGTTACCAAAATGTCATCCAGGAAACACACAACACCTGGAATGTGAGCCAAAATACGCTCCATTATGCTCTGAAAAATTCCAGGCGCTGACGCTACGCCATATGGAACTCTATTGTAAACAAACATACCTTTAGATGTGCTAATAGTACAATACTTTTTAGATTCCTCGTCTAGTTTAACTTGTGTGTAGGCTTGAGAGAGATCGATTTTAGAAAACGTTTCCCCTTTCTGTAAATTATTAAACAGATCTTCTATTCTTGGAATCGGGTGGCGATTTACTACCAGGTGGGGATTTAATGTTACTTTAAAATCGCCACATATTCTTATGCTTCCGTCCTTTTTCAATATAGGTACAATTGGAGTCCCCCATTCACTGTTACTAACTGGAGTCAAGATCCCGTTATCTACCAATCGATCTATCTCTGCCTCCACCTTAGACTTAATCGAAAATGGTATAGGCCGGGGCTTAAAATATTTAGGAACAACATTTCCCTTTAACTCTAATCTAGCTGCTTCTCCAGTATAACACCCTAATGTGTCTGCGAATACTTCTGGGAATTTATCAAACATTTTTTAACTATTACTGCTTTGTGATCCACACTTTCGACAAGGTTTAAACTAGTTTTCTCAGGAATTCTCACTATTATCTGTAGATCTCGAATCCAATCCCTTCCCATTAGTGGATTAGCCCCCTTTGAAACTACATACAACGTTAACCTCTTTGTTTCAGCTTCATGCTGAACATTTACGTCTAGTTTACCTAAAGGCTTAATTGGCTGATTTGTGTACGAACTTAAAACCAAATTAGTGGGCAGTAATTTTAAATTACAGAAATTTTCCCTGTAGCATTTTTCAGAAATAACAGAGACACAGGCTCCACTATCTACCTCAAATGGCAAAGCTTTACTCTCAACTTTCAGGTTAACCATAATGGGTTTTACCTTGTCCCTTTGTTCAATATCATCATTATCATTTAAGGAAAACAAGTTAGTTAAGTCACAAATATCCTCATCATCATTACAATTGGACATACTTTCAACATAGTTTTGCTTATTTCTAGAATAGTACTTTTGATTGCTAGAGTAGTTACCTTTAGGCTTAAACCTTTGATCAAGTGATCGTTTATTATGAGGAGAAACTTTAGACTGTGACTCACCCTTGCTGCCTCTTAACTTACACACACTCTCTAAATGACCTCGCTTTTTACAAAAATTGCAAGAATAATTTTTGTAACGGCACTCACTCTTTAGATGACCAGCTTTTCCACAGCAAAAACACTTCACTTCACTATTCACTCTTTGTTGACCTTGTCGGCACTGCTGTCTCGGTGCGACGGGGATGTTGTGTAGGCGACTTCCTCCCCCCGTATTGTTGTGGAAGGTCAGGGATGCGGTGTCCTTGGCAGCCAACTCCATCGATGTCGCTATCTGGACGGTCTTATCATACGTTAGGTCGGCCTCCCCTAGCAGCCTCTTCTTGATTGCGTCATCTCGTAATCCGCTTACTATCCGGTCTCGTAAAAAATCCGGTAACTTGTCCTTAAATTCACAGTTCATAGAGAGTTTTTTAAGATTCACTATGTAGTCTGCAACCGACTCGTGTTCCAATTGCGTTCGTAGACTAAACTTATATCTCTCTGCTATAAAAGATGGTTTCGGGTGGAGGTGGTCCTGAATAATTTTAACAATGTCCGCATATGACTTTCCCGCAGGTTTGTCGGGAGTACACAAGTCCTTCAATAAGTTATAAGTTTTCACTCCCACAACAGTCAACAGAGTACTAACCTTTTTGTCGTTAGACACTTCATTACAAGCAACAAAAAGCTCGAACCGCTCAATGTATGACTCCCACGTTTCGTCGGCGCTATCAAACGGACCAATCGAACCAATAATTGACATGTTGAAATTTAACAATATAGTTCTGAAATCACGAAGAAAAGAATCACTCAGCGGCATTTAAGTTCCATTTATTGTCGAAGTGTGCACAGTTTATCATTCCCATCATCTTCCTTACGCTCGTACCTTCCTACGGCGTTGAACACTTGAACACGATTCAGTAAATCGGCACTTTAATTACACAATAACTGTCACTTAAGACTCCTATGAAAATGCATACTATTCTTCACGCGTAACACGCACTTTTACTCGTCGCCACTGGGGTGTACGAGTGGGTAAATACAAAAACGACTACATGTTGCTGACACAAATTAGCGGTTGACTGTTACGGGTAGCGGGTGCTCGGCGGACTGACGGCGGTAGGACATTTGGACCGGGGGATGTGGGGAAGGATGTGGCGTGATGGGTTGCAGCCAATCCGCAGCTTTATTCGACTCGTATGATATTACGTCACGATCGCCTGATCGCAGTCAGGCCACATTTACAAAACATATTGCCAACTTAAATTTTACATAAAATAAATTATCGTATACATTACACCATGTTTGTAGCAAGACGTGTTGTACAACAATGATTATTTTATACCACGTTCAATGTATTAATATAAATTTATCAAATCCTATTCTGTATCGACCATTGTTTAGCGGTTGTTCCTTCATAATTGTTAGGAACCCATACTTTTCAGCCCAAGCCTTTCCACATAACTCTTTAAATCGTTCAAATGTCATATCAGCATTTACATGATCAAAATATATATGTTTTAGGTTGGTTTCGTCCTGTTTAAATACAATTAACATGTTTGCATTGTCTCTAATGAGTTGTTTAGGTATTTTGCTGTAAGTTTGGCCAATATAAATGCTATCTATGTTGTTATGTCGACCCATAGCGAAGTAATTCCTTATTGTGTTTTGGTTTTCACAAGATACATCATCAAATATGAACACAGAGAATGGTTTAGCTTCTTGTGGTTGCATTACACTCTCGCTTGCATTAAACTTTAAGTATTTAACTTCAGGCACATTATTCAGTATTTTTTCCAATAATTGATACTTTGGTTGTTGTAGTGATTTTGAAAATACATATAAATTATTAAAACGTAATCCTTTAGGGTTTGTAATCAAATTGAATACTACATTAGTTTTTCCACAGTTGGAAGGTCCGGTAACCAGACAGCGCACAGTGTTTGGTAACAAATTGCCATGTTTCCCACTATTGAATTCTGAATTATCCACTGTGAGTTCATCTATATTATTAATAGTAAAACTCTCCTTTTGTGGTATTATCTCCATCCTTTGTAATGGTTCAACCTAAAATGATTCTCTATCGTTATATCAAATCCTTTTTAGGTATCCAAGAATCTTCCGTCTTATTAAATCCTAACCATCGTACTTTAACTATCTTTTTTCCGTTGCAACACCTTTTCAACTAAATATACATCACCTACTGTTGATTTTAACATTTCATGTCCATAAAACCCTCCTTCAAGCAATTGTCCTTTATTATCTTTTAAAATATATGTCTCAGGTACTGTAGGTTGTACTTTGAATACAGTAAAAACCTCATTGGTCCAATTTGGCAGATATCTTTTACTGAAAACACCTTTATATTTACTTATTCGCACTTTATCACCCACATTAAACTTTTTAGGCTTTAGTTTTTCAACTTTTGGTTTAGTATTCGTTTTTATACGTTTTAATACAAGGTTTTCATTTTTACTAGTTACTTGGTTTGGTTTCATCCCGATGGTCCTATGAAATTTGTTATTGTAATCGTTTATAAGTTTTGGTAACATATCAATCCATATGTGCGATCCTCTGTTGGAAAACATTTTATACATTGCACTTTTTAAGGTTCTGTTGAATCTTTCAATTATGGAGGCTTTTACCTCTGAATTGGTTGAATAATGGTTTATATTGTGTTTTTTTCATTAAATTTGCAAATTCCTTATTAAAATATTCTTTTCCATCATCTGTTTGTAAATGTTTAATAGTATGTTTGTCTCTTTGTATAGCTATTTCCATTGCTTTTGTAACACTTTTACCGCTTTTATCTTTTAGCGGTAAAGCATCAGCCATTTTTTAAAAACAGTTAATAACAGTCAATATGTATTTATATCCTTTATTTTGTTTGCTATAAGGAATCATTTCGATTAAATCCGCTTGATATAAATCATTAATTCCTTTTATCACCGTATTTCTTCGTGGAAACTTTCTTCTTGCAGGTTTATGAAGTTCGTTGACAATTTGTTGCTTCAAGTCCTTCATATTGCAGGTTTCAATGTTTGTTGTATCACATGTATAATCACAATGAATGTTGTTTTAAATATTCACATCATTTATATGGGTCAAGGTCATCCAAACTTGTGTAAAAAAATGGGGAACACGGCGTTGGACTTGCCGTGTTCCCCATTTTTTTAAGGAAGGAGAAAGGAATAAGGTCGAAGTTGTAGAAGGACGAAGAATAGGTTACTAGTTGATAGGGTTTAGGGAGTAATGGCCGAAAGGAAGAGTGTGGATTTTGTCGGGCAAAATATGTCTTTTATCATCCCGAGCTGACAGTGCATTTTTAATTTCGGTGACACTGTAGACTTGATGCTTGAAACTTCGGATATTGTTGAATGTTGCTGATATTGTAGTATCTTCAAACAAACAAGTCTTGTAGTGGTCAAATGTCACTGTGTTTTTTCAAATAAGATGTCTTCACTTCTTTTGCTTTCTTGACTGTCGGTGTGTTGTTCTCGTGGTACATCTTAAATGAATACAATTTCGCCATCAGCGCCACTATTTCTTCTAAAGGCATTCCATTTGCTTCATCTTTGAATTTTCCGATTACTTTTTTATTTTTTTCATTAAAATTTGGATGGTTCTTCGGATAGTCAGAAAAGTCGAAATCTTCTTTGTATGGAAAAGTCCTTAGGTCTTCATACATGTCCAAAGTCTTTATCCAGTAGATAAACGCGTCCGTATCCATGTATGCAACTCCAATGTTTTCCCTTCCGTAGTGTTTAACCATTTTGTTATAATGGAAATCATACATCAGGGTTTTACTTATGTCCAAAATCGACATACCTATGTATAACGGACGGTCCATGACTATTGTTGTTTTCTTCATACTGACAGCGACTAAGTTTTCGTTTATAATCATGGATGTTCCGAAGTTTGGTTTTTGCACTAATTTTTCCAATTTCCTAGGATCACTCACTAATTTTACATTTTTGTGTTTTCTTTTGTTCTCCAAGGTCTTTCCAAAGATGGCGTTGTTCATTAATTTATAGAAGTCCTTTTCAAATGCTGTTGTCGCTGCAGCTCTTCTTGTAGTGTTGGAATCAATGTATGGTTTCAACCAACAAGACTGGGTGAATTCAATTGCTCTATGAATTCTCACTATACGTAGACCCAATTCAAGAGCCTGTTGAACTACCCAGTAGTGAGGCCACATAGCGATCTTTATTCTCCAAGGTCATCATCAATTTTGGCCATCTTCCTGTCGGTGAAACTTCAGTCTTGGCTAGGAGAGGCAAGTCGTAGTGATGGTCATGAAGGTGCTCCGGGTATTCAAAATCACAGTCCAAAATATAGCCTTTTGGACCATCCTTTGGAATCTGTGAAATGTCTCCAATGGTGGCCGGGTCGATCCATTTGAAGTCAGCATAGGGAAGCGGATTTGACATTGCCCAACCATAAAGGTTGTTTGCGTCGAAGTAGCCAAGGTAGACCGATGGTTGTTGCTCGTCGAAGCCGGGGATGTACTTGTTGTTGGCTTTGACATGACGTGTTACAGCTTGTGTCGAACCGCCCCGTACACCAGATTCCATCATGAGCACCATATCAATATCCGTTAGAAGTTCCAGTCGACAGTTGGTTGACTTTTAGCATAGCTTGCCATGCTAATCCTGGAGACGTGTACGAGTGTAGAGGGTCCAGTCCATAGGCGGAGAAGCAGGTGTTTCTGAATTCTTCCATCACATCGCACAGCAGAGTTACGTCCAATTTTATATAAAAGTCAGAATATTCCCCTAAGGTTTGAATGTTTAGTTGGTTCCAAACATTACAAGCATGATTGTAGTCTTCAACGGAGATTTCACTTTCGTTTAATTTGCTGTTGAAGGCTTCAATCGGTGGTAGACTGGTTTCTTCAAATTTTTCTGTAGAAGTTATGTAATCGTAGGGGAACACTCCTTTACGTAATACTAAGTCCAATTTATCTTCAGGTACAATCTTGCTGGTTTTCTTTTAGGTCTTCTCTTCGTAGATTCTCAGACAATCTGCTCAAACTAGATGCCATAAATCTATAAGAGTCTACAAAGCGAAGTTTAATTTTACCTACTGTTTTTGAGAAACTGATATACTTTTCCAATGTTGTAGCAAGAACATCAATTTTACCATTATCTCTTCCTAACTCTGGAATAATGAAGTGGGAGTCGTAGCCGCTAAGATTGTGTAACACGACAGGGATAAAGTGGGGCAGTTTGTAATTTATATTGCATGAATTACAAGCAGCTCCTCTGTATAAACCTGTCAAGTGATCGTGATCTCTTACTTTTGGATTTTCTTCACTGAAGCTCTTCTCGCATAGATAACATCTTGATGTCATATTGTATTCTTCTTGTTGATTCTCATTCAAAGGTTCCATAGGTACGACATTACCATACAAGCGTTGTACCTTTTCAGCAATGTCATACAACAGGTCTACGAAATACTTAGCGGCTTCTTCACCACGGTAGAGTATTGGAGTGGATGTTAAACCATAGTCTTGCAATTGGTTTTCAGACAAGGTTGATTTAACTAGTAAACAAAAATTGTTGGGTTGATGCAACTGATATTTTGTTCTTCTAGTCACTTCACCGTCCGGCAGCTCCTGTGGTACTAACGTTGATTCAAAATCTGCGTAGACCACTAGTGGAATTCGATATTGGTGAACCGTCTTGTTAAATTGTATTGAAGCTCGGGTAGGCGGTGGAAGACTTATCTTTACTTCATAGTTCTCGTTGCAAAGTCTTTTATGTTCCAACAACCAGTCCGATCCTCCACGTCTTGAATCTTTCCAAGAAAAGCAGAAACATCTCTTGCAAACTGTAATCCTATTTACTCTTTTGGTCAATTGTTTTACAACTAAGGCTTCAAAGTCCTTTATCCATACATAATGGGAAATTTCACCCTTAGTTATCAATAGCAAATCCGTGTGGTTTTCTTTGCTCAACCTTTACTACCCGCAAAGGATAAACGTTGTTTGAATCATCCAGACCAAAAACATTCACTGAAACGCCAGGATTTTTCTTTTCAAATTTGTCTATGTCTTTCAATGTAACTGGGTAGGTGAGGCCTTGAAAGTTGTAGCGGTGTTCATTTTCGTAATATTCTCTACCAACTCTTTCAGGATGATCTTTAACATACTTGGTTAACATTGCATACTTGAAACATTCATTACCTTCATTTTGCACATTCCTACACGATTTAGTGTTTTGAATTTTCTTTGGTAAAGGGATAAAACTACTACCCCTTAAACCATATCCATGTTTATGAACCCTAACATCCATACCTTCTATTGATGACAAAGTCCATCCAGATCCCCCTTCCTTCATGTTCTTGGAGTTTAGTTATAAGTTCCTCCAAGCATTCTTCAATAATATCATCAATGTTGGAGGTGGAGGTAAGGGTTCGGTTTTTGGTAATGAACGCTCTCAATGCTATTTCACCATCAGTATTGTTAAACATAGCCTCTAGCACCATTCCAAATTTAATAAAATTTAGCCTTTGTAGTTCTTCCCTCAAAGTTTGACCAACAAGTTCCTTAGCCCTGGGTTATAAATGTTTCTAGTTCCAATTGAACATTATTAATTTTGAAATGTGTTACAACTCGTCCTGGCAAGGCTGTAGTGCGCAGTTGTTTCACATCTTCCAGTTCTTCTTCAGTGTCCTCTTTTTCCGTGTCCTCTTCTTCGGTGTCCTCTTCTTCATAAGATCTTCTAGCAGTAGATGGTCCAGCACCAGCAAATTGTATCACACTAGGTCTTCTTCTTTGCATTTGCTGTAGATAGCTGTCCCAGTAGTCCGTCTGCTTCTGGTGCTGTTCCAAAAACCGGTCAATTGAGTCTAAGTCTATTTCATCCATGGTAATATCTTCTTTTCTATCTTCGTCTTCATGTAATTCTCTGTGTAGGGTGGAAAGATCTTCGTCTTGAAAGATTTCCCCACAAATGTCGCAAAGAGCCATTTCAAACAGTTTGGCTTTGAATGCACACTCTGTGAATGTCCACGCAATAATGAGCAGCGCACTCCACAGGGATCCTTTATATCCGAGGCAGATAGGTGGGGAAAGTGACGTCATATAGGAACAGGTTATCAATCATGTGCTAAATTTAGCCTTTACACAACCGTTTGTAATAAATTTGATGATATTTGTCTAGATTCAATAATTTGTACAAGTTTTTTTAAAGACGTCTGTTTGAGCATAATTTATAAGGTCAAGGCCATTTGGAATTATTATTTTGAGCGGGGGATAGAGCACTAAGCAGCATCATTTACTACAAAGTGCTCTATCCCCCGCTCACATTCTTTTTAACTTTTTGTTTAAACTTTTTACAAAGGTGAAACATCACCATCAGAGTCGGAATCATTCTCATCACGAAATAGGTAGCGATGACAATACATAATTCTTCTGGCTACTAACGTCCTATCCATTGGACGATGAGGAGTGTCTTGTTCTTCTTCTTCTTCAATTTCCGACTCAGATGATGACTCTAACGTTTCGTAGGCGTGCAAGTCCATTTCATTATCCGTTAAACCAGCTTCGTCAGAGTCCGTTTCAATATCCATAATTTCTTCCTCCTCCTCTTCCTGGTCAACCGCAGGTAGTTGGTCCTCTGCTTCTATAACTTCTACAGGTATTACCTCCAGAATTGAAAGAATTCTGTCGCGATGGAACACGGTGTTGTCAAGTGGAGCCATGGTATGAAAGTGGTGTATCTATCCAATTGGTTTGCCCTTTTTATACCCCCACCAACTATACATTTTATGTGGGTCAAGGTCACGTAAAGATACCCTTTGAGCGGGGGATAGACCACTAAGCAGCATGCTAGTCCATTGCCGCAAAGTGATCTATCCCCCGCTCTATTCCGCAGACCACACTCAAGTCCAAGTCCACATCCAAGTCCACATCCATATGTTACACTTTATTATTACTGCCACCAAGTAATTGTCACTCGCACGTTTACTTGGTTTTGATAAAGGTACTGCACAAACTCCATATTGGTTGTTTGTTTGTTATACAAATGCATCATGAAATATGCAATCTTATCGATTGCGGCATTGTCCAACGGTTCGCAATTCACAAGTTCCAATGTGCCCTGGCTGGTCTTATCCTCTATAAGTTCCACCACTTCGTTGATGTCTTCTTCCAAGAGGATGAACTCAACACTGAAGCTCTCCATTGTTGTTGATAGTGTCTAGACAAATGCTTGACTAAATGCTTTATTCATCAGTCCTACATATATACCAATTTCCCCCTCCTATTACCCATTCCCCCTCTACCTTTATATAGGTCAAGGCCATCCAATAATACCCTTATGAGCGGGGGATAGACCACTAAGCAGCATGCTAGTCCATTGCCGCAAAGTGATCTATCCCCCGCTCTGTAATTCCACACAAGTCCTAGTCTTTACACACACACATAAGCCCCCCAGTCTTTTACACTTACTCATATACTCTGTCCTCCCTGCCAATTAAGAGTTCCCCATGTTTGCACTATTTTCAATTAACCTTTCAAGTCCCAAAACACAATGTCCAAATTAACCAAGTTCGCTCGTCCAATTTGAAACACACTATTCCCCCCAAAGTCACTTGCTCTCACTTGTTGTCCTGTATACTGCTTCTTCTTCCACGCTACAATCACTACCCTACCTTCTTCAACAACCATTCTTTTAACATTATCATACACCTTCTTCAACATCCCTTCTACAGTTTAAATAGTTTATGGTTACATACTCCCACTCCTTACCAATGATCAGTGATCCACTCATTTTCTAGCGTTCCACTGGAAGGTCCAAAGCAGAATGAAGTCGGGATGTACAGACCCCCTCTTTTATACCAGTTAACCGGTTGTCCTTCGTTTAAAGTGGGTCAAGGTCATTCAAAAGTACCCTTTGAGCGGGGGATAGACCACTAAGCAGCATGCTAGTCCATTGCCGCAAAGTAGTCTATCCCCCGCTCTGTATTCTACACACACACACACACACATGTCCCTGTCTTTTCATTACATACCTAATATATATTCACTACCTTCATCATCACTATCACTCATCACCGTTTCTACAAACTCCACCGGATTAAAGTTAAATTGTTTCAATTGTTCTTTTAAGTTTTCAATTTGTTGGTCCTTTACTTCTAAAACACTGTGAAGGTGTGATATGTAGTCCGCTGCCTCGTTGATGCTTGCTACTCTGGGATCGCCTAACTTCAAGCTGGGAACTACACCCTGCAGCCTGAAGTACGCCATACGCCTTTCTTGCTCCTGCCGTTGACCAGGACTGAGCAAGCCTTGCCCGTCTTGGCTCACCTCCAGCAAGGTCCTTAGCATCGGAGCTTTGCAAGCGTTTGCCCAAGCAACAGTTATGCTATGGAATGGTCGAGCAGGTCCACGAGTAGCAGGCAGGACGTTGGCAGCACGCCTTCTTGAAGAAGAAGCCCGAGAAGTTTTGCAGTTGGAAGCCATGTTGAAGTGCGGTATTCAGCTAAGCGATACAAAGCAGAATAACCAAACTGCACATCAATACCCGTATATATACACTTATCAGTGGTGGGGGTACTAGCTAACCTTGGTAAAGTGGGTCAAGGCCATCCAAAACATTACCAGAACGGGGGATAGATCACTAAGTGGCATGTTAGTCCATTGCCACAGAGTGATCTATCCCCGCTCTGTATTTCACATTCACGCACACATTCATACATACACACAAGTCCCAGTCCAAGTCTTTACCCACACACCTATCCACTCTCATCCTCACTATCATCACTGTCCAACAGGCTTTCACACTTCCTAATTAGTTTTTCCCATTTACTCCGGATATGAAGTAGCTCACTGCGAGTATTCTCTAGCATTCTGTCCCTTTGCTCTATGACTTCGTCGTACCACTCGATGATGTTTGGTGGAGTCTGAGTTGATGCGTCCGTCGTGGTTGGTTGAGAAGCTCCGCTGCTTCGCAACTCCTTCCTCACAGGACCAAAGCCGGAGAATCGGACACGACGCCCTTGAAGAAGGCCCCGATCGGATTGGTCCAATGCTCGGGCTGGAGTTGGAGGCGGCCGGGCCAGAGGTAGAGGCTGGGATGTTCATAGCAGACATGGTGGTGTTCAGCTTAACGGTGTAAAGCAGAATGAGAGGACGGTTGATCACCACTCCTATATATACCCATTTTTAGTGGTGGGGATAACACGAGGGGGGGGGGCAAAAAGAAATTTTGCTTAGTCTTCCCGGTCATCAGTTTTACATACCTTTAGCACACCCATTATTTTTGTTTCTTCAATAACTTTACACACCTCAAACACCCAAGCAAACAGCTCATCTATGTTGTTATAATTGATTTTTGTCCAGTGTTCATACTTATGAGTTTGGTTGTTTATAATACATAAATAAAATGTAGACCCATCTCGTCTTATACAACACTCAACTTCCATTCTATGCCGGTTTAGCACTTCCCAAGCATTGTGTTGATTTATAAAGAAGTCACCACCTTTGTAATTGTACCGTGACATGTTTATTACAAAGCACAGGAACAGACTGAAGCAAATAAACGACTCATACAAGCTTAGTAAGAGCGTTAGAGTGGGGGGTATCACGTGATACACAACATTAGTTGTAAGGTTAGCACTTTATTTTAAACAGTAATTTATATGGGTCAAGGTCGTTTAAACTTTGAAAAATTTTTACCTGTAAGTTTTTATTTGTTAATGATTTATTTGTAACTTAGTCTTCACCCTCAAGGACACGGTTTGAGATTGTCCCAGTGATTTTACATCACCGCCAGGTTAAAGTATTATACAAGTCAAGTATTTTTTTTTTAGTTGACTTGTATAATACCCCTCTCCCTTACTTTAAGAGGGTTGAGACTAAATTTGGAAAAATTAATTTGGAAAAGACTTTTAAATATTGTCCAACACAACCTAACAATTTTGATTTTTTTTTTTTAGTGGGCCCATGTCCTAGTCCATTTCCCACACGGTTTGGCATCCTTCCCGTCGTATTAGATAGGCTTTAGGGATGAAAAATTCTCTTTGTACCATCCGAGGTGGTACTTGCATTGTACAAAGGCGGCCTTCACCTTTTACAACAATTTCTACTTTCTTATTACCCGCTCCGTAGGTTTGACCAATAAAGTAATATTTTTCATCAACCTTTAGCCTTCTAATATCACGCGGTTGCGGGCCGTGGGGATGTCTGAACTTGGACGTTTTAGGCCTAATATAAAGAGTGTAGGGTTTGAATTGCCGAAATTTGACTGTACTTTTAAGGTGTCGTTGGCAGCGATCCCCTTCTGCACAGGCAAGGTTCTGGCAACACAACACCCCAAACACACTTGAAAACCGAGCGTAATCGCATTTCTTACCCTTGCCAGCAGGGGCTTTAACGTGCTTACGTTTCTGTGTTGGACGCTTTACTTTAGTGTCTTGGAGCTTCTCCGAATTAGGCTGGCTAGAAGAAATGGGGGTGGAAGGGGGTGGAAGAGGCAAAGATTGGTCAAAAGGAATGGAGCAAACAATTTTGGGTGGGGTAGGAGAGCATGTTAGGGTCTATGGAGGGAAGTTCAGGGGAAAAGATGGATTTACGGGGTACTTTGGTTGGTGTGGATGGCATGGGGGATATGGGTGAGGGACATTGTGATTTGGTATAGGATAGGATTTTTCGGGTTCTGCTGTAGGGGGGTTATCCTCGACCTGGACGTCTCTTCGAAGACTGCAGACTCCGATCCTGAGTCCGATAGCAGCGAGAGTGCTGGAGAGGCTACCGGGACTCGACCGCTGAGTTTTCCTGACGATGGTGGAGGTGCACCGGCCTCTTCCACTGTCGGCGGCAATGGCGACAGGCTGGGCATTGAGGCGGGCTGTGGTGGGCGGCGGCGGCGGTGGTGGCATCGTCAGGCAGCTCAAGATGTTTGCAGTCATCAGATATTCCAGGATCGAGGTGGAGGATGATGGAGGTTGAGTCGTGTCGGTTGAGGTTGAAGCTGGCGGGTAGTTTTTCAGTTTAAGGCCCATTTTACCCATTTTAATGAATGGACTTAATGAAAAGAATAGATGGGAATAAAAAAGTAAAGTTATTATAAATGATCTCAAGAACAAGAGAGAACCTGTCCGTACGGGGGCTTGGACGGGAATGAGAAGTGCATCCAGCCGGGCCGCCTTATATCCCCACCGGGGCTGCCACGCCCAGGATATCAGGGGTGGGGGTAGAGGGGGGGGGGGTTCGCACTTTTTGTCGGGGCGGGGGGGGGTTCGCACTTTTTGTCGGGGGGGGTTCGCACTTTTTGTCGGGGGGGGGGTTCGCACTTTTTGTCGGGGGGGGGGGGGGGTTAATTTAACAAAATAAACCCCACTTGGGACCTTTGTGTTGACATCGCTAAAGCCTCCTAAAAGACCCAACTATAGACAACTCCAACTTTGTGTGTTACTAATACCTAACTGTTCGATTTTTAAAAGACCTTAATTTATTTACTGTGTTGATAAGACCGGACTGTTAAAGATTTTAAAAACTTTTACTTATTTAGGTCAAGGTCACGAAAAAAATTTAAAAAATTAAGCCCCACACCCCCCTATGGGGGTGTGGGGCACTTGGGTTGTCATCGCTGTAGCCTCCGAAGAGACCCAACTATGACAACAAGGCAACATCCAATGTCGTGTACCCTTCGCCACGCAAGACTTGTAAACATTTACTGCATTGTCTTTTCAGTAGCTAACAAAGATTCATTTACATAATTTTGAGTTTCCAGAAGGAAACAAACTGAGGACACCCTAGTGGCTTACGTCCTCGTCCGAGTGCAGAGGCCGCCGCAACCTTTTGCATGCCAGCGTACAAACGGACATGCTCCCAAATGCCATCCACAACCTTTTGCATGCCTGGCAGGAGCCTACCGATAATTAAAATAGGCTTTACACGGGGGCCCTACTCCCGTAACCTATCTTAATATTTTTAATTTAGCAATGCATTGAATTTTTACAAGTCTTTGTGGGTCAAGGCCACACGGACATTAAAAAATTTCGGCCCCCGTACATCCATGGCGAACCACGAATGTTCGGGGGCCTTGGGGACTAAAAACACAAATAGCTAACATAGATTCATTTACATAATTTTGAGTTTCCAGAAGGAAACAAACTGAGGACACCCTAGTGGCTTACGTCCTCGTCCGAGTGCAGAGGCCGCCGCAACCTTTTGCATGCCAGCGTACAAACGGACATGCTCCCAAATGCCATCCGCAACCTTTTGCATGCCTGGCAGGAGCCTACCGATAATTAAAATAGGCTTTACACGGGGGCCTACTCCCGTAACCTATCTTTAATATTTTTAATTTAGCAATGCATTGAATTTTTACAAGTCTTTGTGGGTCAAGGCCACACGGACATTAAAAAATTTCGGCCCCCGTACATCCATGGCGAACCACGAATGTTCGGGGGGCCTTGGGGACTAAAAACACAAATAGCTAACAAAGATTCATTTACATAATTTTGAGTTTCCAGAAGGGAAACATACTGAGGACACCCTAGTGGCTTACGTCCTCGGTCCGAGTGCAGAGGACGCCACAAACTTTTGCTTGCCAGCGTACAAACGGACATGCTCCCAAATGCCATCCGCAACCTTTTGCATGCCTGGCAGGAGCCTACCAATTATTAAAAGTGGCTTTACACGGGGGCCTACTCCCGTTCCCTGACGTTACAATTTACTTTGAGCATTGAAAAAGCTCAAGGGGGGATTGCTAAAACAAAGCGTATACACTTTAGAAACATATAACACACTTACAACACACAATTGAGCTCAACGTAGTCAATGCTGGAACAAGCACATACACATTAAACACATATAACAAACAAGACACAAAGGATAAAAGACACACAGGAGACATAGGGTACAAGTAAAACACTCTCATATAAAACAATTCGCAATACCAAACGCAAGCGCAATATCTTACAACTAATACAAGTCTTAAAGTTAGAGTAGACTTCGCTAAACACTGAAGGCGCCATTCAATGTTTAGTGATGCCTATGGCGGTCCGTCCCGATCGTTCACGTTCAACGCGCGGGAGCGGACTGCGAGCCGGCTCTGGCCGGGCCCCCTTATATCCCCACCGGGGCTGCCACGCCCAGGATATCAGGGGTGGGGGTGGGGGTGGGGGAGGGGGGGGGGCTCGCAATTTTTGTCGGGGGGGGGCTCGCACTTTTTGTCGGGGGGGGGGCTCGCACTTTTTGTCGGGGGGGGTCAGGTAAGTTAAGTGGGTCAAGGTCACCCACAACACTTGTACTCTAAGTGTTGGCTATACCCCCACCACAGACTGGGGTCCCCTAGGCTGCACAACACCGCTTCACCAGTATGTCTCCGGCTTCATGCGGTGTGTCTCGCTGTTCTCTAGCTCTCTATATGTAAGTAGATTTTACAAGTTCTGAATGTAGGGTCACTGCACTTTAACTGCTGGGACGATATCGACTTGTAGTATTTCAGGTGTTTTGACTCAAGGTCATCACACTTTAACTCTAGCACATCGGTTATCGTACCAGAGGTGCTTAATAACCTAACTTGTAATGTTTAGGGTGGCGTTTGCACGGCCACATAGTATCGCCATGAGTGTCCAGTCCAACTTTTAAGTTAAATTAATTTTACTGTAATCTTTTCCATTTCCACTTCGTTTTGCCAAAGTATAAGGGTGTCGCTTAAGAAGTGGTATTTCTCTAAAGTTATGGGGGATTGCAGGGATACTATTAGGTTTAATTTAGGGGGACTCTTCATCTTGGAGTTTAACACAATTTCCACTTTGACTTTGCTTCCTCGGCTCTCACAGCCTAAGCTGTACAGAAATGTTTCTTCTAGTGCCAACTCGGGCCAAGAGAACAGTGTGTTGACTGTAGGACAGCTCATGGTGAAGTGATGCGATACTCCAGCGTACCACCTCACCTTCCCCCACCACTGTGACCTTCCCCCACTCCTGCTGTTTCCCCCCACCTCTTTTCCCTTGACTCATGCGCTACAAGCAGTCTCTCAGTATTGTGCGGACTTTTGTGAGGTAAAGCCATGTCGCAGGACACTTTAGGTAAGAAACTTAGCCGTGTTAAGGCTTTATTAGTTGCTCACTGTCCACCACTCAAAGTTAAGAGGGTTTCGACTTTGGGCTAAGTGGCGCAAACTGTTGCGCGGACACCCTAAGTTTTATACAAAACAGTCTAATGTCGGTTGTACTGATGAAGATTTGGTTTAAAATATTGGATGAAATGACTTTTCCTTGCAAAATTCAGTTAGTTACCCCCGTTCCTGACAGTTTTGGAGTCTTAGTCTCTCAAGCCGATATACCTAGAGTACACAGAGCCTGACAGTCAGTCACTCGGTGGCTGTCGTGGGGTGCGCATCGGTGTCGGCGCTCCGTTGTTAGGTTTTCAAGGTCACAGTAATATGAAATTGTTGGTGTTGTGCTGGTTCAAGGTCACCTGAGGGATAACCGATTGCTCATTTAGGCAGAGTCATGTCAGAAACTCGAGTTTTAACTTGGCACTTTTGCGTTTCTCGTCGGAAATTCGCTCCAAGTGGTCAAGGTCACGGGGACTCGGACTGAAACTCGGAGCGTAGTGCGAGAAACGGCAAAAGTGCCAAAAAATTTTAAGTTTCGGCATTACCTTGACCTTAGTGGCGTCGGTGACGTCATTTTCATGACGTAAGGGGTGATGACGTCATCAGCACGTCATTTCTGTGACGTCATGGGTGTGACGTCATAGAAATGACGTCATTAGTGATGACGTCATCGATGACGCAATCGATGACGTCATCAATGACGTCATCGGTGAGGTCATTGACCTCGATGACGTCATCCCTCAGGTGACCTTGAACTGGGCCAGCACCAACAATTTCACACTACTCACCTGAGTTTGACAGTCAGTTTAGCCAACTGTAGGGCCTAAGGTTATATTTTCCCTTAGCCACCTACGAAATATCCCCCACTTAGTAATTCGCTCAAACAGTGTTTAATTTCATATAATCTATTATTGTTTAATTTACTTTTCGGTATACCCTATCATACATGAACATAGAAAATGCTAATGATAGAAATAGAGTTATTTTTTTAGAGTAAGTTAAAGTGAGATAAAATTTTGAACGTTAGCTGAATGGATAATTATTTAGCTCCTAAACTTTGTTTTTTACATTAAATTTTTTTAATTTTGTGGGGGGCCGGCCCCCCCAGCCCCCCCCCCCGAACACAGTTTATAGAAATTTGTAGAAAAATATGGGATCCCAGTAGAAATCGCACTGAACGGAAGGATGAGTGTGAAAAGATTTTGTCCAGAAAATTATTTACAGTCATTTAGCTGGCCAGTGAAAATAAATAAGTCACCTCAGCGACGTCAGTTTAACTTATTGTTCCGCAGGGTTGGTAGTCCACTGTCACCGGAGAAGTGCGATGGTGGTTGATAGGTCCTAGTAGGTGCCCTCGTGCCCTGGATATAACCGAGTCCACAGTGAGTTACAGGCCCTGGTCTGGTAAGCTGAGAGTGACCCCAGAAGCTCAGCGTGTAGAACAGATCCTGGAAATTCTCTCTAAAAAATCTGCAATTCGGATTATATTCCTCAGGATGAGCAGAGGGGGTAGGCAAAATCTTTCCTCGACGAACGTACAGCAGCGGACAAGGCAATGTGGGGCGGCAGGGAAATCATGTACTTAGGCCTGCAACTTTCTCCGAACAACGTTCAACTAGGGCTTGAGTCGCTCAGTTTTGTCACAATAGTAGTTTTCATCACTATGACATTTTCATTTAATGGCGTCATATCAAAGCCAACCCCCCCCTTGCACATCGCCCTACCGTCATTTTCAATCTGGACCCCCTCCCCCTATTTTCAGATGACTTACTTACTTGATACTTGTAGGCTTCATCGCTGACCGAACGAATCGGATAGATTGCGTCATAACTAACTAAAACTAATATTTAAATCTCATATATATAAATTTACAAGTGGCGGAGGCTAGGACAAGCACTATTTGATGGGGGCTATTAGTGGTTCCTCCGCTAGTTCCTGGAGCGAATATAATGGCCTGTTCTCCAGGCACTCCCTCATATGCTCCCTGAAGCATTTTAGGTCCATTTCCTGGATTACCTTTGGCAGAGTGTTGAAAATCCTGATTGCCGGATAGGGGGTAGGCTCTCTGCGTAGAGCTCAGTCTGCAACGTGGCATATCCAAACTCCCTCTGTTACGAGTGCCATAGTTGTGAAGTTCATTCCTCCTTGCAAAACTTGCTAGATCTTCTTTGAGTGTGGTGAGAATGTTTAAGGCGTACTGGCTCACTACCGTGAGGATACCTAATTCCTTGAAAATGGGCCGGCAATGATCTGGGTGGCTAGCGCCTGTTATTATTCTGACGGCTTTCTTTGGAGGAGGAGTATGTCATGTACTGATGTTGAGTGGCCACAAGCCAAAATACCGTACATAACATGGCTGTGGAACAAAGCATGGTAAACCATCAGCAGATGTTTTCTGGAAGTGGTTTGTTTCAGTTCCTTGATCAGGTAACAAACTCGTGACAATCTGACACATACCTGAGATATATGGTGATTCCAGGTAAGTTTTGGGTCGATCCAGAACCCCAGTAATTTTACAGGACTCTCCTCAGGTAGATCTGTCTTCAAGGTGCACAGAAGGGACTGCGTTTTTTCCTCATTTAGTTTCAGCCTATTTATGGTAAAACACCGTTTGGCCTGTTCAAGGATATCCTGAGCTTCGTCTCTGAGACTTGGAATGCTGCTTCCTCTAGTGATCAGGGTTGTATCGTCTGCAAATAGTAATGTGCAACCATTTAGCCCTAGGTCGTTTATCATCACTGAAAAAAGCAGGGGACCAAACACAGAGCCCTGCGGACTCCATGCTTCATATCCTTCAGGCCAGATGATGCACCTCCAACTGAGACAAGTTTGTTCCTGCCTGATAGATAACTATCTATTGTTCTTAAAGCCAGACCACAGATTCCATACTTCGACATTTTAGATAGTAATATGTCATGGGCCACCACATCAAAAGCCTTGCTTAAGTCACATAGGCCAAGTAATACTGAGCTTTTTATTCTCAAAGGCATCTGTTATTTTGTTTACAAGAGCGAGGAGAGCTGTAGTGGTTGACCTGTTTCTCCTGAAACCATGTTGTGCATCTATTAACAGCTTGTTAGATTCTAGGTATTCCGTGAGCTGTTTCTTGATCACTGTTTCAAACACCTTAGAAACAATAGGGAGCACAGATATTGGCCTAAAGTTACATGGGGAGTGAGGAGTCTCCTTTTTTGAAGATAGGAATGGTCCCAGCGATTTTTAGGCTTTCCGGAAATACTCCTTTCTCAAGACAGGCATTTAAAATTTTTGTCAGAGGTACTACTATTAGATCGATGACAGATTTCAATACAACACACGACAAACCATGCACATCCTGACTCTTGGATACCTTAAAGTTCCGAACAATGTTTAAAACATCATGATAGCTTACCTTGGTCCAGCTTTCAAAGTTAGGCCTGTGGTTGAAGAATGATCAATTAGTGCTGAGGTAGGGTCAGTCTGTAATTTAGGCAAACTATTAACTATTTCATTAGGTACATTAGCAAAATACTCATTAAAGTCATCTGGGCTAGCAAGTGACTTAGGCATCTGTGTCTTCTGACGTTTGCTATTTTACTATGTCCCACGCAGCTTTACATGGGTTGGGAGCTTGGTTGACCAACTTACCATAATAGCTTTTTTTAGCTTCCATGACCCTGATTGAATAAGCTTTTCTTTGCCTTAAATACAAATCATAGTACCTAGTCTTCAATTCATCATCAGAAGTCCATTTATAGATGTCATGCAACATCAGGACATAGGAACGCGATTGAGAAATCTCCGTTGTGTACCAGGATTTATCTCTGGCCTTGATTGACTTGCCTTTGTTACTTCTACCTATAGGCCTAGGTTTAAAGGTTTGAGATGGAAATACACTGTCAAATATTTCTATAAAAGTTGTAAAAAAAGTTTCAGAGCTGTCTTCCGGGTTTAAAATTACATCAGGAAAATTCCAATCGACTTGCTTTAATTTAAGTCGCAAAAATGATATCCTGGTTTCTTCAATAGAGCGTTTCTCAAATATATATTTATCACACCATGCATAAGTAATAGGCCTAGGGCTAGGACTTACCAAATCAGCTGTTAGTGTCATGCACACTGCACTGTGGTCGGCAACTACTGGCTCATGAACACCCACTCTTTATTCCCAGGATTTGAGGTTGGTTATGGTGGTATCCAAACATGCTGGCCCCCTTGTAGGTTCTCTTGATCCAATATATAACTTATAGCTTCTTAGGATTTGTGAAACAAGCCTCTTCTCTTGAAGGGACTTCAAGATGAATATTGAAGTCTCCCGCAACGATGATTGTCTCTTGTTTATACTTATTGCATATGCATTTTAAACACAAGTCAAGGTTATTAAAAAAGACTGACAAGCCCATTCCTGGAGACCGATAAACACTTATAACAATAATTGATAGACTAAGTCAATCAATTCAACCGCAGCGAGCTCCAAACACAGTTCAGAACAAAAGTCTTCAAGGTCCATATGTTTGAACTTATAATCTTCTTTCAAATAAATGGCCACACCTCCATTTTTATGTGTATTTCGGTAAAAACCACAAGCAAGGTGCAGATTATTGATTTCCTGATATAGGCCTAGGTTAGCCTCATCATATGCAATCCAATGTTCACATATACAAAGTAGGTCGCATTGGACATCACCAGCAAAAAGTGCAATTAAATCTGTTTTGTTTTTTAAACATTGTACATTAATAGAGACAATTTTAAGATTACTGGTACTAGGCTTATTTACAATGTTATCTAATCTACTTCTAGTACTAACCTCAATTTCTGCGTTAGGCCTATTTGAATTACAAGTTTTAGTCTGAGATGTTGGTAATGATAGGCCTAAGTCCGAAGAAGTTCTAGGCACTAAGTCCTTGGTCTTTTTTTCAGTCTCCAGAACAAAAAACGCTTTAGGACAACATCCTTCGGCCAAGCTGTTCTGTTCATGAGCACCTCCTTCTTGTCGTAGTCCACTGATATCTTGAAGGACGCATAACTGTCACTTTTACTATCAAGTTTATCCTCTTTAGCCTCAATTTCGGGAAACGATTTCCATATGAACTGATACACAGCTTTACTTTCTGTATCTTTTTTGACTCTGCCCAGATACAACCAGGCATTCTTGTGTCCAGCTACAAGGCCTAGATCTGTATTTTCACTAGTTCCAATAAGTACCTGACTAGAAGGTTTGTTTTTCTCCCTTAGGTTGGTTCCAGCATCGCTGTTACTCTTTAGGTTATGATTAGGCCTACTATAATTCGGTCCATTAGATGTCGCTGCTTGAGTTGCCAGATTCTTTTTTTCCGTGTGTTGTTTCTTTTTTGTACTGTTTCTGCCAGGGATTTTCTTTAGCTTGTAACGGTGGAAAGTTTACAAGGCCTGTTAGTGATTCCACTTGTGCACCATCATCACTGCTCGGTGGGCCGACGTGTTCGTCACAGTCACTACTTTGCGGGCCATTGTCATGTTCATTTTCCTTATCATTGTTAATTATCGAATTATTGTCCGTTATTGGTGTTAGTTGAGACTGACTCAGATGTTGATATTGGTCACTATTTTCTATTTCTATAATGGAGATTTTCTCACTCACGGTTACTGATAGGTTAGAAACTTCAGTATGTAACTGAGTCTGTGTTGAACTACATACATACTGTTAGAAATCAATATTATTATTCAACTGGTTTAATATCTTGAACTGAATGTCAATTATTCTAGAAGTTATGTAAATATCAGCTGATTGTATTTTTACTATTACAGTAAGTTAGTTGCATGTTTGTTATGTTTAATCAAATGTACTCTTCTTGGAATATTAAAATTATTTTTCATAATTAATGTGGGATATATTATTATATCACGACATGGTCATGGGCCCCAGCAAAATTAAATGCTTTTAACTAATTAGAAGTAAAGAAGTTTTTGCAATTAATGTTATATATGTTTTAAATAAGTGAAAATGGATGAGGATGATAAGTATAAGATACCATTATTTTATGGAACCAATTTTAGTAACTGGAAATACAGGATGGAAGTTCTTTTGGAAGAAAAGGATTTACTGACATTTATTGAAGATGACTTAGTTAAAAAAATTGTAATCCAAGATGAAGATGATGAGAAAATTAAAAAGGAAAAAGAGAAAAAGATCGAAGGCTTACTAAAGAAACAAAGAAAATGCAAGTCTTTAATAGTTCAAAGAATAGCGGACAGTCATTTAGAGTATATCAAAGACGCTAAGACACCAAATGAAATATGGGAAATTTTAACTACTAATTTCCAAAGAAGAGGAATTGCAACTCAGATTTATCTAAGAAAGAAATTACTACAAATGAAGATAAAGGATAATGAGTCTCTTGAATCTCATTTCCTGAATTTTGATAAATTAATAAGAGAACTTCGTGGAGCTGATGTACGGATGGAAGAAAAAGACATTATTTGTCATTTATTCTTAACATTGCCGAAAAGGTACGAAGCAATAATTACTGCTTTGGAAACTGTAACAGATGGTCGCCTGACAGTTAATTTTGTTAAATCAAAGCTCCTGGATGAAGAAACAAAAAGAAATAAAGAAGAATTAAATAAGAAGGATGACTCATCAAGAGAAAACAGTGCAGCATTTTCAGGAAAACCATTTAACTTACAGTGCCATCACTGTGGAAAATATGGACACAAGCGTTCAGACTGCAGACTATATCTGAAAGCAAACCAAAATACAAATCAGGAAGGAAGTATCAGTCAATCATCGAAGACTGGAAAATCTTGGGACCGGAGTCGATGGAAGAAGGGGGAACAAAAGCAGCACGCTAATAATGCAAAGAAAGGCAATTGTGAGGTATCCTTCAATAGTAATTCTGAGGTGAGTGATTATTCAGTAGCTTTTAAGTCAGAAAGCACAAACGAAATGAAATGGTACATAGACTCTGGAGCCACAGCACATATGATTAATTGTGAAGATTACTTTTATGGGTGTAAGGATCTTGAAAATCCAATTAAAGTATCCGTAGCAAAATCTGGAGAACATTTGTTTGCAACAAAGATTGGGAATATTAAAGGTTATGCTTATGTAAATAATGAGAAGGTAGATTATGATTTTAGTGATGTTTTATTTGTTCCAAATCTTGAAGCAAACTTATTTTCTGTTAGTAAAGTAGTACGATTAAATACAGTAATAGTTTTCCAAGACAATTTATGTCAAATTCTTAAAGGGGAACGTATAGTTGGAATAGGCAAAAGAGTAAATGAGCTGTATGAACTTAAAGTAGTACTAAAGAGAAAAACTAGCCTATTAACCAAACCTGACGAGTACACTTTGTGGCATGACAGATTAGGTCACATTGGTGAAACTTCATTTAGGAAGTTAATTAATAACAGTATGGTAGAAAATCCTCCTAATGTTGAAGTAAACTCTCAGAAGTGTGAACCATGTTTACAAGGTAAGCAAACCAAACTTCCCTTTAAACGTTTTTCTATATCGACTACGAGAACATTAGAGTTGATACACAGCGATGTTTGTGGACCAGTCTCCCCTCAAGGATGGAATGGAAGTAAGTACTTTGTAAGCTTTATTGATGACTTTACACATTTCACTCAAGTGTATTTGATTAAGAATAAGAATGAGGTGTTTGACTGTCTTCAAAAGTATGAAGCTCAGGTAACAGCCAAGTTTAATTTAAAGATTTCTCGACTTAGATGCGACAACGGAGGTGAATATATTTCAAATGAATTTAAACAGTTCTGCGAGAAGAAAGGCATCAGTGTGGAGTACACAGTTCCTCGGACGCCACAGCAAAATGGTAAGGCTGAGAGGATAAACAGAACAATCGTTGATCGTGCAAGAGCAATGCTGTTAAGGTCAGGACTTTCAAAAAGAAATGTGGTGTGAAGCTGTATTAACCAGTGTTTATCTCATAAACCGGAGTCCTACAATATCTCTTAGAAATAAAACTCCAGCTGAAGCATGGTACGGTATTAAACCAAAGATCAGTAATTTAAGAGTATTTGGTTGTGTATGCTATGTCCATTATAGCAAAAGAAAATCGATCGAAGTTTGATTCTAAATCAAAGAAAATTGTACCGGTACATGATGGGCTATGCGCCAAACGGATATCGACTTTGGGACCCTGAAACTAGGAAGATGGTCATAGCAAGAGATGTTAAGTTTTATGAAAATGAATTACCCAACCAGCAGTCAGAAATCAAAAATGGATTTTGGGATGATCCTGACTCAGAAGATGAAACACCAACGGAAGATGAAATACATGCAGAAGAAGATCAAGAACTAACGACAAATGATGAAACTGAAGAACGACCAGTACGACAGAGAAAACCACCAAAATGGACCGAAGACTTTGACATGTCATGTCTTGCATTAAATGCGAGCAGCTTTATCGATAATGTGCCAACAGATTATCAAAGTGTTTTGAAAAGCTCAGATAAAAATAAATGGGAACAAGCAATGGAGGAAGAAATGAAGTCATTAAAAAAGAATAACACATGGGAATTAGTTCCACGTCCAGATAACCGGAAAGTATTGGACTGTAAATGGGTCTTTAGAATCAAAGATCAAGGCGAGAAAGCTCCAAGGTATAAAGCCCAATTAGCAGCCAAGGGATTTCTACAAGAAAAGGGTTTTGATTACAATGAAACGTTGGCCCCAGTTGCCAAAATGACAACGTTGCGAACTCTTCTGTCTGTTGCAGTTAATGAATCACACATACATCAAATGGATATGAAGGCAGCATTTCTAAATGAGACTTGAGATTGTTTATAAGAACATAAACTTTTGATAAAGAGTGCGTTGAATAATGATGGGTCATTCTGAAATTAAGTGGAATTTTTTGTCCCCCCTAAGTTTCTCTCCTAAAACCAAAACATATTTAACATTTATATTTTTATTCAAATGAAACAAGATTGCGTTTAAAAGATATTAATATTATTATTTGAAAAAACTTTTAGATTTAAAAGTTAATTCCTGAAAAATGGTCTAAATGTAACCTCCATGGAATGTCCCCACCCATGTTTTTACAAATTTTACCAGTACTTTAATGAAAAATATTATAAAACTTGTCTATAAAAATCTTAATAATAACAATAAATGGTATAAATTAAATTGTACACCATCTAACTATTAAAACATGTAAAATCTTAATAGCTTAATTTAATCTCAAAAGTTGTCCACGGGGTTGGATGTAACCACCATGGATCATGGATAATAGTTCTAGAAATGCTCATTGTGCAGCAGCACTGTTCACTAAAAGAGCTGTAGTGAAGGAGAAGCCAGCCATCTAGAGAAACCTGTTGATTGTTTGGGTCTTATGTTTATTGTTTGATTTTTGAAGACAAGATTTTCTTCCTCACAAGGTGAGTACTCTTTCTCTTTGTAACCTCCATGTGTTTAACAAATGTTGTATGTCATATGTCTAAACCCCAGCTTTAATTGTTTATTTTAAAACCCCTGTTATCTGTCAGAAAACATCAATTCAGAATCCAAAGATTGATAGGTTAGGAACTATGTGAGTCTAAACACCAAAATGTAACCTCCATGGATGTAACTCCCATGGATAAGGTATATCCATGGTAGTTACTTCTCTCCATGGAGGTTACAGATCATAGCCTAACATACTCTTAGAGGGAGATATTTACAAAATATGCAGTACATAAGTGGTTTGATTTGTAAGCCTATATAAAATATTCTAAAATTGACCGAATTAAAATTTTATTTTTACAATCTATGCACTCATAACATTGTAAGTAATGTTTAAAGGATTAAGATTTTTTTAATACAGTACACTCTCGTTCATCGGACTCGGCGACATCTGAACTCCGCTTCATCGGAACTGAAAATCTGGACATTATTCATTTTTTTTCTTACGAAATAAATCATTTTTTCGTTTTAGCGCCTTCAATTTCCATTCATACTATCCGCACAACAGTGAAGTATCACATTTTGCATCAAAAGTCATCAGGCGTTTTCCGTAATCTGTACCCATCGATGTGATTTACGAGGCCGTGGAGTATTCGCACAAAAATAGAAAGAGGAAGGGGGCAGGAAGTGAACAATACATCCGCTTCGACCGCTTCCCAAACTGGTCATTCAGTCTGTCTTGCGTCGCGACTGCACCTGTGTTACGTGGAAGTCAGTTGACTGCTGGAATATGAATATGGAATATGAGAATAAAGATTTTGGACCTTTATTTCCTGTGTTGTTTTTATTCCTATAGGTTCGTTGTTACCATGTCCAAAGTTTGAGTGCCTTATTTTCATGAAATCTCTTGTGTTATCTTAAAAACAAGAGTGAACACAATCACGATAGGTCACCGCACGGGCGGAAATGATGACTCACGACGGACTCCGCTTCATCGGAATTTTTTGACATCCGAACCGGCCGTCCGCCACATTAGTTCCGATGAACGAGAGTCTACTGTATAGCATTTTAATTTCAATTCATGATTACAGCCTACTAAGCCTTACAGTTTTTTTCATTATTGAGTTGGTTAAAAAAAATGTAGGCTACTAATTTAGTCTGATTTTAGTCTCAGTGGTCAGAATCCGTTATATTTACCCAACGCATAAACTTTTTCTATGAACTCAAAACCTGATAAAACGATGCAGTTGAGTGATGAAACAAGTAATATTGCATCAATAAACAATTATTTGAGGATATTCAAGTCGGTATTGTTGTGGTTGTTTTATCTTTTTTATGGGAATCCCGATTATGTCTGGCCGCAAGGTATCTCATGCGCTTCACTGCAAATAGGTTAATTCACTGTACTGTTAATTCAAATTAGGTTAGGTTACGTTACATTATGTAATCCAACAAATCTAATCCTATTATTAATATAATAGGATTAGCCTAATTCATTAGAATCATCTGTGAATAAAAAAATTAGCATTGGGGCATCGGATTATGATGGGTTTAAAATTATGGTTTTTTTAGTAGGTAAGTTTTCTTTATTTTGGATCAAAATGAGTAAAAAGAAAAAGATAACAGAATCTGGGAGGGAAAAACTAAGAAAAATCAAGAGGGAATGTGCAAAAAGAAGACAGACATTACCATTGGTAATTAGCGACGGACATTAGCGATTGGTGACTAGGTTGTGATCATCTGTGACGACATTTGGTACCCTGGTAAGATTGGTTTCCTTAAAGCTAGATTTTACTGTAAATAAGTAACTTAGCTAGCACATTACCAATAATCACTCAGTATTTTTTTGCTCTATTAAATTACTTATCTCCACCTACAAAATTCAGATTTAAATTCCTTAATTAACACCATAACTAGGTTAAATTTGTTTTTTTTTTTACAGGAATAGTTGAAAAGGAAAACACCATAAACGTCAAAACCAGTTTCATGCACAGAAATAAGGGTGAAAAGACGTTGCACTGGCCGTTAACACCAGATGTCCAAGAAGTTGCCATCAGAACTATACTTTACAAAATTCAAAAGGCTCCTCATCCTATTTCAAGTTCTCAGTTTGAACGAAACACTGATGAGTACAACAGAATAGATCAGATTTTTAATAATGTTCTGTAATTTTGTTATCAAAAGATATATTTCCTTCTGCATTAAAAAGTGTATGTTCTAAAAATTTATGGTTTTCTTTTATTTTTACCACTCAACCAAAATGTTATTTAATGTGTAACAGTTCTACACAGCCTTTCACTTTTTATACTTATTAGATCTTTTATTACTTTTTAGATCTTTTGTCTTTTATTTTTACCACTCAACCAAAATGTTATTTAATGTGTAACAGTTCTACACAGCCTTTCACTTTTTATACTTATTAGATATTATTTTTTACTTGGTTCTATTTTCAGGATGACATAAAGATATGATTTAATTCACTCGGTAACCTCCATGGGTGCGGAGTAACCTCCATGGATATCAAAATTGCAAAAATAAATTTTCTGGTATAAATATTTGTTCTTGACCTTTTTAAAGAGAGTAAATGTAATTTGTTTGTTATTAATCATTAAATACCAAAAAAACATAATATTTTATTTATTTTTTTATTTTAAAAAAAATTTGCACGGAAATTCCACTTAATTTCAGAATGACCCTGATATTGAGGCAAGGGCGGTTCCAGAGAGGGGGCCATGGGGGCCATGGCCCCCTCCGAGAATTTACATTTTTTTAACTGGAGGGCAGTGGTGGTTTTAGAGAGGTGGCCATGCCCCCTTCCCTTTACGAGATTTTTCTTAATGTTAATACTTCTGTTTGCAAAAATAGCTTAAAAAAACCACAGACCGTACTAACAGACAGAAGTACTCTCCCTTTCCGGTTACACATACTGACGCACGTCGGCATCACAGTTTAACCTTAATTCCGTACGTGAACGCTTCTTTAACCACTCGTGATTGGTCTGTTTTTTGAGCTTACGACCGGTGGGAAAACATTTTAATGTCTTGGTTAGTGTAGTTTGTAGTGAACGTATTATTGGGTGAAGAAGTTACAGAAATGAAGAAGAAATACTTTTTCTGTGTTTTGTTTTAAAGTAGAAATATAGTGTTCACACCTTTTTTTTAACATGCAACCTACAGTCAGTTACAACATTGCGTCGCCAATCGTAGCCTAATGTTTATTTTAGTTAGGCCTACTGTTTTTTACATGCTTTAACTGTTTTAACGTTATAGTCTACGACAACGCGGCGTCGTCAATTGTAATGTTTATTTTTATTGCTCTTTTTAACATTCAACCTACAATTATACAATTCAACTGAAAAAGTGGCGGAGTCAATTGTATTGTTTTCTAGCGTGATTTTTTTTTTAACATGCAACCTAACGTTATAGTCAATGACAATAAAGTGGCAGCTTCAATCATTGAATTGATTTCTAGCATGAACCCTTTATAACGTCCAACCTACAATTATAGTCAACGACAAAGTGTCTGCGTCAATTACATTAATTTGTTGCGTGAACCCTTTTTTAACATGCAGCCTATCATTATAGTCAATGATAAGTGGAGGCGTCATGTATTAATTTGTGGCATGACCCCTTTTTTATCAAGCATTCTAGCAATATAGTCAACGACAACTACAACTTATAAACCTGCTTTCTTATTCCCAATTGAGTTCACTTCTGTTCGTGTCAGGTAAGCGGATGAACTCTAAAAATATATTTTTAAGTGCTCCAAAAACCTAGAAACCCACCAAATTACTTCAAAATTTCAAAAAAATTTCGGGGGAGAAATCCCCGGACCTTCATTGGGTTTGGTGGGGGGGGGGGGGGGGGGGTATTAAATACCCCCCCCCCCCAAAACCCCCAGGTGGTTTGGCCCCCTCCGAAAATCGGCCCTGGAACCGCCCTTGTATTGAGGGGGAATGTTAGAAATCAATATTATTATTCAACTGGTTTAATATCTTGAACTGAATGTCAATTATTCTAGAAGTTTTGTAAATATCAGCTGATTGTATTTTTACTATTACAGTAAGTTAGTTGCATGTTTGTTATGTTTAATCAAATGTACTCTTCTTGGAATATTAAAATTATTTTTCATAATTAATGTGGGATATATTATTATATCACGACACATACATCCCACGTCGTCTCGATTGACCAGCTCTTGGTATGAGACCTGTCAGTTTTCTTCAGCTTCACTTTAATTACTAGTGCTCCACTTATTCAGTAGTTGTAACTCATTATATTAACTTATAACTCATTTCATCAAGCCTTTAGTTTATTCCAACATTGTCATTAACTACATCTTTTACAAGTTTCAGTAGTTTCCCTACCATGTCGTGTAGATTGGTGTAGTCCTCGGCTCCTATAACTTGAGTACGCATGGTTTCAAGTTTTCCGGAACAGCCAACACAAATCCACTTCACCATACTTCCTAGCTCTTTAATCTTCTTAAGTTGTCTGGTATTTATGGAAACACAATCTGTGTGATGCCACATGTCACAAAAACTATCACATTGAATGCCGTTTTCACCATTTTCAACGGTTTTATTACACACTTGGGACATAACGTCTTGTGTTTGCCATCCGCCATCTTGCCGCTGACCATTTTTATGGTCTTATTTTATGGCCGCCGCCGCCGACGTAATTTATGGACGGCCCCTAATGAAAACATAACCTGTTTGACTAACAGGGCCCGTGATTGACATAAAATGCAATCAGCTGCTGTCCCGTTGGCGTAATTTTTTATTATTGTTTTTGTTGTTGGCACCTACCTTCTACATTCTAGATTTCTTGATATAATGCATGATTGACAGGACACACATGATTATGCTACAAGGAAAAGAAGTTCAGTATCAAAGATAGTCCACTTAGTCTTTACCGCTTTTAGATTCTAGGTAAAAAAATTCAACGGCAATTGCTAGAATGTTTACATTTAATTAAAAATCAATGACATCCTATTAATTCAACATTGTGATTATGAATACCTAATCGCCAAAAATACACTTATAAAGACTGCAGCTGTAGCCTACATTGACAGATGTTTATAAAACTAAACCCAAGTGCAATGTTATTCAAATGGGAAAATTTCAAATTTTAATTATGTATAACACCCTTATTTTTAATAAAATTCTCATAATTTTTTGGCGGTCCCCAAAACTTGGAAATGGGTTGAAAATTGTAAGAGGAATTCTATAAAAAAAAATAAATAAATAAAAAAAAACCGCTTAGCGTAAATAAATGTATGACGTGTCCCGGAACTCTCTGGAACCCTTTTGTATAATATATTTGTTCCTTGCATCAAGACAAGAAAAAAAACATCGCACAAATAGGGGTCTTAAGATTTATCGTTAAGCCGCTAGCCGCCATTTTGTTTTTCACATAATAATTTTTATTAACCTAATGGATGGTTGTATTCAGTTCATATTTGGGATAAATCCTTATCATACCAATGTACATTTGCAGGAAAAAATAAATTTTTTCATCTGTTTATTTTCAAAATGGCGGCTACTTGAATTTTTCTGACTCAAATATCTTAAAATCTGTAAATTTCATAAAAATTTTACTAAACACAACAAACTTGCCAACTTAAGTTATCTAACCAAAAGTACCAAGTTTATAAAAATCTGACAACAAATAACAGAGTTAATGCGATTTTTCTAAAAAAAAAAAACAAAACACTGATTTTGCATTATAATTCATGCAAATTAAGGCCATTTTAATACGAATATAAAAATCATAATAACTCCGTTATTTCTCATCAGATCCTTATAAAATTTGCACCGTTGGTTAGATAATTTAATTTGAGTATTTGAGTTTGAAAAATTAAAATGACCGCCATTTTGAAAATACACAGTGGAAAAAATTAGTTTTTTTCCTACAAATGTGGATTGGTATGATAAAAATGTATCCCAAATATGAACTGAATACAACCATCCGTTACGGAAAAACAAATTATCTTGTGAAAATGCCCCCGTCGCAGCAGACCTGCGTACTCAGCGAATTTCCATAGGAATTTGAGATTTTGTATTTTCCCCATAAACACCATAGGAATGAGTATGTAGGTTTTCTGCCATGGAAGATTGTTAGAAAATGTTAGTTGTTAGGAAATACAATGATTAGGTAAGGTAAAAATAACATTGTATCTAAATTCGGCACTTTTTAATTTTTCCCATAAACCCTATGGGGGTGAGTAAGTAGGTTTGCTGCCATGGGATATTGTTAGAAAATGTTAGTTGTTAGGAAATATTAGGTAGGCCCCTAACTTAAATATAAAATTGTATCAATATTCGGCACTTTTTAATTTCCCCCATAACGTTACCTACATACATGGGGGTGAGTATGTAGGTTTGCCGACCTATGGGTGTTGTAAGCAAATATCAGTTAAATCCTACCTAGTGAAGGTACATACCAAATTAAACAAAGTTTTGTCAATAAATAAGCGAAATACAGGGTTATATTGATTTCCCATTAGATTAACGTGGTAAACCTCTTTTTAACTTTTCTCCGTAATCCGTTAAGCTAAGTTAAAAATTCAAAATACTAAATTGTTTATTTTTTAAGCTCTTTTAAATCGTTTCGGTTAAAATTGTTGAATTTTTAAATTTGAAGTCCAAAAATGCCAAAAACCCATTTTTGACCCTTTTGAAACCCCATAAAACCCCATTCCAATAACCCGATCATGCTGGTTCGCGAACTCATGAAAATAGACCTGGTCTTACACCTTCATACCAAATTTCATCAAAATCGGAGGTCCCCTTCAAAAGTTATCAGTACCACTGACACACATAATATATATATATATATAGATAGATAGATCTATATATATATGAATCTATATATATATATATATATATATATATATATATATATATATATATATATATATATATATATATATATATTAAAATGAACGAACGGTGTTTTTGGCTTCTGGGGAAAAAGTAACATGGCCCGTGCTTAGGTCTTACCATGGCTACTACCGTAATGACCGTAATAGCGTATTCCCTGTGGGGAAATTCGCTAAAAACAAAATGGCGGCTAGCGGCTTAACGTTGGATCTTAGACCCCTATTTGTCAACTTTTTAGCGAATATCCCTAGGGAATACGCTATTACGGTAGTAGCCATGGTAAGACCTAAGCCCGGGACCACTTTATTTTTTCATTTTGAGGATATGTATATGTATATATATATATATATATATATATATATATATATATATATATATATATATATATATATATAGCTCCGTGGTACCGATAACTTTGGAAGCGGACCTCCGATTTTGATCAAATTTGGTATGAAGGTGTAAGACCAGGTCTATTTTCATGAGTTTTCGAACCAGCATTGTCGGGTTATAGGAACGGGGTTTTATGGGGTTTCAAAGGGGTCAAAAATGGGTTTTTGGCATTTTTGGACATAAATTTTCAAAATTCATCAATTTGAACTAAAACCATTTAAAAGAGCTTTAAAAAACAAACAATTTAGTATTTTAAATCTTTAAAATAGCTTAACTGGTTATAGAGAACATTCAAATCAAGTTTTCCATGTTATTCTTATGGGTAAATCTTTAAAAAGTTATGTATCGCTTATTTATCAACATATCTTAATAAAAAATTGTATGAGCCTTCACTAGGTGGTGAGTAATTAAGATTTGATAAAAATCCCACTTGGCAGCAAACCTACATACTAAATCCCATGGCATTCTCATGGAAAATAAGTGTAGCCTATAATGGGAGCAAGTGAGATGGAGATAATAAGGTATCTGATCCTTATCAGCTGATCAGTTGTCTTCTGCATATTTGTCAAATTTTGAATGTTTATGTTTTGTTATTTGTAAACTAATCATTCCTTTTTGCATGGAAGCTATGAATGGATATGCACTTTTATTACTGTTAAAAAAGTCATTTATTGTAATATAAATATTGATATATAAATTATTAAATATAAATAATTTCTCATTATATTTACTCAGAATTTGGCATTATATTTATTCAGAAATATAATGCCATTAAATGTATTTCCTTGTAAAGATTATTAATTATATAATATAGCCAAAGTTCTTTGATGGTGAAACAATATATTCTTTGGAAATTCGCTGAGTACGCAGGTCTGCTGCGACGGGAGTATTTTTTCTTGTCTCGATGCAAAGGAACCAGGAACAAATATACAAAAGGGTTCCCGAGAGTTCCGGGACGCCCTGTATATGACTCTATTAATGTAATTGAATTTTTACTATATGGAACATAGAGTATCTAAATTATATACTCCCGAATGTGTAACTCACTCATCGGGGTATCAGAAATTCGTCAAATGTCGGTAAAGTAGATCTCCTATATATCACTTACTACAGAGTGATTCCCAAGCGAGAACTAAACTTACCGACCTGTATTATTGAGAAAATTGCCAACATACTGGAAGTCGCGGATTACCGAAACACCCTTTTTAAGAAATTTTATAACAATAACCAATTGTGCCTTTATAGGTAAAGCGATCTATCCACCGAGAGTAATTTCAATGTACAGGGTGTATCTGAAATTACCTCTCCAGACCGGAAGTCACTGATGTCAAATACAAACCCTCACTTTAAATAATTTTTTTTACTTTTACACGGTTTTTAAGAAAACTTTACAATTTGATCTTGTACGCGTAATTTTAGCAGTTTATTGAATATTGGAGGTTGAAATTTAGATTTTCCTCATTCTTCTCTGAGCATTTTAGGTTAAGCAAAAATGTCTCGGCACAAAAATGTCTTAGACTCTTTTAAATACGTTTCCAACAAAAATTGTCAGTTTGATCCAAATTTTTTTAATTAAATTTACAACATGACGGAGATTAATGAACATGTATTTAAATGTTTAGTAAA
Source organism: Neoaliturus tenellus (assembly GCA_030545055.2). Lineage (NCBI taxonomy): Eukaryota > Metazoa > Arthropoda > Insecta > Hemiptera > Cicadellidae > Neoaliturus > Neoaliturus tenellus. Next base: position 57,374,053 of record CM061537.1, on the reverse strand, counting down.
ACAAATCACGTGATAATTGATGTTTTATGATGGTATATTATTTTAAATGAGGTTCTTAGACATTTACATGTTTGGTAAGTTCTTTTATATGTAAATGTTCAGACATAATATATGTTAAATTTTCCCCAGTTAAAAAATTAATGTCATGCTATTTATTATTCTAAATCAGTATGATTAGGGTTTAAAATATTAAATTTTAAAGTTGCTTCAAAATTACGTCTGGTCCCCTCTGTATTGAAATCAGTGTCAATCAACAGAGCAAAATATGTTTACCTACAACGGCACAATTTGTTTTTTTTTTTTTTTTTTTTGTAGAATTTTAAAAGAGGTGCAAGGTTGGTATGGGACACCCGGCAAGACAGTATCATATTTGCATGATAGTCCTCCCAAAAATTGGTTCTTTATTTGGGATGGCACTTAATTTCTAACGAACTCATTAGGAAGTACATCATTGACTTTACCTGATAGCATGCTAATTTAAATTTTACAATTCAACTAAAATTTTAACTATAATAGCAGATTACAAAATTGATTTATCTTTTAGTGCGTACTAAGTTAATGTTTAATTTAAAAGGGTGGCAGTACAGTATTTTCATTTAAAATAAAAAAAAACTTTTTTATTTCCTGCCCCAGAAAACTATCTGATTTCAAAATTTAGCGACCAAACATTTTTACCCAAAATAAATATGACATTATTTTTTTCTACTCTAGCGGCCAAATTATAACATCTAAAGCAATCCTCGCGAACATCTTTCAAGTTACTACAAGTTTGGTTCTATGAATTTTTGCCCCCCAGTCCACAAAATTAAACATAATTAAATGTTTATTTATTTTTGCGGGGAATTTTACCCCATGTAGACGTATTTTACTCAGAACCTTCACTTTGCACATAGACATATCTTGCACAGTACCAATATCAATTAAATTATCAAACTTAAAAATTATCATGATGATTTTCAATATAACGTATTCTTCTTTTGACTGTGAGTCGGAACGAATTGCTATATCAAGCAACTGATTGTTTTACTTTGATTGTTATTTGCTCACCTGGTCCTACGGCTAAAACATACGTCCTTTGATGTGTATGGTAATTTTAATATTTTAACCATTATTTAACATACTTTTGTTAGTAACTACTGTATTATTGTATTTAGAAGCTTGAAGTTTTTTTATTTGCCTTGACAGTAATTTTTTAGGAAATTAGGTAAATTTAAAAGTTTTACACCATTAAAAACTGAAATGAAGGAATTGTAATGAATGCCAATATTACATTATGTATTTATCATTGAATGTTCAATTTTACTGGATCGTCATGTTATTCCCTGGAATTTCAACACAACTAATTGAAGGATAGTAACTGAATAGTATTTTTGTAAATAAAAGGGGTTTTTGGCAAGTTTTATCCACTTTGTTAAGATTTCCAATTATTTTGTTTTAATGGAATTTTTCATTGTTTTCGATGATCTACTGCACATTTTTTATGCAGTTAATCCATTTAATTTTTTTTTATATATTTATTTATACGTATTTTATAATTTTAAGTAAATACTTATACAATACCTACATAATAAGTTTATTCACAACTCCATTAACCTTTATAGAATTCGGGGGAATTAGGGTGGGGATTTGGGGAAAGAGTCTCTGAAAACGAGCCGTAGGCGAATATATTTTCATTCCTTAGATTGAGTTAGTTGCATAAGTTCAAATTTAGGTTATTTCTGCAGACGTGGGAGTTAATTTATGTTATAAATAAATGACAAACTCATTTATTTTGCTCATTTACAAACTCTTATATTTATATGTATTCTGTTCATTATATGTGACTTAAACAACAATTAACGAATTTCTGGGCAATCCCTGAGGGGGCATGGGGGCGGAGCCCCCATCGAGCCGTAGGCGAGTAAAATTCTATACGATCGACTTTAAATTTCACTTAGGCGAATTTTAGACCCCCAAAAGGCTTTTTTATTACTAATTTTATTTCAATGAAATTCTCAGGTTAGATTTGAAGTATTTTAAACTAGGTAATAAACTATAATCGAGCAATTATTTTCAAGTATTAAAAAAGCTTATTTTCCGGAATTTTTGACAGAACTTTAGTTGTTGAGGCTACATGATTTGACTAATGTAGTTGCTATGATCAGTTTATATTTCCCCATCGCAGCTGAGTTGACGCTGTGTATGCTGAAAATAACATAACCTTTTCTTGTTTATATCTGCTCGCCGTTATGTTAGTATACGTTTTTAAATAAAATTTAATTGATATTTTGACAGACCTATTTGTTAAATTAAATAGATCAACACTGATGTTTACTTCTTGAAATTATAAATTATACCAAAAGATAGGCATGTTGATGTAGAATGAATTGCTGTCGTACGGAATTATGCGATTAACTAATTTATGGGATACAAGCAATATCTATTTGGGAGAAAGATTTAAATTGAACAACTAATTAGAATGTGTTGTGCCATTGTAGCCTATGTCTCAGGTAACAAAATATGCATTAAGTGTTAAGTAAGCGTAATTCTACAATACTTACATTACTTGATTTTTATTAATTTGCAATCATGGATTTTAAATTGTATTGTTTTTTTCGCTCTACAATCTATTTACCTTTAATATTGTAAGCATAATTATTATTAAGTTACTTGCTTGTTTTGAGGTCTTAGTTAAAATCATTCTTTGCATGTATTTATTTGTAGGCTAGGCCTAGGATGTACGCCGGTTGACTTTGGACGGTTAGATGACGTTCCACTCTTCACATTCGAGGATATGGAAGTCTCCGTTCTCTCCCTAAAGAGCAACAAGGCTCCTGACCCGGACGGGATTCCCAGCGAGGCTTTAAAGAAAGTATTTTCAATTAATGCTGACTTGTTGTTCAGAATGTACAACGCCTGTTTGGTAGAAGGGGTGTTTCCGGCTCCCTATGGAAAACTGCAAGACTTGTACTGATCAGCAAAGGCAAAGGTGATCCCGAGCTGTCGTCGTCCCACAGGCCTTTCTACACATTGGACACGGCTGGGAAGCTGTTCGAGAAGCTGATCCGTTCCCGCCTGACTCTGCCGTGGAAGCTGCCGGGGACTAATGCCCCGTCAGTATGGCTTCAGAAAGGGACGGTCAACGATTGACGCTATCACCGAAGTCCATGGAGAGCTGTGAAGAGAGCCGAGAGCCACAACCATTTCCCTCGCTGAGTCGTGCTTCTTGTTACGCTTATGTCAAGAATGCCTTTAACTCGGCGAGGTGGGTCGATATGTTGGATGCGCTTCGCAACACCTTTCGCGTTCCTGCATATCTGTGGCGACTCATCGAGGATTATCTCCACTCTCAAAGCCTTATTTACGACACAAGGGACAGAAAGTGGACGATGGAAGTCACTTCTGGTGCCGCGCAAGATTCAATACTCGGCCAGGATCTCTGGAACGTTGTCTATGACAGCCTCCTGAGGTCGGAGATGCCTGAGGAAACCACTTTGGTTGGGTACGCCGATGATGTGGCAGCTCTCATTGTCGCACGCAACGTTGAGCTGGCCCAACTTAAGTTGAACCGAGTCATGCGTGTGGTCAACACATGGATGTCCGATCACGGTCTCTCGCTTGCTCTCCGTAAGATGGAGATTGTTATCCTTACGAAGAAGAGGATAGACACCGTCGTTCTGTTCCGAGTGGGAAGGGAGATGGTCCAATCAACTCGTGCTGCTAAGTACTTCGGGATTATGGTGGACACCAAGTTAAGCTGGAGGGATCAGATCTTCCGTACGGTGGGCAAGGCCGCTAAGGTAGTCACTTACCTTAGTAGGCTGATGGCTAATGTCGGGGTTCCACGATCCAGCAGAAGACGTCTGTTAATGTCCGCGGTTCAGTTCGTGCTTCTTTATGGAGCAGAGGTGTGGGCAGACGCTCTCGATAAAGAGTAGTACAGGTTGCGACTCGCCCGAGTTCAACTTCGAGCGGCGCTCGGGCTGTGTCCGCCTACCGGGCAGTGTCCAAGCCTGCCGTCCTGGTGGTCGCCGGAGTTATCCCTGTCAAGCTCTTGGCAGGAGAGAGGAAGGCAATTTATCAGAGACAAGGCGAGATTGTTGGCAAGGACACGGCAAGAACAGAAGAGCGCTCCCGAACCTTCCAGCAGTGGCAACACAGCTGGGAGCACGACACCCGAGGACGATGGACTGCGCGACTTATTAAGCACGTCCAACAATGGGTGGAACGGCGGCCAATTCTTGACAATTCACGGCTATTTTCGGTCGTACCTGAACCGGATGGGCAAGACCGGTTCACCGGACTGCATTTATTGCCCGGGCGTTCCCAACGATGCGGAACATACATTCTTCCGCTGCCCCCGTTGGGAAGGGTCCCGCCTGAAGGCCACACAAATTTTTGGTGCATTTTCGGTGGACTCGGTCTGCCAAAAGATCTTGGAGGATGAGGACAACTCTGGGATTGTTTATCACAGTTCGTCCGGGGAACCCTCCTGGAAAAGAAACCCGATCTGGACCGCGAAGTGGCCCCACGTCGTAATGTGACACAGCCTGACGTAATGTGATAAACAATTCCTGGTTTTTTAGGGGAGCCCCACACTACAGGCTTGCCACCTGTGTGCGTAATGCATTTTTCTCACCTCTCCCTAAAAAAAAGAATCATAAAAAGCGTCACCTAATAACTTAAAAAGTGAGTAAAAATTCTCGTACGGGACGGACATCGGAGCGTATTCCTAGTTAACAAACAGCTAACTTTTTAGTCCCAGGACTTGAAAAATATCACAGCTGATTTTTGAGGTCCTATGTCAAAAACCCCTACATTTTGCATATACTATTGAGAGAACAAAAACAGGTGGATTTCGCGCAGAACGATGAAAACGGTATTTTCTTGACGCCTTCAAGTCTGTGAGGCAAGGTACGCTACATATAAGTTCGGCGAGTATTGGGTCATTTGCAGGCACGCCACTGCAAGGGCAATTCCCGCTGGTCTACAAGCGGCATAATATTTTATTGTGTTTTATTATACTTTTACTAGCCAACAGACCGAAAAAAATTACGGGTAATTTTTATAATGGTTATTCATGAATATGATTTATAAGTTTGAATGGTCACATTTATGAAAACCCTGACGACATAATATTAAACTTAAATTTTCCCATTTCTTCATAGGAATGTGAAAAGTTATATATAACAATATGTACTTTTATAAATAGTTGATATAATATACTAACTAGCGTTTGGTTTCACAATGTAGTAGGCCTCTAGGAATTTACAAAAAACTAAAGATAATAATAAAAGGTTTTTTCTTATTTCCAGCATTTATTCCATTCCAGTTGCCAATTACCTATATTTAAAACAGTAAGGTTAAAAACATCTTTGGGCAGTTCGTCGGAGAGTTTCTACTGGGCCGATTTACATGGGAGTTGTACCAAAACATACACTTTTGGTCCCATATTAGCAGGATTTATTTGTATCTCAAAAATATTTATGTTAAATTGTTCGAAAATTAAAATAAACATTTCTTATGGAGATTTAACATGGCAATAAAGTAACTTTTTTCAATTCTATGGACGTTTGTCTGAGACTTCCACTGGACCAATTTACATGCAGTTTTTAGGTTGGGGCCCCCACACCCCTGATCATCATTCGAGGTCGAGGTTGAGGGTTTTATTTGCTTTTTAACGTTATCTTACTTCCTTATGGTACGAAAATCGAAATTTCCAAACCCATAAAATGAATTTATTTTATAACCTTTCAATCAGTTGATTGTACACACGAGGTATCTATCTATCTATCTTCTTATTTCTACTAGTTGTTGCCCGTCGATACTCGACGGATATAGCTCGTTTAGTGGTAAATGAAACGCTATAATAGTGCAAACATGTAAGGTAGTCTATAAAATGTATACTTCTTTCCTTTGAACTTGAAATGCCATACCAAGAACAATAATATATGTTACAGAAAATACTACGATTTTAGTTGGTGCGTCGGAAAAGTACGCCTATTCTTAAAAACCAATAATGTTGCATCCTTGTACTTATAGGCCCTACTCTTTAGTATTTTATAAACATGGCAATTTGCTTGTTTAGGTAGGCGCAAACCTAACTAGCAATAAGTAGACCAATATCCACTTGTAGGCCTATTGGATAAATTGTTCTTAACAGTTTTTTTTTTCAAGAATTAGGAAAGGCCTAGAGTGTTGTAACTTATGATGGTTGGCTTTAACAAATATTGGTGTATTAGGGTAGGATAGAACGTAGAGAAACAATTTATAACCACTTTCATATCGCAATATTTATGCTGTAGTGTGCGAGTTTCAATAACTATATAAATTTAAAGAATACAAATTTATTTCACAGAAAATTACACAATTTTAGTTGGAGTGTTTGTCAAAGTAGGCCTATAGGCATATTCCTTAAAAACAATAATGCTCCACCGTTACTATGTAACACAGACACTCTTTAGTATTTTATAAACATAAAAAATCGATTGTTTACTTAGGCCTAAACCTAAGTAGATAAATCAAAGCGTTATATTGGTTAAAAACATCAAAAAAAAAGCAAGCCTAAACTATCAATTTGTAAACTTGTTAGTTTAATATAAGTTTTTGAGAGTTTGAAAAGGCCTATAAATATTGTAATGTATCTATTTTGCTTAAAATAAATATTGGTACCATCAGTAAAACATTTATTAGAGACGCCGTTATTGGACACATTACAAAGATGTATATTTGTGAGGATGGGTCTGGAACCCGGGCCGTCAGATATGGAGAAAGTCACGCTGCCGACTGCGCCACAAATACTGTTGTAAAGAGAAGTAAATGTAAAGCATTACAACGTTGCAAACGACAAATTGATTGCACAAAGAATTTCCGATACATCAGTTTCTTTTAATACAAATGTGAGCAATTTATTTAAACTAAACCTTTACAATTTAGTCTTAATTTTAAAGCAATCAGCTATTTTACATAATTAAACAACTTTCTTTCCATTTAAAGGATAATACATCATAATAATTGTAAACGTTTTTAGGTACTGACCATAATAAACCATCCTTCATGAACTTTTGTTCATCCACTCTGTATTTAGACCAAATACTTCGTGTGTTTACAATCAGCTGATTGAAATCGTGTAAAATAAATAAATTGTTAAGGTTTGAAAATGTCGACATTTTTAATTTAAGGGAGTAAGATAACGTTAATTATATGATTAAGCAACTTTCTTTTCATAAATGACAATACATTCATAATAATTGTAAACGTTTTTATAGGTAGGCCTACTGGCCATAATAAACCAAATCCTTCATGAGCTTTTGCTCATCCACTGTATTTAGACTAAACACCTCGTGTGTTTACATAATCAGCTGATTGAAAGCGTGTAAAATAAATAAATTGTAAAGGTTTGAAAATGTCAATATTTTTAATTTAAGGAAGTAAGATAACGTTAAAGTAAATAAAATCTGCTAATATACAAAGGTTTAAGTTTTATTTGGTACAAAACTGCGTGTAAATTGGTCCAGTGGAAGTCTCAGACGAACTGTCCAAAGGATTGGAAATGTTGGCTTTTTCCCCCATGTTAAATCTCCATAAGAAAAGTTTATTTTTAATTTTTGACCGATTTAACGTAAATATTTTTGAAATACGAATAAAACCTGCTAATATAGAACCGAAAATGTTTATTTTGGTACAACCCGCATATAAATCGGTCCAGTAGAAGTCTCAGACGAACTGTCCAAAGGATTGAAAATGTTGGCTTTTTTCCCCATGTTAAATCTCCATAAGAAAAGTTTATTTTTCGTTTTTGGCAAATTTAACGTAAATATTTTTTTAATACAAATAAAACCTGCTAATATAGAACCTAAAACGTTTATTTTGGTACAACCCTCATGTAAATCGGTCCAGTAGAAGTCACAGACGAAGTGTCCAAAGGTTTTTTAACTTTGTGTTTTAAATATATAGATAAGGGTTTCGTCTGTTACGTCCCTTTTTCTCTTGATCTACTGAACCGATTTTTAAGATTGAGGTGTCATTTTAAAGCTTAGGATATACCGCAGTGACGAATCGTAATTAAAAAGGTCATATTGTTTCGAGCTTTGCCCCCCTGCCTTTTGATATATTTCTAGAGGGCGCTTTAAAATGTTGACCAACTTTTATTGTAAGTTCTTCAATGTGAATTTTAATTTAACAGCTGATTACCTTCAGATGAATTTAAAAAGCCAGATAGTAAACAAATATAGATCTCTGTCACTTCATAATCAACATTCACTACTGTAGGCGAGTTTCACTCATACAGGATCATAAAATGCCCAATTTGCGCACGGGCCACCTCGTCTGTATATTAATAGAATAGGCAATCAGGTTTCTTTTCCTCCTTTTTTTCTCAGCTCGTGTTCATTGTAGGAGAAATCCGCGCATACCGTTCGAAAGGTAATGTCCTGTAGGTAAGCAGAATCACATTATAATTTTCATCGGCCTCCAGGGCTACGCCCTGAGGGCTTTCAAAGTTTCAATGTTAATCTTAAGGGAGAAGGGAAAATTGATTGAATCATTAGACCGCTGTTATAATAATAAATTGCTAGCAAATCAGGAAGAACAGATGTTTCAGTTATAAAACCTTTTAAATCTAAATGGATCGAGATTAACTGAGATTTTGGTCGAATTTCGACCAGTGGGCGATCTCTAGTACTTATTTAATACGCTAAGGGATTTTTGTGTTGAGAACTTAATTATACTACAATTTTCAACTGATTTTCAAGTTTTTGTGTCGTTGGATAGGGCTTGGTCTGTAGTTGTTTCCGCCAAAAATTGATGAAAATCGGACATAAAATAAGGGCGCTATACACAAATTAAATGTGAAATGTTCCCATTAGAATAAGATTGGTTTGGTTGAACATTTTAATCATCTGTTAATGTACAGCTGTAAATACATGTAGTTTTTGTGATTAGAAGAGCAAACGCTCAAGAAGGATTTGGTTTATTATGGCCTGAAAATAAAAACGTATATAATCATAATGTATTAATCTTTTCATGGAAAGAAAAAATAATACAACATTTGGTTTATGTATTTAAACGACTCAATTTATAGTTGGTGGATTAAGATAATACGAGGTGGCCCGTGCGCAAATTGCGCATTTTATGATTCTGTATGAGTGAAACTCGCCTAGAGTACGTGAATGTTGATTATGAAGTGACAGAGATCTATTTTTGTTTACTATTGGCTTTTAAAATTCATCTGAAGGTAATCAGCTGTTGAATTGCAATTCACTTTAAAGAACTTGCAATAAAAGCTGGTCAACATTTTAAAGCGCCCTCTAGAAATAAATCAAAGGCGAGGGGGGCGAAGCTCGAAACAATATGACCTTTTTAATTACAATTCGTCACTGCGGTATAACCTAAGCTTTAAAATGACACCTCAATCTTAAAAATCGGTTCAGTAGGTCGAGAGAAAAAGGGACGTAACAGACGAAACCCTTATAGAAATAAGAAGATAGAAGTTTTGATTATTAAATTGTTTTAAACTTAGCCTACTTAATTATGTAAAGCAGCTGATACATTAGAATAAAATATCATTTATAGTAGTACATTTTAAGGATGTTTCACTCCACCTGCTTAGAGGTTGGTGTCATTTTATTCAACATTGTAATCTTAATAAACCCCAAAATTTTAATCAAATCGTTAGACCCGTTTTTGAGAAATTTTGATTTTTTACGTTTTTTGGGGATGGGGGAGGAGTTTAGGGGTAAATTACCCCTAAACTGCTGGAAAAAACACCTGGAATTATCGTGGATTTGGAACTATATACCAAAATTAATTAAAATCGGACCATTGCTTCTCTAGGCATTCTCTAGCTCCGTTAACATTCAGACACACAGACAGACATCACTCCGAAACCCACTTTTCTGGACTCAGGCGGAATCAAAACGGATAAATTTTCCAACAACTCGAATTCGAAATTTTTGACGAAACCAATACTTTCTTTTGGAAAAGGGGTTCCAAAATGCATATATACACCATCAAACAAATTCGAAAATTTTTACGAAAACAACACTTTCTCTATATACTACGGCATAGGGGGAGAAAGTAAAAGTCTACGTAATGGTGATCATAAAAATATCTGCTTTTTTTAACGAAAACGCGAATATTTATAACGTATTATTCCCAAAATTTTAGCTGAACTTCAATCACAGTTTTGTCTCATTGACAACGGTCTGCGTTTTAATGGGTCGTCATACATCAAGGACTATGACATATGTTTAATACTTATTTTTATTTATCGATAAACTTTTTTTTTATTTATTTCGGCTTTGGCAGTGCACCATGAAAGCCCACTTCAAAAATACAAAATTTTTGTACAGAAAACTATAAAACTAACAACATAAGTAACAGAGTTCAACAATAAATTTGAGGTCAAAATGGCTTGAAGTTTACACGTTTACATCACACTAAATAATTTTCTTCAACTAAAAATTTTGATAATGAAAACCAAACTAAAGGATTGTTGTCTTTTAATAAATTTATAATTCTAAGATCTTGAGGATTTTGAAAACCGAGATTTTGAAAAGTTGCTAATAGATTCGTTCTTGATTTGGTTAAGAGTGGACATTCAAAAATTATGTGATCTAAACTTTAAACTTCCTTCTGGAGCAGAACAGTCACATGAAGGGTCCGATTTTAAATTAATTTTGAACAGATGAGGAGGGAAAATTTCCGTGACCAATTCGTAACCTATTGATAATAATGATTTCTTTTCTTCTGTCTGATTTAAATGACTGGAAAAAAGGTTTTCCTCTGATAGATGGTGAAACGAAATGAAGTCTTGAACCTTTTATGATAGCTTGCGAATCCCAGTACTTTTGCCAATCCTCATGTATTTTCATCTTGACTTGGGTTTGTAAATCACTAGGTGAGGGCAATTTGTTATAACTTAAAATTATGCCATTAGCAATAGCTTTCTTAGCCATGTAATCCACAATTTCGTTCCCAATTATTCCACTATGGGATGGAATCCATGCAAATCTAATGTCAAAATTACCCGTTTTCAGCTTCAACCAAATTTTTCTAATGTCCAGGATTATAGGTGATGTTTTACTAGAAATGTGTAACGAAACCAGTGATTGTAGAGTGCTTTTGGAATCTGATAAAATAAGTGCTTTTCTTATATTGTTGTGTTTAATTTAATTTAGAGATTGAAGAATAGCAAATGCTTCGGCCTGGAAAATTGAAGTGCAATGTGGTAGTTTGAACAAACCAACAATTTTATGTTTATGATCTAAGAAAGCAGAACCCACTGTATCATTGGCGGACCGTTTTGAACCATCAGTATATATTAAAGAAAAGTCGGACCACACTGAATTCATTGTGTTGAGAAAGATTTGTTGAATTTGTTGACAAGAAATTTGCTTGGTAACAAAATCGTCAAAAATATCGAGAAGAGGAGGTAAACAATGGATAGCATCAAAGGATTGATCAAATATAGGAGGAATTATTGTCTTGAATAAGTTTGAGTAACACAACTTATTTTCTACAAAAACTGAAAGAATAATTGGATAACTTTCATGTGGAAAATTGGGAGAGAAATCAATCAGGTTATTAAAATAAATTAATCTAAGTACTAATTTATGAGCGGCAAAAATTAGCCTGTTCAGTAGGAACGTTGAACATAACCATCTTCTCTTTATGTTAAGGGGCATGATTCTTGTTTCTGCTTCCATTGCTGCTATAGGTGAAGATCTCATCGCTCCTAATATTATACGCAGAGCTTCGTTTTGAATCTTGTCAACCTTGGTTAATTTTTTAGAATTAGAATCGCCATATATAAAGCTGCCATAGTCAATAATGGGTCTGATCCAGTTTTTATATAGTAAAAGTAGTACATTTGGATGTGTGCCCCACCAAGCCCCAGTTAATGATCTCATAACATTCAGTCTTTTTACACAGGTTGAGTGTAGACTCTCGATGTGAGGCTCCCAGGAAAGTTTTGAATCAAACACTACGCCTAGAAATTTGTGATGTGACTTTATCGGAATAATGTGTTGATCCCATTTAAATTCCAGATCTTGGGGTTTGTAGCGTTGTTTAGAGAAAATTACAATTTCGGATTTATTAGGTGAGACAGTAAGTTTCATTCCACTCGTCCAGTGATATAGTGATTTGAAAGCTTTGTTTAAATCCAGGTTGCAAGAAGAAACCGATTCATTATTTGTGTAAATGACTAGATCATCGGCAAATTCTAACACTTGAATGCGCGGATCAAAAATCGTGTGCAAGTCAGATGTGTAGACCGTATAGAGAAGGGGGCTTAAAACCGAGCCTTGGGGAAGTCCCTTATATGCAATTCTTGGTCCATGGAGGACTCCTTTGTAGAGTAGAAAAGTATTCCTCTTATCAAGCAACAAACTGATGAACCTTGTTAGTTTATACGGCAACTTCAGTTGTTGAAGCTTACTTATTAATATGTCTACGATGACATTATCGTAAGCTCCAGAAATATCAAAAAAAGCAGCAGTTAGTGTATGTTTTTCGGCAAAAGCAATTTGTATATCTGTTGAGAGGATACTTATGCAGTCAAGTGTGCTGTGGCCCTTCCGGAATCCAAACTGGGTGGGACTTAATTTTAAATGCGATTCGAGCCACCACTCCAGCCGTAACTTCAACATCCTTTCCATCAACTTACAAATGCACGATGATAAAGCTATGGGTCTGTACGATTCGTCTTCATTTGGATTCTTATTTGGTTTCAAAAGAGGGAATATGAGAGTATCCTTCCATGAATTTGGCAATAGACCGGTCATAAACAATTTATTGAAGACTTTTAATATGATTTCTTTAGTTTTAACTGATGAGTTTATTAGCAATTCATTGGGAATATTGTCCATGCCAGGGGTCTTACATTCCTTAAGAGAATTTAAGGCAATAATTAGTTCCGAAAATGAAAATTCTTTATTCAAGTTACTGTTTTAAAACTCTCCTTCAAATACAGAAGTTGGTAGTTTTGGGACAGAGGGAGGAGTTATCCTTTGAAAAAAGTTTTCAAGCCAATCATCCGTCGAAGATTTAGATTTACATTTATTGTTCATAATTGACAGCCTATGACGAAAACGTTTTATAGCGTCCCATACAAAATTGACCGATTTATTTTCAGTTAAGGATTCACAAAATGAAGTCCAACACTCACGTTTTTTATTCTTCAAGAGACGTTTAGTTTTTGCTTGAATCTTTTTCATATTTAGGTAGTTCTCTTTGGTCATATTGGTTCTAAATTCAATAAAAGCTCTCTTGCGTTCTTCTACTGCCGCTTTACAGTCGTCGTCCCACCACGGTGTAGAGGGGGATGGTGTATATGGTTTACGGCTATTACGGAGTTTTGGTATTGAATTGTTAGCTGCAGAGTTTATGATACTCAGTAACGTGTCATACAAGAAAATGGGATCATTATTAAATGAGGGGAAGTCTTCTATCTGTTCATCTAACAACTTACGGTACAAGGGCCAGTTAGCTCGCTTGGTGTTCCACTTCCTTGTTGAAAACGATTTAGTTGTCTTGCCGGGTGTGATATTAGAGCTAGCAGTGTCGGTTGAGTTGGTGGTTGAAAATAATTTGCCGGGATAGAAAAGCAGCTGCAACTTTATCGGTAGATGGTTTGAACCTCTTGAGTCCTCTATTATTTGCCAAGATATTAAGTTACTTAGGTTGGAGGAACATAATGATAGATCAATAGCAGTTGGGGAAAAGGGATACCGCGGAATAAATGTACTTGCACCATCATTCAAAATTATCAGATTATTGTACTGAATGGACTGATGTAGAGTTATACCTTTACCATCATTGAATCCATTTCCCCATGCTGTATTATGACAATTAAGATCTCCACACAAAAGTAAAGGGGGTGAAAACAAAGAAAACAGTACATTCCAATCAAAGAAAGAAAGTTTTGCTTTTGGCGACACATAAATCGAAACAACAGTAGCTTCCATGTCATGCAATTTTATTTTAGCTGCAACCCATTGTACCAACTCAAATGCAGGACCCAAATTGGTGTGGGTTATTTCAACATAGTCAAGTGAGTTGTGAATAAGCAAGGCAGCACCACCGCCAACGCCTTTATCATGACGAAGTAACCTAAAGCCAGGAAAAAGTATTTGAAAATGAGGTTTATACCAGGTTTCACTGATACACGCAATTTTAAAATCATGCTGAACTAGTAATTGTTCAATTTCAGGTTTTTGTGCAGTGGCTGAGTTGCAATTCCATTGAAGTATGTTAATACTCATTAGGGAGATTGCAAATAAAATAAAGTACGAAACCTGCCTTCCATTCATAATAGGAGCATGATTATTATAAGAACTGAAGAATATCTTGAGAGCAGCGTTAAAGTGATTCATCAGACATGCTTTCATTACCATTATTTAAGAATGGAGACAAATCAATGTTCATGACAGGTTGAAGGTTAGTCAATAGGTGAGAAATGTTGATTTTATTATCCTTGAATAAAGAGAGTGAATTCATAATCTTTATTGTAATAATCTTTATTGTATAAGGCATCATTGATGCATTACAATATATATATATATATATAAATACTTATGCACATATATAGGCTGCTAATTTACAACTATTTTAAAATATTCATTTGTTGAATAGAGACATTTTTCTGTTAATAATAGTTTGATGTATCTCTTGAATTTTTCTGTTGATAATCCTTTAACTTCTTTAGATAGAGCATTAAAAAATTTAACATTTAAATATGAATACATTTTTTGAGACTTTGCATATTTTAATCTATTAATTTTTAAATGGTTCTTTGATCGTGTATTGTGTTCATGACATATGTTATTTTCACTGTAATTTTGAATATTTTTCTTAAGATGTATTAGAGACTGGAAGACATATATAGATGGAACAGACATGATGTTCAATTTTTGAAATAAAGGTCTACAATGTGTTTTTGGATGGGACTCCACAAATGGTTCTCAAAGCCTTTTTTTGAATTTTGAATAGTTGAATTGAATTTTTTGATTTTCCCCACAACAGTGTGCCATAACTGAGTATAGAATGAATGTATGCATAGTAAACTTGAATTAAGACTTCTTCACTGACATTGTTTTTCAGTCTTTCTAAGGCAGAATAGACCTTTGTTTCAACTCTTCAAGGTAAGCTGTATGTGTTCTGTCCAATCAAATTTACTATCCAACACAATTCCTAGAAATTTTAGTGAATTTAAATTGCAATTATCGTTAAAATTGTTTGAAAAGCTAAAATGGATATTTTGGGTTTTTGATAAATTTAATTTTAGTTTGTTTGCATTGCACCAATCCTGAATTTTGTTTGTAGTTAACGTCAATGTTTTTTCAATTTCTTTAATATTTTTTGAAGATACTTTAATTCCGATGTCATCAGCAAATAGGGAATGTTTCTATGTCTTCACATAAGATGTTCATTGGTAAATCATTAACATAAATGTTAAATAGTAGGGGGCCCAAGGAAGATCCTTGAGGAACTCCATAATTTACAACCTTTGGTTCAGAAAATATACCATTTAATTCTACGTATTGTAATCTATTTGTCAAAAATGATTTTATCAGAGATAATGAAGTATCATCAAAACCATAATAAGATAATTTTGTGAGAAGAATGTCATGAGAAATTGTATCAAATGCTTTTGATATGTCAAATGAACGCAGGAAAACCAATTTGCCTTCTTCTATATTGTTATAGAGCTTGATACAAGTTTGGACAATGCATCAATTGTCGAATAGTTTCTTCGAAATCCATATTGATTTTGTGATAACAAATTATTATCTTCAAAAAAATTATATATTTGATCATATAGTATTGATTCTAATACTTTTGATAATGCCGGAACAATTGAAATGGGTCTATAATTTTCATAAATAAAATATCCGTTCTTATGTATCGGAGTAACTTTAACATACTTAAAAAGTTGTGGGTAAATTCCTTTATCAATACATTCATTGTATAATGATGTCAAAACTTCACTAATATTTACTGCCGCTTCTTTTAAGATTACTGTATTAATGTAATAAATATCCATACAATAACTGGATTTCATTCTTTTCAAGGCATCATACACATCTTCAACTCTAATCTTGGTGAATTTAAATTTTTGTCTTGTCTTTGGTACATTTTTAAATAATCCGTAAAGTCCGAGTTATTACAGTCTGGAATAGAGGTTATAATAGATTTGGTATTTTTGACAAAAAAATTATTGAATCCATCGGCAGTTAAATTTGCAGGATATGTTAAAGATTTAGTCTTTTTGGTGCCACAAATTGTCGTAACTACATCCCACATTGCCTTTGATATATTTGAACTTCATGATATAATTTTGCTGTTATAACACACTTTGGCATGTTTAATAGCTTTTTTATACTCTTTTATTGCCAGCTTATAAGAATCCATATCCCCATGGAGGCGGCCTTCAAGAAATAGCTTTTTACAATTGACTTTCATCAGCTTAAGATTATTAGAATACCACTTGTTTTCCAGATCTTTTACTTGATTTTTTTCAGAGGGAAGGAGTTATCCACTATAGCAAGAAAGATATTGTGCATTACATGGAATTTATTATCAATGTCATTTTGTGAATAAACTGTAAGCCAATTAAACAGTATTCAGATATTGCATAAAAAACATAATATTTTTTTGAGATATAATTCTACAAAGTTTTGGTTGGGTTGAGTTAATTTGCTGCAGATAATTTTGAGGAACTTTTACAGACAAACTAATGGCATTATGGTCAGATTCCGGGGTGAATAAAACTTTACAGAATAGTAACTGACTTTCTATATTAGTGAAAGCATTATCAATGCATGAACCTTCATTTTATATTTCCTGGCCTAGTGATTTCATCTGTTGTATAGTTTAATCCAAAGTTATTAAATAAGCTTGCATAATTGATATGTTTCAATTGACGACTGATCTTGAATATTTACATTGAAATCACCACCAACTATTATTGAACATTTGAATTTCGATATATACTTAAGAGCTGTTTCTAATTGGTCAAGAAATTTTTGGTATATATCAACATTTTTATTATAGGGCCTATAGATTGCCATATAATTGTATTAAGATCATGTCCCAGGCAGCAAGGTTATATTTTAAAAATATTTTAAAAACCTCACTTCGTTGCGGAAATATTTTCCACCTTTAGAAATATTTTAGCTTTGTTTTTAAAACAGCCTTTAAAAAATATTTTCTTTGAACGGAGAAAAAAATATTTTCTTTACACTCCTTTTTAGTAACATTAAAAATATTTTTCTAAAAACAATTTAAAAATAACTTTACTTTATTTTTAAGAAAATGTTTTGTGTAATTCTAAAAAAATATATTTTTAAAATCATGTGCCAAAGTGAAAAGAAAAACATTTTTAAGCCAAAGAAAAAAATGCTTTTAAAATGATTTACTAAAGTTTCTTAGAAAATATAATTCATAGTTAAAATAAAAATATATTAAACATGTGTTTTTTCATCAATATTAAAAATGTTTTTCTAAAAACAATTTCAAAATAACTTTACTTTATTTTAAAAAAAATGTTTTGTGTAATTCTAAAAAAAATATATTTTAAAATCATGTGCCAAAGTGAAAAGAAAAACATTTTTAAGCCAAAGAAAAAAATGCTTTTAAAATGATTTACTAAAGTTTCTTAGAAAATATAATTTATAGTTGAAATAAAAATATATTAAACATGTGGTTTTTCAACAATATTAAAAATGTTTTTCTAAAAACAATTTCAAAATAACTTTACTTCATTTAAAAAAAAATGTTTAGTGTAATTCTAAAAAAATTTATTTTTTAAAATCATGTGCCAAAGTGAAAAGAAAAACATTTTTTAGCGAAAGAAAAAAATGCTTTTAAAATGATTTACTAAAGTTTCTTAGAAAATATCATTTACAGTTGAAATAAAAATATATTAAACATGTGTTTTTTCATCAATATTAAAAATGTTTTTGGCTGTCCAAAATAAGTCCTTAAAAAAAGTTTTTTTTGTTCATATAAAAATGTTTTCTTCAATGTATAAAAATGAAATTGTAAATATATTGTACTAAAGGGACAAGAAAAACATTTTTAGCCGATGAAAAACAAGCCTTTAAAACCATAAAAGTTTATTAGAAAATATAGCTGATATTAAAATATCAGCTCATCGGTAAATATAAACAATTCTTAATAGTATACTGTAATATCAGTGACAATCAGGGCCCTAAAACGTTAAAGCCAAGTTCTAAAAGACTTGTTTCTATTCAAGACGAGCTAGATTACTTCGCTAACTCGTCTTCACGATGAGCTTGTTCGTTTCACTCACTGGCCTTTCAGACTGTTTTGAGTAGACCTACGGGTGCTGCACTCTGGTATATGTTTGTTGAATCTGTAACACATGAATTCTACTCCTATGATTAACAGCTAATTTCATCATTGTTACTATTTACCTATTATTAGACTATTATAAGCATTTCTACGAATTGCTTATACCTCGTCCAAAATAAATATGCGGTCGAAACGCAGATTTCAATTTCCCCATTTTCCCCATTCCTCCCGTTGCCAAGAACCCAACCAAATAGAATCACTGAGAATTACTATATAGGGTACAGTGGTTTAATATCTTATGTCACTTTATGCCATTGTGTGTTTTTTATTTTATTTATTTATTGTAAATACGTATTGTAATTTTGACATTTGATATGTAACAAGAAGCGCTTTCAACGGCAAGTAGGGGAAGTAACACGATCATCAGTATTATTTTCCACTCTGAATTTTAAGGGTGGACTTAAAATAACATCTGATTGTGAAGAAATTTGGGGAATTGAGTAAAATGTTGAGGGAATTTTCCTTGTGGTGAGAAATAATTATTCTGGCTTTCGACCGCACATTTATTTTGAACGAGGTATAGAAGTTTTAGCCTTGTAAATTACCTTTATTTACAAGGTACAAACAGTTAGAGTTTAAACGTAGGAGACTGCTTTTTTATAAATCTTGCTTTTTTTTAAATATTTTGAGATAAAGATGATAAATGAGCAGTCCTTAAAAAAAAAAAGAGAAATAAATTGAGTGATAAACAATTAACTCCGGATGACGAAGCGACGAATTTTGAGGCCCCATGTTTGGGCAAAGATGGATACGGAGTTTAATCGTTACAATACAGGACGATTTTACCGCCTCGGCCACCACTTGACAAGGGTGGCGAACCTGTCCCGACGTGGACAATGGACATCCCCTCGACATTTACGACAGGCCGTGAGGCAGTGCGCTTGACTAGACATTAATGCGTAGCATATTGTAATGCGGTGGTGTACGTGACACTCTCAATACAGTAGGATTTGAGGGCTTGTCATTTTCTCGATCACATTTGCGTTATTACTTTCACGTTTCACCTACTTTGTTAAAAATTATATCATTGAATAATATGTATAAACCGCTTTAGTCCATAGACTTTTATTTTAAAAGTTTATGTTAGGGTGATGTAGAGATGTTATTTTAAATACTGATTTAATCATTTGGATAAACCTTGCCTTTGTAGATTTTAAGACGTTTTCTTTCAATGTCCGGTGTTTTATTTTTTCTATGCAAAAAGAAGTTTTACTGGGCAAAGTTTCTACTGGGTCAAAAACAATTAATACACATTAAATTATTTAACATACTATTGCTTAATATATATTAAATATTTAATACACATTAAATTATTTAACATAACCGTTAAGTACGATATAGGTAATTATTTATTTTACTATTAATTCTTATTGTTTAGAAAATAATTATTATTATTTTTTTTGCAAAATATGTTATTACCTAATGATCGTTTGACTCGTACATAGGTTTCTTAAATTGTGCTCCGTTTTTAAGTATTTTGTAATTACTTATGTCTTTGAACATTTTTATGACTCACTAATAATAAAATATAACTTTAAGGCTCCGGTCTACCAGAGCCCGAATGCCGCCTCGCGGCCGCGGCCATAGCGCTAGGCGAGTTTGATGGCTGCAGAGGTTTACGGGGATCGTGTTTTAAAACTAACCAATTAAGATAGAGATTGGCCGTTAACTTTTTCTAAAAGTGAAAAGACGTATCTACTCGGCTATCTTTTTAGAATTTTGTAATAAAATTTCTAATTTCAGCTGTAATCGTCTAAATTCATCTGTTTTTCTCGAAGCAAATACAAAGGTTCTTTTAGAATCGTGTTATCTCCTGCTAAATGCAGCCTAGAGCAATAACTAAGGTGTCATATTAAAGAAGAATAACGGTGCTAAATTTCCTTTGTTACACTTTGGTTATCCCACTTTGGTAGTTTCTTCAAAACTAATGGAAAACTTTAGTTGAAAATCGAGAAAAGCAGATGATTTTAGACTCATCTGTTTTTCTCGATACAAATACAAAGGTTCTTTTAGAATCGTGTTATCTCCTGCTAAATGCAGCCTAGAGCAATAACTAAGGTGTCATATTAAAGAAGAATAACGGTGCTAAATTTCCTTTGTTACACTTTGGTTATCCCACTTTGGTAGTTTCTTCAAAACTAATGGAAAACTTTAGTTAAAAATCGAGAAAAACAGATGATTTTAGACAGTTATAGCTGAAATTAGAAAATTTATTTAAAAATTCTAAAAATATAGCCGACTAGATCCGTCATTTCAATTTTAGAAAAAGTTAACAGCCAATCTCTATCTTAATTGGTTAGTTTTAAAACACGATCCCCGTAAACCTCCGCATCTATAAAACTTGCCAATAGAGAAAAACAAATGACTGGAGGGGAAGAGGGAATATTATACATACTAGAGATCGCCTCCTGATCGAAATTCGATCAAAATTTCAGTTGATCTGGACCCAAGAAGCTTAAAACATTTTAGAACTAAAACATCTGTTCTTTCTTATTTTCTAGCAGTTGTTTTTACAACAGCTGTCTTATGATTCATTCAATTATCCTTTCTCCATAAGATTAACATTGAAACTTTGAAAGCCTGTGAGGCGTAGCCCTGGAGTCCGATGTGAATTAGAATGTGATTCTGCTCATCTACAGGACTGTACCTTTCTAACGGTATGCGCGGATTTATCCTACGATGCACACGAGCTGAGAAAAAAGGAGGAAATGAAACATGCTTGCGTATTAATATATAGATTGTTTTATTGTTACAAATTGTTGTTGTTACATTGTTATATTTTTTGAACATTTTATATTGTTACATGTGTTTCATCTTGTTCTCACAACCATTTTGAGACGTCGTGGCCTATTTATTGCACTTTTGTAATTTCTCTAAAATGGTGTTTGCTATTGAAAACAAAGAAATAAAATAAATAAATACCCATAATCATAATCAAGTACACAAAATCGTGCAGTATGTGTAAATGTGATCCAATAAGTGTTTTAAGTTAAGTTACCAAGAACATTCTTCAAAAATTTTATTTTCATCTCACTGCACGTAGAATAGCCGTTTTCTGGCTTGTAAATAGATAGTCCGCAATGCTGGCGTTTTCTGTAGACTTTTAAAAGTGCACGCAAAAAAACCTGTTGATTTTTCCTTGCGCTGAGGCGCACACAGCTAACAGACGGACGTATGCAGACGGACGGAAGAAACCCCCAGGTTATTAAATGTTGTAATGCACACAACGTCCGTCTGTCTCCGTATGTCTGCCAATGTCTGTAAGGCAGAAATCGTAGGCCTACTATATGAAAAACAAAGAAGGGCAATGTAAACAAAACACGACTTGCAGACTACATATTTAATGTAAAATTTTGATTACATTTCATTCCATTCCACTTACTTATCAGCCGTTTGTTGAATATTATTACTGCAAAATGCAAAACATTGTTCATCCATCACTCGGACGGAATTTGTTTTTTTCTGTGCTTTTAATCGCTATTTCCGAGCTGCGTTTCTCTTCGCTCGTAGGCCTAAGCGATTTCGCACAGAAATTACCCACTTTTTGTCCTAGTGACGAAAATACTATTTTATCATACCACAGAAACGATATCGTTTCCTTTTTCTGTGATCATATTGAAGGCATAGAAACAACGTTTTATGGCCTGTAGGACGCCAAGTTGGCGTTTTCTATAGCTTTTTAAAAGTGCATTTAAAACCATCTGTTCATTTTTAGCGGATTTTCCATTATAGTAGAGAATAGGCCTTCGCTATTACGGTGGTAGGCATGGTACGACCTAGCTAAGCCCGGGACCATGTTAGTTTTTCATTTAGAGGCCAACAGAATCTAAAACACAATTTTTTGATTTTCATGTACCGGTATATTTAAGTATGTTTTCTATTTATATGTGTTAATGGTGCTGATAACTTTTTGAAGAAACGTCGTATTTTAATCAAATTTGGTATGGAGTTGTAAAATCAGATCTATTTACATGAGTTCGCGAACCAGCATGATCGGATTGTGGTAATGGTGCTTTAAAGGGTCAACATTGTTTCTTTTCCTTTATCAACATAACTTTTTTTAATTCAACATTTTAAACTATAAACTCATTTAAAAGAGCTTGAAAAAAAGTAATTTAGTTTTGTGATTTATAACTTTAAAAAAACTTTATTAGAAATTTTTTAAAACAATTTTGGCCTTAAAAATCAATCAAACTAATCTTCTATATATTAATACGCAAGCATGTTTCATTTCCTCCTTTTTTCTCAGCTCGTGTGCATCGTAGGATAAATCCAAGCATACCGTTAGAAAGGTATACTCCTGTAGATGAGCAGAATCACATTCTAATTCATAACGGACTATAGGGCTACGCCCCACAGGCTTTCAAAGTTCCAATGTTAATCTTGTTGTGGCGTGGTGTAGAAATAATACTCATTTTACGAGACACTCGATTTATTTGGATTTGAAAAAACACTTTTATACAAATGGTAGACATAACACCCGACACATCTCGTGCTAGCTAAACTATAACTCTAATAGGAAGGGAGAAGAAGAACACACCATTGTAATCCACAGCCTTCAGTAGTGACTGTGTTCCCTACAACCACATATGGTTCACTTTACATTATAACAAATCTTATGGAGGAAAGAGAATTGAATGAATCATTAGACAGCTGTTGTAAAACCAACTGCTAGAAAATTAGGAAGAACAGATGTTTCAGTTATAAAATGTTTTTAAACTTCTTGGGTCCAGATAAACTGAAATTTTAAATAAATAAATAAATAAATAAAAATGCCTTTATTTTTGAGCGGTTCTCAGTACATATACTGTTTTACAGAATAACTCTTGTCATCTAAAATTAACTAAAATTAAACTAATATATACAAACAATATTTACAATAATACAGAAGATTTACATTTAAGTAAAAAAGACCTTTAATCTTTTTTTAATTTTATCACATTTTTTTTTCGTTATCACATTTTGATCGAATTTCGATCAGTAGGCGATCTCTAGTTTTCTTAATTTCACAGGAAATATATGCACCGGATGTTTTTTATTTATTTTTTTATGAGGCTAGTGACGTTTTGGGTACTATTTTTACATCGTTTAACACGCTGATAAAACAGCCGTTGTTTATTAGGCCTACACTACAGCAGTTTTCCCCAGTCCTGGTATTTAACCACAATAACGGGCTCTGTTGCTATGGTAGGATTCACGAAATAGTCCGATGAGAGTCGATTTGTTGCCAAATTTATTCTAAAACACACATTTTTATACTGTATTACACAATATTGCAGGGTGAGGAGGCACAACAGTTAAATTTCCATCAGACTATTTTCTTGCAGTTTATTGCAGTTAAATCTTTTAACTCGAAGCCAACGAGAACCTTGTTGCTAGAAGCCGTCAATAGGTGGACTATTTTTGACGATGGAACCTCATCTCTTGTTCGTAATAAAATAATTACTTTTATTTATACCACCAAGCAAAACTTCCAAGCCATTTAAAACATGTCTACGTTGTCGCTGTGAAATGTCCTATATATGCTGTACAGCAAATAAGTCAAAGATTTTGTTCGAATTTTGCAAGTAGAGTTACGCCGTAAACGTGTTTAATGTTAGGTTCAGCAGCAGTAACTGAAAAACGTTTGTTAACAAAAACTGTGACGCTGTCATTTTGGTTTTGGTACAGTAGTCATGAAAACGTAAAAAAATTCTCGGATTACATTTTTAGTACGGAGCTCGGCTTCCCGGTACTGAGAGGATATGTATGTTCTCTTCTCTTAAAACAGTGTCAAATGGAAGACACAACGTGAGTCGTAATAACCACAGCCGGCGGCGGAGGCATGGTCATGGACCAGCGGTTGAGTTTTTTTTTCTTGAAATTTGATTCAATAACGAGGCTTTTAGGGTACAACGTTTGAAGATAACAAGAAAAACGTTTTATTCATTATCAATAAACAATAGGTCGTCTGCCGTGTCTACCAAACTCCGAAGTTTTATTGTTAAAGATAGTGAAGCAGAAATTTACTTTGTTTTTACAATTTATTTCCATAACATCAAGTAACTTTATAGATTACAGTTTATTGCATTTCCTTTCATTGCATCTTCGGATCTTCACCGAAATGAAATCGGTCACCTAGCAGGAGTAGGGTGCGGGATTGGCATATTGGCATGCCTGCTCAGATGAGAACGAGGCAGGTTGGCAGCCCTGCACCAAACCGGTTTTTGGGGGTTGTTGTCGTCGTCGTCGTTGACCGTTGTCTGCCTGCAGGGCTGCGGGGTGGAGGAGGGTTACCTATTACCTGTTACCTATGGCGTCCTCTCCGCAGTCTCCAGGACCGGGGATTCGTCAGGGTACTGCTCCAGCCGGAGCAGTGTCGATGATTCAGGATCGGTAGTCCGGGCCTATAGTGTGGTCATCGATGAATTCTTGTAGGGAATAATAGGGCCTACCAAAAAGGTATTGTTTGAGCTTTCTTTCAAGAACATTTTTTTTATTTATTTTTTTTCAGGTTTTCTGGGAGCAAGTTAAATATTTTTGAGCCCATGTATGTTGGAATTTGACTTGTCTTTTTTAGTCTATGTTGGGGGAGATTTAGATTAGCATTTGATCTTAGGTTATATTTATGGCACTCCTGTCTTTTTGTTACCCTATTTATATTAGTTAATTTTATTAATTCTAAAATGTAGAGAGAGGTTATGGTATGGATTTGGTTACAGGTAAAGTATTCTCTGCAGGACTGTTGCGGATGTAAATTGTCCAGGATCCGTAGAGCCTTCTTTTGAAGAACTAGAAGTTTCTGCAGATGGGTATCTCCGGCACCTCCCCAGGCCACAAAGCCGTAACGGAGATGAGCTTCAAATAGTGCGTAGTAGGCTATTTTTGTTGTCTCTTTGTTAGTTATGTTTCTGATTCGTCTTAGGGCATATAGTATTGATGACAGCTTTTTGTGAAGACTGTTGATGTGGTTTGTCCAATTTAAGTTGTTGTCCAAAATAATTCCAAGAAATTTTGTTGCTGTAGGTTGATTATTTACTTCTGCAGTTCTGTTGGTTGGTGTGAAGTTGATTGAGACAGTTTTGGTTCGGTTGATTTTGAGATTTAAGGGGTCACAGAAGTTTTCGGCTTGCTGTATGGTTTCATTAACTGTTTGTGTGAAGTTATTTGGATCTATGGCTGTTATGATGGTTGTGTCATCTGCGAACATGATGCAGGTTGAATCTTGTGGTATGTTTTTGGGAAATGAGTTTATATATATCAAAAATAGAAGGGGGCCTAGGATTGAACCTTGAGGTATTCCCGATATAGTTGGTTTGATATTTGATCTACTTTTGATTTCCTTATTGTTTGTTATGTGTTCAATTTCTACTAACTGTTTTCTATTTTGTAGATAACTGATGATCCAATTTAGGGCATTTTGTGTTATGTTCATTTCGGTTAGTTTGTTAATTAAAATGTTTCGATTAAGGCTATCAAAGGCCTTTTGGAGGTCGAGAAACACTCCAGCTGCAGATTTTTTCTCTTCCCAGGCTGTAGAGATGTTTGAGCATAATTGGTTAAGTGCCGTGTTCACTGATTTTCCTTTTCTGAATCCGTGTTGACTATCTGAGAATTGTTGTGATTTTTCAAGGTGTTGAAGTAGTTGGTTGTAAACTGTTTTTTCTAAGTATTTGGATGTAGTAGGTAATATTGATATTGGCCGGTAGTTTTCTATCAAGGTTGTTTCCCCTTTTTTATACTTAGGATATACTATTGCAGTTTTCATTTCTTCTGGTACTGTAGCTTGAGAGAGGGATGAGTTTATTATATTTAAAAGTGGGTCTAAAATCTCTTGTTGGCAGAATTTGAGTATTTTATTGGATATGTTGTCTATTCCTGAAGAAGCTTTTGGAGGCAGGGAGTCAAAAATTTTATTGAGGTCTTCTCGGGAGATAGGAGTAAAGTCAGTCAAAGCCGGGGGTCCATCGGGTTGAGAAAGTGCAAATACTTGAGGCGATGTCAGGTCTTGGTCCTGAGTTAATCCATCATTGCCCATCTTTATGAAAAAGTCATTGAAAACATCTCCGATAGTTACAGGGTCTGTGATAATTTTGTTATCAATTTTAACTTTTAATGTCTTATTTTCTGTGTTTTTGCTGGGCCTTTCCTTATTTATGATGTCCCATACTTTTTTGGTTTTATTTCTGGCTGAGTTTATTTGATTTTGGATGCTTGTTTTCTTTTGGTGTTTTATTTCCATATCATATATTGACTTAAGTCGGGTGTAGGTGTTCTTGTCAGTGGTAGATCCTGTGATATGGTATTTGTCTTGAGCATTTGTCAAAGCATTTTTTAGTTTAATGAGGTTGTCGTCCCAGAAAATCTGTTTCACATTTTTGTTATTGGTGCGTTTGAAAGTTAATGGCATGACTAGGTCCATTTCATATTTGATGATTTGTACAAAATTATTATATTTTTCTTCCACAGATGCAGAGTTGTAGACACCTGCCCATTTTTCCCGTTTCAGCCTTTTCTTTAGAGTGTTCAGATTTTCAGTTGTGATGGATCTTGCTAGCCTTTTTATTGGTTTGTTATTTGGAAGGTTGATTTCCAATTCCAGGCTGATTCCCATATGGTCAGATATGTGGTTGTTGTGGGTCCTTGCGTTCATTATTCCTCTTGTATTGGTTGCACAGATGTCAATACTTGTTTCTGAAGTCGGAGTGATTCTGGTGTAGGGAATTTTTATTGGTTTAATATCATATTCCAGTAGAAAGTCTTCTAGGTTTTTGGATTTTTCATTTTCCTTGGACAGGTCGATGTTTATGTCTCCCATTATGATTACATGTTTTAGACTAAGTGTTTGGGATTTCAAGAATTCTCCAAATAGGTGGTAAAAATCTTCTGTGTTGTATCCGGGTGAGCGGTAGAGTCCAATGACCAGTATTTGTTTGTTATTTAATTTAGCTTTAGGTTGGTTTGGTGGGGAGACGGAGAGCGAAAAGAGAAAGTTCCTCAGTAAGTCCGTTATCAGTTATTCTGCTTCAAATACCCAATTTTAAGTTGTTCTCCTCAGTTAGTTAGCCTTCGTTTGTGAATATAAAGTTTTAAAACTATCAGTTCAACACTCTCGCTCTCCATCCAGCTTGGTGGTCAAGAAAGTATTCAAGGAATGTCTTCTTTTCTGCTCCTATTTACTCTTTCTTTGGACCTAATAAGGTAAGTAGACTGATTTATTATTTTATTTTTTCCCCACTGACCACACTACTGCTGGATTAAGTGGTCAGTAAATTTTCAGAATTTCTGTCTCTTTTGTTGTGATTAATTTGGAAATAGGCCAAAATGATTTAACTTATTCATGAATTTATTCAAGTTCAGCAAAATATTCTTGTTTACAATACAACAGATTTTATAATATTATTCTATGGATTGTACCAGGAACCATTTTAGGACATGCAGGCCTACAGGCTTACTCCAACCTTTTTGTTCTTTTTGGAGAATGTGTACAATCTTTAAATCTTTACTGTAAGTTGCATAAAAACCACATAAGGAAGGAAAATTTATGTTATTAAGTGGTTTTTAGGAATTATAATTTCAAATCCAACGGTATAACAACTAAAAGGAAATTGGTGCATTTAAATATGCATAAACAAGATAATGATTTAAATACAAATAAACTTAACTTAGTCTAGCATAATCTGAGCTATGAAAAGTGCTGTTGCAGGGCTAGCTCAACAATGGGACTCATGCCCAAATTGCTCCCAGAGAAGTGGTAAACTTACACCAATTACTAACCTCAGTTAAATTGCTCTGATCTTATTTATTTATGAACCGATTTCCATGATAATCTTTAAACATCGTTGGATTTTAAATTAAATTTTCTAAAAGAGCAGATAGTAATAGCATAAACATTGCTAGGATTACCTTATGTAGGTTTTATGCAATAGGAAGATTAAAATATTTTAAACAGCTGCCAGTAAACCGGGGTAATAAGCTCCATGAAATTAAAAATTTGACATTATAATAACATTAGAACACTGAAGTTATTTCCTAACATTGAAATACCACATTCAGGTGTGAAATTCAATATTTTTAGCGAATTTCCTTTAGAAATAAGCTATTACCGTCGTTTTCATGGGAGCTGCCGTTTGTATCGATGTAGGGACACCTCTGCGATTACATAATTATATATATTATCTTGTGGCTTTTTATGTGTACTTTCTGGATACGTAGGGATTATTTGTCGGTAACACATTTAAAACTGCTCAAATAACGATTTACTAAAAAAATTAACATGGGCTTATATGGGAAATAGAATTTTCAATTTTGAGTGCTTGTGAACACGATAACTAGTGCATAAATCGTCTGATCATCATGAAATTTGGTACAGGCATGTAAAGTTAGATTCTCTTGGATGAGTTCGTTAACCAGTAAGATCGGCCCAACTTCAGTAGGAAAAGTGGGGGATTTTACCCCTCAAAAGTGGGTTTTTTCCACTTTTCACATAGATATTTTTATTTGATTACCTTTTAGTGTACACCATTAGATTCAGCTCGAAAAAACAAACAATTTTGTATGTTTAATTATTGCTCTACGTCCACTGGTTACCGAGATATTAGCGAATTTCCTTTAGAAATAAGCTATTACCGTCGTTTTCATGGGAGCTGCCGTTTGTATCGATGTAGGGACACCTCTGCGATTACATAATTATATATATTATCTTGTGGCTTTTTATGTGTACTTTCTGGATACGTAGTGATTATTTGTCGGTAACAAATTTAAAACTGCTCAAATAACGATTTACTAAAAAATTTAACATGGGCTTATATGGGAAATAGAATTTTCAATTTGAGTGCTTGTGAACACGATAACTAGTGCATAAATCGTCTGATCATCATGAAATTTGGTACAGGCATGTAAAGTTAGATTCTCTTGGATGAGTTCGTTAACCAGTAAGATCGGCCCAACTTCAGTAGGAAAAGTGGGGGATTTTACCCCTCAAAAGTGGGTTTTTTCCACTTTTCACATAGATATTTTTATTTGATTACCTTTTAGTGTACACCATTAGATTCAGCTCGAAAAAACAAACAATTTGGTATGTTTAATTATTGCTCTACGTCCACTGGTTACCGAGATATTAGCGAATTTCCTTTAGAAATAAGCTATTACCGTCGTTTTCATGGGAGCTGCCGTTTGTATCGATGTAGGGACACCTCTGCGATTACATAATTATATATATTATCTTGTGGCTTTTTATGTGTACTTTCTGGATACGTAGTGATTATTTGTCGGTAACAAATTTAAAACTGCTCAAATAACGATTTACTAAAAAATTTAACATGGGCTTATATGGGAAATAGAATTTTAATTTTGAGTGCTTGTGAACACGATAACTAGTGCATAAATCGTCTGATCATCATGAAATTTGGTACAGGCATGTAAAGTTAGATTCTCTTGGATGAGTTCGTTAACCAGTAAGATCGGCCCAACTTCAGTAGGGAAAGTGGGGGATTTTACCCCTCAAAAGTGGGTTTTTTCCACTTTTCACATAGATATTTTTATTTGATTACCTTTTAGTGTACACCATTAGATTCAGCTCGAAAAAACAAACAATTTGGTATGTTTAATTATTGCTCTACGTCCACTGGTTACCGAGATATTAGCAAATTTCCTTTAGAAATAAGCTATTACCGTCGTTTTCATGGGAGCTGCCGTTTGTATCGATGTAGGGACACCTCTGCGATTACATAATTATATATATTATCTTGTGGCTTTTTATGTGTACTTTCTGGATACGTAGTGATTATTTGTCGGTAACAAATTTAAAACTGCTCAAATAACGATTTACTAAAAAATTTAACATGGGCTTATATGGGAAATAGAATTTTTAATTTTGAGTGCTTGTGAACACGATAACTAGTGCATAAATCGTCTGATCATCATGAAATTTGGTACAGGCATGTAAAGTTAGATTCTCTTGGATGAGTTCGTTAACCAGTAAGATCGGCCCAACTTCAGTAGGGAAAGTGGGGGATTTTACCCCTCAAAAGTGGGTTTTTTCCACTTTTCACATAGATATTTTTATTTGATTACCTTTTAGTGTACACCATTAGATTCAGCTCGAAAAAACAAACAATTTGGTACGTTTAATTATTGCTCTACGTCCACTGGTTACCGAGATATTAGCGAATTTCCTTTAGAAATAAGCTATTACCGTCGTTTTCATGGGAGCTGCCGTTTGTATCGATGTAGGGACACCTCTGCGATTACATAATTATATATATTATCTTGTGGCTTTTTATGTGTACTTTCTGGATACGTAGTGATTATTTGTCGGTAACAAATTTAAAACTGCTCAAATAACGATTTACTAAAAAATTTAACATGGGCTTATATGGGAAATAGAATTTTTAATTTTGAGTGCTTGTGAACACGATAACTAGTGCATAAATCGTCTGATCATCATGAAATTTGGTACAGGCATGTAAAGTTAGATTCTCTTGGATGAGTTCGTTAACCAGTAAGATCGGCCCAACTTCAGTAGGGAAAGTGGGGGATTTTACCCCTCAAAAGTGGGTTTTTTCCACTTTTCACATAGATATTTTTATTTGATTACCTTTTAGTGTACACCATTAGATTCAACTCGAAAAAACAAACAATTTGGTACGTTTAATTATTGCTCTACGTCCACTGGTCACCGAGATATTAGCGAATTTCCTTTAGAAATAAGCTATTACCGTCGTTTTCATGGGAGCTGCCGTTTGTATCGATGTAGGGACACCTCTGCGATTACATAATTATATATATTATCTTGTGGCTTTTTATGTGTACTTTCTGGATACGTAGTGATTATTTGTCGGTAACAAATTTAAAACTGCTCAAATAACGATTTACTAAAAAATTTAACATGGGCTTATATGGGAAATAGAATTTTTAATTTTGAGTGCTTGTGAACACGATAACTAGTGCATAAATCGTCTGATCATCATGAAATTTGGTACAGGCATGTAAAGTTAGATTCTCTTGGATGAGTTCGTTAACCAGTAAGATCGGCCCAACTTCAGTAGGGAAAGTGGGGGATTTTACCCCTCAAAAGTGGGTTTTTTCCACTTTTCACATAGATATTTTTATTTGATTACCTTTTAGTGTACACCATTAGATTCAGCTCGAAAAAACAAACAATTTGGTACGTTTAATTATTGCTCTACGTCCACTGGTTACCGAGATATTAGCGAATTTCCTTTAGAAATAAGCTATTACCGTCGTTTTCATGGGAGCTGCCGTTTGTATCGATGTAGGGACACCTCTGCGATTACATAATTATATATATTATCTTGTGGCTTTTTATGTGTACTTTCTGGATACGTAGGGTTTATTTGTCGGTAACACATTTAAAACTGCTCAAATAACGATTTACTAAAAAAATTAACATGGGCTTATATGGGAAATAGAATTTTCAATTTTGAGTGCTTGTGAACACGATAACTAGTGCATAAATCGTCTGATCATCATGAAATTTGGTACAGGCATGTAAAGTTAGATTCTCTTGGATGAGTTCGTTAACCAGTAAGATCGGCCCAACTTCAGTAGGAAAAGTGGGGGATTTTACCCCTCAAAAGTGGGTTTTTTCCACTTTTCACATAGATATTTTTATTTGATTACCTTTTAGTGTACACCATTAGATTCAGCTCGAAAAAACAAACAATTTGGTATGTTTAATTATTGCTCTACGTCCACTGGTTACCGAGATATTAGCGAATTTCCTTTAGAAATAAGCTATTACCGTCGTTTTCATGGGAGCTGCCGTTTGTATCGATGTAGGGACACCTCTGCGATTACATAATTATATATATTATCTTGTGGCTTTTTATGTGTACTTTCTGGGTACGTAGTGATTATTTGTCGGTAACAAATTTAAAACTGCTCAAATAACGATTTACTAAAAAATTTAACATGGGCTTATATGGGAAATAGAATTTTTAATTTTGAGTGCTTGTGAACATGATAACTAGTGCATAAATCGTCTGATCATCATGAAATTTGGTACAGGCATGTAAAGTTAGATTCTCTTGGATGAGTTCGTTAACCAGTAAGATCGGCCCAACTTCAGTAGGGAAAATGGGGGATTTTACCCCTCAAAAGTGGGGTTTTTCCACTTTTCACATAGATATTTTTATTTGATTACCTTTTAGTGTACACCATTAGATTCAGCTCGAAAAAACAAACAATTTGGTACGTTTAATTATTGCTCTACGTCCACTGGTTACCGAGATATTAGCGAATTTCCTTTAGAAATAAGCTATTACCGTCGTTTTCATGGGAGCTGCCGTTTGTATCGATGTAGGGACACCTCTGCGATTACATAATTATATATATTATCTTGTGGCTTTTTATGTGTACTTTCTGGATACGTAGTGATTATTTGTCGGTAACAAATTTAAAACTGCTCAAATAACGATTTACTAAAAAATTTAACATGGGCTTATATGGGAAATAGAATTTTTAATTTTGAGTGCTTGTGAACACGATAACTAGTGCATAAATCGTCTGATCATCATGAAATTTGGTACAGGCATGTAAAGTTAGATTCTCTTGGATGAGTTCGTTAACCAGTAAGATCGGCCCAACTTCAGTAGGGAAAGTGGGGGATTTTACCCCTCAAAAGTGGGTTTTTTCCACTTTTCACATAGATATTTTTATTTGATTACCTTTTAGTGTACACCATTAGATTCAGCTCGAAAAAACAAACAATTTTGTATGTTTAATTATTGCTCTACGTCCACTGGTTACCGAGATATTAGCGAATTTCCTTTAGAAATAAGCTATTACCGTCGTTTTCATGGGAGCTGCCGTTTGTATCGATGTAGGGACACCTCTGCGATTACATAATTATATATATTATCTTGTGGCTTTTTATGTGTACTTTCTGGATACGTCGTGATTATTTGTCGGTAACAAATTTAAAACTGCTCAAATAACGATTTACTAAAAAATTTAACATGGGCTTATATGGGAAATAGAATTTTCAATTTTGAGTGCTTGTGAACACGATAACTAGTGCATAAATCGTCTGATCATCATGAAATTTGGTACAGGCATGTAAAGTTAGATTCTCTTGGATGAGTTCGTTAACCAGTAAGATCGGCCCAACTTCAGTAGGGAAAGTGGGGGATTTTACCCCTCAAAAGTGGGGTTTTTCCACTTTTCACATAGATATTTTTATTTGATTACCTTTTAGTGTACACCATTAGATTCAGCTCGAAAAAACAAACAATTTGGTACGTTTAATTATTGCTCTACGTCCACTGGTCACCGAGATATTAGCGAATTTCCTTTAGAAATAAGCTATTACCGTCGTTTTCATGGGAGCTGCCGTTTGTATCGATGTAGGGACACCTCTGCGATTACATAATTATATATATTATCTTGTGGCTTTTTATGTGTACTTTCTGGATACGTAGTGATTATTTGTCGGTAACAAATTTAAAACTGCTCAAATAACGATTTACTAAAAAATTTAACATGGGCTTATATGGGAAATAGAATTTTTAATTTTGAGTGCTTGTGAACACGATAACTAGTGCATAAATCGTCTGATCATCATGAAATTTGGTACAGGCATGTAAAGTTAGATTCTCTTGGATGAGTTCGTTAACCAGTAAGATCGGCCCAACTTCAGTAGGGAAAGTGGGGGATTTTACCCCTCAAAAGTGGGTTTTTTCCACTTTTCACATAGATATTTTTATTTGATTACCTTTTAGTGTACACCATTAGATTC
>CM061537.1:57289101-57339854 GCA_030545055.2 Neoaliturus tenellus | reverse complement strand
AACGATTATTTCCGATTTATTATCCCTGGGGTTTAAATGGAATAGGAACTGCTACACTTAATTTTTTTACTTTTTAAGATCTGATTTAATACTTAGTACTTAAAAAATGGAAATAATATATTATTTTTTCTTCCCTAAATGTATACCTGGCAACAGAAAAATCTCCCCGTCGCTGCTAATCTGCGTACTCAGCGAATTTAAGAAAAAATATAGGCCTATTTATTTTTTATTTTCCCCGTATAATCCATGGGAATGAGGATGAAGGTTTGCTGCCATGAGGGTGTTGTAAGCAAATAGACGGTAATTCCTTCCCAGTGCAGGTACATGCGAAATCTATCAAAATCTGATATTTACTATTTTCCCCACAAAATTCATTGGGGTGAGTATGTAGGTTTGCCGCCAATTTGGTGTTGTAAGCATATACAAGTTGCACTATACATAGTGTATGTACATACCAAATTTTATCAAGTTAGGTCAAATGAGTGAAATGGAGGGATTTCTTGAATTCCCATAAGAATAACAATGTAAAACGTATTTTTCGATTTTCGCCGTTATCTATTAAGCTATTCTAAAAATTCAAGATGCTAAATTGTTTGTTTTTTGGCTCTTTTGAATAGTTTAAGTTAAAATTAATGAATTAAAAAGAATTAAAGTATAGATGACAAAAACCCATTTTTGGCCCTTTTGGAACCCCATAAAACCCCATTTCTATGGTACGATCATGCTGGTTTTCGAACTTAACTTGATGAACGTTTCCATTCACCTCTATACCGAATTTCATCAAAATTGGAGTTTCCGTTCAAGAGTTACCAGTCTATGGCATCCCAGCACTGGTCACAAGATGTCAGGCCACAGCTCCGATCGAAAACACCAAATCCTATAAAAATTTTAACGAATGTTGTTTTTGGCTTCTAGAGACCTCAAAAGAAAAAAGTATCATGGTCCAGGGCTTATGTCTCCCCATGACTAATACCGTAATAGCGTATTCCCTAAGGGAAATCCGCTTAAACATTTTAGGATTTTGGGAGATATCACAAAAAATTTCATGGACTTGTAGACCACAAATATCCATTTTAACGAAAAGTTATGTTTTTCCAAGGTGTATGCTCAAAATAGTGGACATTTTACATTTTTAACTCAAATATATTAAAATTGCTAAAAATATTCTAAATTTTTACTATGACAAAAAAAATTTGACAAATCAAATCATCTAACCGATTACCCCACCAACAATATCTGTCAACAAATAAATGCTGACAAAAACATGTCTGCAGTCACCCTCCATTTCCCTCATTATCAAAAATGTTTATTTCTTTCTGAAATAAAAATATTTATAAAGGGGTTCAGACAGACACCCACGGGTCCGCGGGTACAGTTGTGTCAGGAAATGGGGCGCATATGTAAAATTTCGAAAAACAAGCCTTATCGGACCATGGGAACAGGATTTTATGAGGTTTATAAGGTTATGAGGTTAAAGGGTAAAACATGGGTATTTGACATCTTTATCCTTAATTTTTTTAATTAAACCATTTTAACTTACACTATACAAAATAGCTTTTAAAGCCCATAGTTTAGTATTTTGAATGATTAACTTAACTGGTTACTGAGAAAATCCAGTAAAATTTTCCATGTTATTCTCAAGTGCAATTTTTAACAAAAGATATAAACCGCTTATTTATAAACATATCTCTATAAAAATATTTTACGAATCTACACTAGTTTTCATACATATATATCAACTAATTTACACATATACATAATCATATATATACATAATCAGCTGATCAATGGCAAAATTCATAATCTGTCAATTTGTAATGTTTATATTTTGAGATTTTTAACCCTTTCAGTCCCCTTGTCCTGTATAAAGGACATGGCATATTTTGACTCGATGAAATGAATATAAGTGAAAGTAGAAACAGTTTTACTGGCATCTTCTAGTAAATATATTGTTATCTTTCATATTTCAAAGCCGTAGTGGCACACGCACAGTAAATGTAAGTAAAAATTAACAAAATCAGTGTTTAACAAGGTGCAACTCTCAAAGAATCAAACGATCCCATCAACCTTATTTAATGCCTGCCGCCGTTTATTTAACTTGGGCCCTCCCACCAACGTTGCCACAGATCGGCTAACCCTCTAAGAGTTGCACCACCAGATTAAGTTTGTCAATTGGAATGTTTTTATTTTGAAATTTTTTAACACGCCATTTCTTTTACATGACTCCTTTTGATATGCATTTTTAAACTATACATTTTTACAATATTTAAATAATAATAAAATAGATAACTTAGAAATAGTATGATGCAATATGTTTTATCTTCTTATAAGGTTTATTAATTTTATAACAAAACATTTCTCTATAGCTGAAACAAAAATATATGGAATTCGCTGAGTGCGCAAGTCTGCTGTGATTGGGGTATTTTCCTGTAAACCTGTAGTTTTATCTGAGTTATTTGGCAACCCATGGATGAAAATAACAACTAGGAATACGCTCCGATGTCCGTTCCGTACAAGAATTTTTTACTCACTTTTTGAGTTATTAGTTGACGCTTTTTATGTTTTTCTTTTAGGGAGAGGTGAGAAAAATGCGTTACGCACACAGGTGGCAAGCCTGTAGTGTGGGGCTCCCCTGAAAACGGGTTTACCCACTAAAAAACCTCGCCTCTACTCTTTAGGACTCTAACCTGGAGTTGTTTATCACATTACGTCAGGCTAGGCCTAAATTTGGCTTATGCCCGTGGGGCTCACTCCTTATCCAGCCACTCGATCAAGAGATTTGGGCCACTTCGCAGTCCAGATCATGTTTCTTTTCCAGGAGGATGCCCCGGACGAACTGTGATAAACAATCCCAGTTGCCCACATCCTCCAAGATCTTTTGGCAGACCGAGTCCACCGAAAATGCACCAAAAAATTTGTGTGGCCTTCAGGCGGGGCCCTTCCCAACGGGGGCAGCGGAAGAATGGGTGTTCCGCATCGTCGGGAACGCCCGAGCAATAAATGCAGTCCGGTGAACCGGTCTTGCCCATCCGGTTCAGGTACGACCGAGATAGCCGTGAATTGTCAAGAATTGGCCGCCGTTTCACCCATGGTTGGACGTGCTTGATAAGTCGCGCCTCGTCCATTGTCCTCGGGTCTCGTATGCTCCCAGCTGTGTTGCCACTGCTGGAAGGTTTGGGAGCGCTCTTCTGTTCTTGCCGTGTCCTTTTAATCTCGCCTTGTCTCTGATAACTTGCCTTCCTCTCTCCTGCCAAGAGCTTGACAGGGATAACTCCGGCGACCACTAGGACGGCAGGCTCGGACACTGTCCGGTAGGCGGAACACTCCCCGAGCGCCGCTCGACGTTGAACCCCGGCGAGTCGCAACATGTACTACTCTTTATCGAGAGCGTCTGCCCACACCTCTGCTCCATAAAAAAGCACGGACTGAACCGCGGACATCAACAGACATCTTCTGCTGGATCGTGGAACCCCGACATTGGCCATCAGCCTACTAAGGTAAGTGAATACCTTAGCGGCCTCGTCCGCCGTACGGAATATCTGATCCCTCCAGCTTAACTTGGTGTCCACCATAATCCCGAAGTACTTAGCAACACGAGTTGATTGGACCACCTCCCTTCCCACTCGGAACGGAACGACGGTGTCCACCCTCTTCTTCGTAAGGAACACAATCTCCGTCTTACGGAGAAGAGCAAGCGAGAGACCGTGATCGGACATCCATGTGTTGACCACACGCATTACTCGGTTCAACTTTAGTTGGGTCAGCTCAACGTTGTGTGCGACAATGAGAGCTGCGACATCATCGGCGTACCCAACCAAAGTGGTTTCCTCAGGCATCTCCGACCTCAGGAGGCTGTCACAGGCAACGTTCCAGAGATCCTGGTCGAGTATTGAATCTTGCGCGGCACCAGAAGTGACTTCCATCGTGCACGTTCCGTCCCTTGTGTCGTAAATCAGACTTCGAGAGCGGAGATAATCCGCAACAAGATGAGTCGCAACAGTTATGCAGGAACGCGAAAGGTGTTGCGAAGCGCATCCAGCATATCGACCCACCTCGCCGAGTTAAAGGCATTCTTGACATAAGCGTAACAAGAAGCACTAATCAGCGAGAGAAATGGTTGTGGCTCTCGGCTCTCTTCACAGCTCTCTGGACTTCGGTGATAGCGTCAATCGCTAACCGTCCCTTTCTGAATCCGTACTGATGGGGGCATAAGTACCCGGCAGCTTCCACGGCAGACGTCAGGCGGGAACGGATCAGCTTCTCGGACAGCTTCCCAGCCGTGTCCAACATGCAAAAAGGCCTGTGGGACCACGGCAGCTCAGGATCACCTTTGCCTTGCTGATGAGTACAAGTCTGGCGGTTTTCCAGGGAGCCGGAAACACCCCTTCTACCAAACAGGCGTTGTACATTCTCAACAACAAGTCAGCATTAATTGAAAATACTTTCTTTAAAGCCTCGCTCGGAATCCGCCTGGGTCAGGAGCCTTGTTGCTTTTTAGGGAGAGAACGGAGGTTTCCATCTCCTCGAATGTGAAGAGTGGAACGTCATCTAACCGTCCGAAGTCAACCGGCGTACATCCTAGGCCTAGCCTACAAATAAACACATACAAAGAATGATTTTAGCTAAGACCTCAAAACAAGCAAGTAACTTAATAATAATTATGCTTACAATATTAAAGGTAAATAGATTGTAGAGCGAAAAAAAACAAAACAATTTAAAATCCATGATTGCAAATTAATAAAAATCAAGTTATGTAAGTATTGAAGAAGTACGCTTATACTTAACACTTAATGCATATTTTCTTACCTGAGACATAGGCTACAATGGCACAACACTTTCTAATTATTACTTGTTCAATTTAAATCTTTTTTCAAGTATTAGATGTATCCCATAAATTAGTTAATCGCATAATTCCGTTCGATAGCTATTCATTCCACAACTTGCCTATCTTTTGGCATAATTTATAACTTCGACAAGTATACAGTATACATCGGTGTTGATCTATTTAATTTAACAAATAGGTCTGTCAAAATATCAATTAAATTTTATTTAAAAACGTATCATAACGGCGAGCAGATGTAAACAAATCTGAAGAGGTTATATTTGTTTTCAGCATACACATCGACAACTCAGCTGCGATGGGGGAATATAAACTGATCATAGCAACTACATTAGTCAAATCATGTAGCCTAAACAACTTAAGTTATGTCAAAAATTCCGGAAAATAAGCTTTTTATTTTCCGGAAGGGTCCAGGGTGAACAACTTAACTGTGCCACCATTGGCATATCCGGGAATAACACCTATTTTTTAAAGGCAATAAAAATATGAATTCCATTTCCTTCTAAATGGCCGCCATTTTCCAATATGGCGGCCAACATTAAAAGTTCTTATCACCCTACATTTTATGGCATTTTTGTAATGTTCATGTACTTTTAAGACCTTTTTATTCCTTGGCATTTTTCTCTAGGTTAGGGAGCTAGAGGCAATTGCAATTCTTTTAGTTCCACAAGAATAACATGGTCAAATGTTATCTGCTCATATCTCGGAGACCACTCAGTAAAATAATAAATACTCAAGAATAAAATGTCTTAAACTGATGTTTTATTGTCATTTTTTCATAATACCATCAATTTTTTTACAAATTTTGTTTTTTGGCCGCCATATTAGTAATAAGTTAATTTATGCGTAAATGATCATTTTCATGAGTAAAATGTTCTTGAAACATAATTTTAAGACATTTTTATTCTTGAATATTTTTTTATTTTACTGAATGGTTTCGGAGATATGGGCAGATAAAGTTTGTCCTATGTTATT
Source organism: Neoaliturus tenellus (assembly GCA_030545055.2). Taxonomy (NCBI): domain Eukaryota; kingdom Metazoa; phylum Arthropoda; class Insecta; order Hemiptera; family Cicadellidae; genus Neoaliturus; species Neoaliturus tenellus. The sequence continues at coordinate 57,334,039 of CM061537.1, read as the reverse complement.
CTTACGGAACTAAAAATGAAATTTAATTACCTAACCGTTAAGGTTAGTGAAATATGTTAATGAATAAAATGTCTTAAAATTACATGATCATTTTAAATACACATTAAAATGTGGTGTGTTCTATACGAATTTTAAAGTTTGCCACCATAGTGGAAAATGGTGGCCATTTAGAAGAACATGGAATTCATATTTTTTATTGCTTAAAAAAAAAATAAGTGATGTTCCCCAATTAAAGCTTTCTTTAAACCTCATGGTTTAGGATATGCCAATGCTGGCACAGTTAAGTTGTTCACCCTGTATACTTATACTGCATAAAAACATAAATGTATTAGGCCTACCTGTAATTGGCGGTCTACATTTTTTCTCTTTATATCTTCCATTATATTTATCTCTTTTCTGTACAGAAGGTGAAATATAAAATCTTTCCATAGTAACGGAATGAAAAACCTCTGTATAGAAATTCTAGGACCACTAGAAAATACAACAAATTATAAGAAGATTTTCCTAAAATAATTGACGGTAAAAATGTAAGATTAGATTATTTTACTTCTAATTTTTACATCTCAATTACAATCCTAACCCCCATACTAGTTTCTATAATAAATCAATAGATAAAACCCAGAAAAAATGGAAAACCACTTGGTAAGAGAACTTTAAATAATCTTAACTGATGAGAGTGCGTGGCATCTTTAAAACCAAGGCAAAATCCTATATTTAAACCAAAATATAATTGCAGTATATTTTATTATTCAGTAAATGAAGATATAGAATTAAAGCATATATTATATCTTTCAATAATTAAATCCTTAGAGTAAACAAAGAAAAATATGTAAAACCGATTAATTAAAGGACTTTTAATAATCGTAACTGATACGAATGAATGGTATCTTTAACTCCAAAGCAAAGTCCTAATGTAATTGCAAACCAATTACCAATACCAATTAATTAATTGCAATTAATTTTGTGACTTAGTCAACGAAGATATCGAATGAAAGCATGCATAACCATTTATTTTACTCATCTATAAACAATTTTTAAAATAAAATAACAGTTGTGAATCGACTGGAAATCTTGCTAATTAGTGACAATAATACTTACTCTTCTAAAACCGCTTTGAATAGGGCTTTAAATTCCTCAGACCTAGTATCAATAGCCGGTTCTGTCCCACAATTAAGTTCTGAAAAATAAAATTTAGTAAATTTTTTTTGTTAGTTTCCGGTTTCAAAGTACTTTATATTTCTTTTTAAAATATTTAACTGAAGGTAACTATCCTGTTATTTTAGTGCTACTTATAGTTGAAACCTCACAACTTTAATTACCTTGCTACTGCAATTAAAAAGTATTAATTTTTATTTTATACTTCTAAATACAACCTAGAGAACCGGCAACCAGTGTAGCGCAATGAGCCTTATATCAAAGCACCGGCTGATCTAACCTTGATCGGTTGTAATTTGCTTGGTTTTTTTGCATAAAAATTAAGTCTTTGAGCCAATGAAATAACAGTATTTAGTATTTGACTGATCAATCTTTAAAATAATTCTTAAACTTCCACTGTTGTAGAGTGTTGAAATTTAGCGTGTTTCTTTTAGGTCTAAATTAGGATTCCATGATGGTTTAATGCCGACCCAGCTTAGGGGTTCAGCCCGTTCATAACAATTTAAAACTTTTCACACAAAAGTTTCATGAAAAAGCAGTATTTAAATAAAGAAATCTCACAAATGAGTAAAAATATTATATTTATCAATGTGGTTCTTTAATTTCATAAAAACCATTTGTGGGGTATTTTTTTAGAACAAGGCCTCCACTATCAAAATCACCTGAAACCGAAAAGATTTAAGTGGGCTTTAAATAGACGGAAAATATGTACGAAAATTGGTTTGGTTAAGTTAGGTTATGTTATGTTAGATTTTTAGTAGCAGTATAGTAGTAAACATCATAATGTTAACGTAAAAAGAAAATTTTGGTTTCTTAGAAGTCTGAGAACCAAAATAACAATACCGCACAGTTTCTACCAGAACAGGTAACGTGGGAACGTGAGATAAGATAACGGCTGATAAAATGACGTGGTGTATCCCCAGCGCCGCGCAGGCTACCTGCCTAATCTGACGGTTTTGACAGCCGGATTGGAATTCACAAAAGCAACGAACCGTGGTAATGACTTGTTCCTAACTGAGCATGGTACAGTTGACCAACATAAGAAAGAAGCAATCTTTTAACATTTTTCATTGCAGACATAAATAAGTATCATTTATTAGTGCAAAGTTGTATACTTTAAAATGGGACTTATGTATGCATATTGTTCATTAAATAAATTAAATAAATGTTTGGAATGGAGTAGCGAGCTTCAATATAGCCCGATTTTTATATTTAAAGACTCATATGAAACCTGGCATTCCAAAGATGGTTCTTAGACCAAAACATATAGCAGAACATAACTATAACTGGAAAATTTTATCTTTAATTCAATTCCAAATTCTGTAAATGATCAAATTTATGTTTTTAGGTCGAGTAATATAGTAAATAAATGAATACAAATGTTTGATGGCAAATCTGTGCACTATTACCTTTGATTTAAGACCAAAATTATCAAAATCGGTCGGTTCAAATAGCCAAACAAACCCGGAAAAGACAATTAATATTTAACAGCAATTTTTGTTATCTTGGAATTAATGTGTAATTTTTCCAAAAGTGGAAAATAAAAATTAAACTCTACACTATAAAAATCACAAATTACATTTTTAAAAGTCTCCTTGTGACTTTACTACATTCAGTATTTAACCCGACAGCCTCTGTTCACCATTGGGAATTCCTGACAGCCCACACCTGGTTTTGAATTATTGAAAAATAGTTTTACTTGTTTGAACCACCTATTTCTAGAAGAGTTTTAGGAAAGCGAATGACAAAGTGCGTAAGGAGTTCCGTTACATTCCGACTCGGCGGCCCCTGTTGTTCACAGTTGGGAATTCCTGGCAACACACACCTAGTTTTACTTTAAACTCATTTTTACCATGAAATATGAAATATTAACTTGTTGCTATTGATACAATATTTAAACTGACCACCGATTACTTTCAATAAGCCAGGCATTTAGAAGAGAAGATAGACCCTCGTCACTTCTGCATCACCGAGCAGACCCTTTGGTAATTTATGGTCGCGGCGCTGAGGATACAAATTTGCCCGCGGCGCTGGGGAGACGTGGCGCTGAGGATACGGAATCATAAAATAAGGCCTGACCACTGAATATGATATCCCGCATTCGCAATGTACAGTGTTGTAGAAAAGTTCGGAAACGGTAATAGCTATTTGTGTAATAAGAGCGTAAAGTACGTTATTGCCACTCGAGAATTGTAGATGGCCGCACGAAGCGTCAGCTGAGTGCGGCGAAACAATTCGAGAGCCAGCGGCAATCACTATTTGCGCTCGTAATACACACAAGATTTTTCCTATCAACATAATTGTTACATATTACATGTTTTATTGTATACGAAATGTCATTTAGATTATTTTTTATTTGTTTCCATTATTTATATCATTATATTGCAATTATTTCCATGCAGTGGTAGGAAAAATATATTTTTGTCTATTATAGTTATAATAATGATGCTTGTGCTATCAATAATAGCCGTAGATTGTTCCTTTAAGGAGTCAAACAAAATTCCTAAATAGCAGCATAGGTCAAGTTTGTTCTCATATTAAAGGTCTTACTTAGAAGAGTACTGTAAAGTTATTTAGCACAGTTTGTGCCTCTGCCGCAAATTTGTACCATGTACTTAACTAAATCATATGTTTAATTATGATTCGATGTTTTTTTTGTTTTTTTTCGTTGTTGTGACTTTTGACCAAATATATTCATGAATGTAAGTCCAATTTTGTCTTTTTATATTGGCTTGTCTGTCGGTCTTTACATTTGTGGTGCCGAAACCCAATTCAAAAATAAATGTCACTGAGGAAATCAAAAAGGGACAGACATCCCCCTGACAGATATTCTCCTGAGGAAAAGGCCAAAAGCATAGAACCCAAAGAGGATCAACCTCCAAAACCTCCATCTATGTCAAGGACCATCAGCACAACCTCCAGTAGGCGTCGACTATTGCAATTGGAATTGGAAAAGATTGAAGAACTGAACAAACTGGAAAGAATTAGAGACGAAAAGGAATTGCAACGCCAAAGGGAGATTGAAGAGATGGAACGACGTCTGGAGATGGAGCGACAACGTCAGGAGATGGAGCGACAACGTCAGGCGGAGGAGAGAGAATTTGAACGACAGAAAATACTGCTTGAGGCAAGGGTCGAGCTTGAGTCCACCTCTGTCTTGGGAGGCAGCCGGTCAGCTTCAGTCTTGGGAGGAAGTCGACCAGCGTCAGCTTTGGGAGGCAGTCGACCAGTGTCAGCTTTGGGCAGTCGTCATCCGAAAGGTGATCAAACTCAAGACAATGTAACCCTTGATGTTCCTTCAGTGGAGGAGGAGGCTTATATCAAAGTCGAAAGGTGGCTGAACGAGGAACCGCCAGTTCCTTTGTCATCGTCAGCCATCGTGTCCACGGCTATTGATAAACTTGCTAACTCCTTTACAAAGGCTATCAATTCATGTAATCCTGTCCAACTAAGTCGGCAGAAACTTCCCGCCTTCAGCGGAAAACCAGACGAATGGCCGATGTTTTATTCTTGTTATAATAAAACTAAACATCTTTTTAACGACGATGAGAACCTTGACAGAATAATTGTCTAGAAGGCGATGCTTTCATCATGGTAAAACCTCTTTTTGTATCAGGCAAGAATCTAAGTACGATAATTAAGACTTTACAAATGCGGTTTGGACGACCCGAGTTTGTAGTCGAGTCAATGTTGAAAAAGGTACGCATGCTCCAAACTGTCAAGGAGGATGACGCGGTCACCCTGATTGAATTTTCAACGACTCTTTTAAACTTAACCTCTACCGCAGAGTCATTAGATTTGGAGACGTACTTAATTAATCCTACCTTAATGAACGGGCTTTTAGGTAAGCTTCCCTATACATTTAAGTATATAAGTGGGCTGAATACGTCAATAGCATGTGTTTAGAAAACCCTGCTGACCTGAAAGTTTTCTGTAAGTGGCTACAAACTCAGTGCTCCATTCTGAGTATCTATTTCCGTCCACCCGAAGAAACAACGCGGAGGAACTATGACGCTAAACCGGTTTTGACCAATACCCCTGTTGAAAACCTCTGCATTTTCTGTTCGGAAAGTCACGAATCCGAGAAATGTAAAGCGTTTAGGAAAGCAGAAGTCGCACAACGGTTGAAAATGATAGTCGAGAAAAAGGTGTGTTTCTTTTGTTTCCGTCGACACCAAATAAAATTCTGTAAATCAAAGAAACGCTGTGGGATCAATGGCTGCAAACTATATCACCACCGCCTTCTGCACACCGATAAACCTTCAAAAAACATACCAGAGACAAGCCTCGATAAAAGACAGAAAACTTCAGGTCAGGAAGGTAAAGCCAAAGAAAGTCAGGAAGGTAAGGTAAAAGAAGATAAGGTAAAAGAAGGTAAGGCAAAGGAAGAAATTATAAGCAATCACTCAGTAAATAACCGTGTTTTACTTAGAGTGTGTCCAGTGACCTTATACGGCCCAAGTTGTCAGATTGACACTTATGCAGTCTTAGATGATGGTTCGACTGTATCCCTGTTAGATTCAGTTACAGCTGACAAATTAGGAGTCACCGGTAGCATTGAACCCCTTACCACTTGTTGGTCAAATGCAACTAAACACTTTGACCCAACGTCCAGACGGGTCGAACTTAAAATAAAAGGACTTTACGAAGAAGAAGTTTTCACCTTAAGTAATGTAAGAACACAATCGCCTTTGGATCTACCTAAACAATCAATTGACTCAGTTAAACTTCGCGAAAGGTGGTCTCACTTAAATTCAATTGATCAACCTCTACCGACATCTCTCGCGAAACCTACAATCTTGATAGGGCAAGACAACTGTGAATTGCTATTGACCAGGAAGATAATCGAAGGTCCGTCGAATGCTCCCGTTCTGTCATGGAGCTACCTTGGATGGTCAATGCACGGCAAGTGTCCTGAATTTGTTGGGCGTGTTGACGATTTCGTCTTTACGTCCTTTCATCACGACAGCCTACATGATTTGGTAAAAGGTTCTTTTGAAATTGACAATTACGGTGCATCTCCAGAAGAAAACAAGTCGATAAAATCAGCAGAAGACGAGCGTGCAATGTCAATCCTGGAGAAAACAACGAAGTTAATTGGAGACCGTTATGAATCCGATGACTTTAAATTTCCTCCAAGTTACGACAATGCTCTTAAAAGGCTAATACACATTGAAAAGAAGATGACGAAAGATCCTACCTTTAAAGACGAATACTCAAAGAAGATCGCCGACTACAGCGAAAAGGAATACATTCGAAAACTAAGAGAAGATGAGGCAAGTGTTTTGAACGATCGTACCTATTATTTACCTCATTTTGGAGTTGTAAATCCCAATAAGCCCAATAAAATGAGATTGGTTTTTGACGCAGCTGAAAAGTCCAATGGTATATCATTTAATGACGCTCTAATTAGTGGACCTGACCTTCTGAATCCATTGCCTGCTGTTCTTATGAAGTTTCGTCTGGGAAAATTTGCCATTGCTGGTGATATTAAAGAAATGTTCCATCAGGTACGCATAAGGAACGAAGATGTCGATTCACAGAGGTTTTTGTGGAAACAAAACCCAGATGACCCTCCAGATACGTACGTGATGGAGGCAATGACATTTGGGTCGACTTGTTCCCCCTGTACTGCTCTCTTCGTGGTGAACAAAAATGCTAAGCGTTTTTCGTCTGTTTACCCTGAAGCAAGCAAATCAATCCTTACCAAGGAATACATGGACGATCTGTTAGACTCTGTCGATTCTGAGGAAGAAGCAAAGACCAGAGTTAAAGAGATAATAGAAATTAATAGATCAGGTGGATTTCAAATTTGCAACTGGCTATCGAAATCCAAAGATGTTTTGTCCGATATCCCTGAAGAACTGAAGTCCAACTCGACTAAGCAACTGAAATCCGACCACAACCTTCCCACTGAACGAGTTCTTGGAATGTGGTGGGATTCAGACAGTGACAATTTCGTATTCCACCGAAATGTGGAGAAGTTACAGAAGATGGAGTCAAGCTACCCAACTAAACGTCAAGTCTTCAAAGCTGCCATGTCTAGTTAGGGCTATTACACCTACTACGATCAAAGGTCGAATGTTGGTACAAGAGATTTGGAGAATCAAAATTACATGGGATGAAGTACTAACAGCGGAACTGACTAAGAAATGGCAAGATTGGTTGGAGGAAGTGAAACAGTTACAGTATTTTACTATTCCACGGTACTATTTCAAAACCCTGACAGTCAAAGAAACTGAGCTTCATGTTTTTGTTGACGCAAGTGAAGAAGCGTACTCAGCTGTTGGATATCTAAGACAAAAGGATTCAAACGAGAACACAGGGTACAAAACTATGTTGGTTATGTCAAGAGCAAAGGTAACACCTCTAAAACCAACAACCATACCAAGACTAGAACTACAAGCAGCTGTCCTTGGATGTAGGCTGGTTAAAACCATCTTACACGACTTAGGCATCCCCATTGCCCGAAAGATCCTTTGGTCAGATTCGGTTACGGTATTACATTGGATTAAATCCGATCCAAGAAACTTCAAACAATTCGTTTCTAATCGACTTGGGGAAATTCTGGGAATTTCACAAGCTGAAGAATGGAGGTGTGTGCCAACTAAACTCAACCCTGCCGACATCGCTACCAGGAGCAACAAGAAATTCACAAAAATGCTCATGAATTTTGGACTTATGGCCCCGAGTTCTTAAAATACAACTCTAATAATTGGCCAGAGCAACCGACAACCTTGCAAGCAGTTGAAAATCAAGAACTCAAACAAAGATTTGTTGGCTTACTCAACGAAGACAAAGATGACATCATCAACGTTGAGATATTTTCTTCTTGGGACAAAGTAACGAGAGTAACTGCATGGGTGTTGAGGTACATTAGTGCACTACAGTCCAGGATAAAAACAGAACCGAAAGATAAACTGAAGATTAATTCTGACCTGAAATTGATTGCGGAACTTACTCCGGAGGAAGTTCTTAAGGCTGAACTTGTCTAAGTATCAAAATCCCAAGAAAGAAGTTTCAAAGAAGAAAATGCCTTATTAAGAAGTAAGAAGTCAGTACCAAAATCGAGTGTTATATTCACGCTGGTACCCTTTATAGACGAAAAAGGCCTTGTCAGGATGAACACAAGAGTAAAGAACTCTCCTGAGATCAGCAATGATCGAAAATATCCAATCATTTTGGATGGGAAAAGTCATGTGGCTAAACTAATAGTGAAATCATTTCACGAACATTGCCTACACCAAGGCATCGAAACAGTTGTCAACTTAACGAGAGAAAAGTACTGGATAACAAAAGTAAAAACTGTTGCCAAGCGAATTCAAAGAAGCTGCATGAGATGTCAAATAAATAATGCAAAGTCGAAACCTCCACAGATGTCACCTCTTCCAATGACCAGAGTTTCTCAAGTCAAACACGCATTTTTTACACCGGTGTCGACTACTTTGGACCAATTGAAGTAACTGTCGGTCGGAGACATGAAAAAAGATATGGGGTATTGTTCACATGTATGACCACGCGAGCAATTCACCTGGAAGTAGCTCATTCGCTAAACACTGAGAGCTGTATTATGGCTATTCAAAGGTTAATTAGCCTCCGACCGTGTCCGTCAGAAATGTTTTCTGATAACGGGACTAATTTTGTAGCTACTGACAAAGAACTACGGGATGCAGTGAAACAATTGAATAACACCCAGATCCAGAGAAACGTCCCGACTTTTTGCCGTCGGGTTTGTGGCTTATTGCTACAAATGGAAAGTCATCTTACACGTCATACACGTCCAAACATCATCCTAAACGTATTTGCATTTGGAGTAACAAGCCACAAACCCGACGTTAAAAGGTTGAGTATTAAGAGTCGTCTTGACCCTTGGGCTGGTAGCCCATTGTTGCACAGTCGGCAATGTTAAGAGTCATCTTCACCCCTGGTCCGGCAACCCATTGTTGCGCAATCGGCAATGTTAATCATATAGTTTTTATGCTAAAACATGGTTTTGTATCCCCCTGTTTCAGACGCCGTTTTTCAACCGAATTTCTTGAAAGTTGGTAAGTGTTTAGTTGAATACTTTTATTAGGTTTCTCATACCTCGAAACTTTGAAAATTTAACTACATTTTGAAATATTAACTAAGAAAAATCAAGTTACTTTGCGACGTCACAGAGAGTAATATTTGTCACATTTTGAAAATTCCGAGGTATGAGAAACCTAATATAACTATTCAACTAATCACTTACCAAATTTCAAGAAAATCGGTAGAAAAACGGCGTCCGAAACAGGGGAATACAAGACCATGTTTTAGCATAAAAGCCGTATGATTAACATTGCCGACTGCGCAACAATGGGTTACTGGCCCAGGGGTGAAGAAGACTCTTAACCATACGGCTTTTATGCTAAGACAGGGTATTTTATTCTTCTGTTTCGGACGCCGTTTTTCAACCGATTTTCTTTAAACTTGGTTTAGTTGAATATATTAAGCCCCTCATACCTCAAAATTTTGAAAATTTTACAAATATAACTCTCTGTAAGGTCGCAAAGTAAATCTATTTTCCTTATTAATTATTTGTTAAATTTTCAAACTTTTGAGGAATGAGGGGCCTAATATAATTATTCAACGAAACGCTTGCCAAGTTTAAAGAAAATCGGTTGAAAAACGGCGTCCGAAACAGGGGAATAAAATGCCATGTTTTTCAATAAAAGGCGTATGGTTAACATTGCCGACTGCGCAACAATTGGCTACTAGCCCAAAAGTGAAAATGACTCTTAAGAAAGTTATTGCAGTTTTAAGTTTTACCCATATGATTTTAATGGAAACTTCGTTTTATCTCCCATTTCCGACTTGGTCGTCCATTTGAAGGTTAGTTTGCGGCATTGTACTCTGCTAAGTGAGGCCTTTAATTTGATACCAAACTCAACCTATGCTGCTGTTTAAAAATGATGTCTAACTCCTTTTGGGCCGCCCCCTTAAGGGATAAACAAGTTATAATAGCTTAAAAGAGTAAACGTTTTTTATTTTATTGATATAGGCCTACCAAGTCTCATTACTTTACATGTAATGGTAAAAATATAGTTCACCGTTCTTGTCAACCACACTTATAGATATTTTCCATTCAATATGACTTCCTTTTTACTATAAACACATTTGTGAACAATTAATTTTAGTATGACCAAATGTAAGTGGAGGCCTTCTTCTAAAAAGACCCCATTTTTGTAACAAACTTGTTATCTTATCTGAGGATGAAAAAGCTTTTTTAAGGTTTTGTCTTTTAAACAGCTAAAATAGCATTCTGCGTTAAATTTCAACATTAAATTTGTCATAGTATCAAAGTAAACAGGAAAGTAAATTTACAAAAATAACCAACTATGCCTCTTCCTGGCTCACGACAGTTTGAAAAACGTGCATAAATCAGGACTAGGAAGTACTGTTGTAATTTAATAGACAAGGACGGTCTCAATAGCGTTTAAAACCAAGGAATCTAGGAAAAGTTAATACAGTTGTCTTTCTTACTTTCTTGGGTTTACCGATACACCCACAAGGTATTCTAATTGCCTTAGTACTCACTTTGTCACTAGCCTGAAAATACAATCAGCAGATGGTGTATGTTATTCTTTCCCTAAAGAGCTAAAATAAGGCTAAATTATATTATATGATGAAATAGGGCGCCATTCCCCAAACACGTTTAAACTATGTATAACTTAAACTTAGTTTAATTCAATACTAAGCATATGGTCAAATTTTATATAAACTCAGTTTAAGCTTAAACAGACTTTGGGAAAACACCCCTTAAAGACATCATTTGGATTACGCTACAAGCTTGAATCAAAAGTATAAATTTGTAATATCAAATTAATGAAATAGCCCTCATTTTGTTTATTTTTTCTCCTCAGTCTTGGCGTAAATATTGAGTTCTGAAATTATTTTTGTTGACTTTTGTTGTGTCATTACCATACTGGTAGCCCCTGAGACCCATGTTAAAAATTGTAATTTTCAAATTGGGTTTAAATAATATACTACCGTCACAGCAGACCTGCATACTCAGCGAATTTCCAAAGAAATTTTTGTATTTTTTCCTTTCTTTCAATTTTTGTTTTGTATTTTTTCCATAAACACCATGGGAATGAATATGTAAATTTGCTGCAATGGGATATTGTAAGAATGAATATGTAGGAAATGTAATTGTTAGGGAAGGTAAACTTCAAATTGTATCAAAAATCGTCAAATTTCAATTTTCTCCATAAAAGCCATGGGGGTGAATGTGTATGTTTGGCGTCATATGGGTGTTGTAAGCAAATACCAATTAAACTTTACCTAATGAATGTACACACAAATATGTATGTCAATAAATAAGCGAGATACAGGATTTTTATTGATTTCCCTTAAGATTATAATAGGAAACCTAATTTTATCTTTTTTTCCGGAATTTGTTAAGCTAAGTTAAAAATTCAAAATAACAAATTGTTTGTATTTTAAGAACTTTCAAATGGTTTTATTTAAAATTCTTTAATCTTGAAAATTGAGGTACAAAAATGCCAAATCCCTATTTTTGACTTCTAGAAATCCCCATAAAACCCAGATCCCATAACCTGACAATGCTGATTTGCGAACTCATGAAAATAGACATGGGAATTTGATACAAAATTTTATCTAAATTGGAGTTCTCCTTCAAAAGTTATCAGAACCACGGTATATATATGTAGATATATAGATAGATATATAGATATGCCAGGTGTACACAAAGCCCTACCCTGATTTCATAGCTTTGATGTCTGGACATCATTAAAGCCACAAGCATCTTACATTTTTTGTTTTCAAGGGAATTTCCCTCTTTTTCCTAGTTTTCCCTCATAAATTTGTAAATACCTTAGCTCAGCTAATTTGACCACAATGCAGTTTACTTAAAATGCACTACAAAAACAAATAGTGATGGCCTGACTGAATTCCCACATCATTCACGACACTTACTATCTTTGGATTTCTTTATGTATGGGTTTGTCGAAGATTTTCTTTTATTCTTGACCATCAGTTTCTAATTTAGAAACTCTAAAACAGAAAATAATAAATGCATTGACATCTAATACTTAGTAAATTTTAACTGAAATAAATAAGATGTATTAATAAAAATAAACTAATAAAGTCACTTAGAATATTTACAGATAATCCAAGGCACATTTAAAGGTATATTGAATTTGTGCTTAGCTGTAAAAACTTAAGAAAACACTCTTTAAAACTGCACATAAAAATTATTTTACTACTGATTGTTTGCATACTGTTCGATTTCTTTCTCAGGGCAAGACTTTGTGGACACCCAGTATATATGAAAATGACCAAATGTTGTTTTTAACTTCTGGGGACCTCAAAATGAAAAAGTAAAGTGGTCCCGGACGATGGCTACTACTGGCTACTACCGTAATACCGTCTTTTCAATAGGGAAATTCGCTACAAAAAATCCAAGTGCGAACGTTGATAAAACTTATTTTTTTGTGAAATACATAAAGTTAGCTTTAAGCAAAATCTACCCGCTATATTTCAGGAAAAATGTAATCTATCATGATTGACACATAGAACCATAATTTGGAATTAAATTTTGTTCAAGTCACTTTTCAACATGAATTTTACTATCAATAGCTATGTTATTTTGCAATTAACTAGATATTACTCCCGTTGTTAATTTTATAGAAAAAACGATCTTAACCGATTCCACGTGCCTTTCAGGCACAAATAATATCAAAATTGGAAAATGTTATTGAAAAACTATGACGAATTTGGTGTCACCTTACAAATTTAAATTGTTCCAGCACTAAGCTAGAAAGTATATATACAAAAATCCGCTTCAAATATTACACCAATACTAGGTATAGGATATATAAAATTTCTTATATCAACAGTACGAATTATGTTAGTTGTAATATTCACTTCATTTATCTTACTATACATATGTTTACTGTTGGATGTACATCTGTGTTTGGAAAAAATAGATAAAATGTGTAGATATTTTGTTAGTAATTAATTTATTAGACTATTTAAATTTTATTAAAACCTTCACTTATTTTCAATTACAAGTTTAGTCTCCTTAAATCTTTACATCCAGTATTAATATGTTGGTCCATTAATAAAGAAAAATCCAAAACCTACGACATATAGTTTGTAGAGAAGTGCTGACTGCAGGGTGAAGCACATTGAACGTCTCATTATCCTCATGTTTGGTTAGTTTTAAAATCATCTCTCGCTATTTTGGTTGAAAACTATGAAAAACTGTTCTAAATTACGTGGATGAAACATTGGATTTATATATCGCCTAGTCACTTTCCACATATTACCTGTAAAATAAAAACATGCTCATTGGAGGAATTTTCAGATGACAATAGCGGTAGGGTTCTAAATCAAAGTTGCCAATTTTCAAAAGTTACTCAATTTGTAAGTTTGTTTGTCCCTTAGTTTATGAGTATATTGATCGTAATAACAGTTCACTGAACAGATTTTTGACTATTCAGTGAACAGAAAATTAGTAAAAAAAAAATTACCAAACAGCTTATGTCACTCTTTATATATTATTGTTCAGAAAATAGAATACAACGCAATTTGTAAGTACATGTAAACTAATGTTATTTGAAACAAAAATTGATTGTTTGATTTTATAAATAATGAATGTTATGAAATGAGACATTATACATACACAACTAATTTTCTTTTAACAAAATTTTCCTTTAAGTATTTGTCCTGAAGATCAGAGATTACAATTACTTCATTATTGACGATCTCCTTACTTTTCATGATGTTGTTGTGAGTCTCACTCTCTTGTTAACATGCAATTATTAAGTATAATGGAGTTTATGTACACAGATACAGAATAAAGGAAGGGTCCCTAAAATGTATGGTTCAAATTAGAGATTAAATAAACAGCTATTGTCAAAAGCACCAGACTACATAGAATTTATTGATTCACGTAATCTTTCCTTTAGTAAACGAAAAAACACAAATCTTATCAAAGTTTGATACCTTGGGGCAGTTAGAAGTCCATTCCCCTAGAAACCATTTAAAGTAATCAGTCTCATCAGCCTTTTCTGATGTACAAGAGCTTGTTAGTATTTTCTGTAAAATAAGGTTGACATTTAACATACGTAATGTAACGAGGAATACATATGTCAATATTTTAATTACTATTATCTGCTAATATTATTTATAATCGGATTCAAATCTGGGAATACAATACGTTGTGCAGTATCCCCATGATTGCTATAAGACACGACTAAAAGGCGGTGACCAGCACATGTTAGACAGTCAGAACTGCACCAGACAAGAATACAAGGTCATCCCCTAAGGACGAAATCGTTTGCAGCTAAGGTACCTCAAGTAAGCGGGAGTGGAGTATGACCGAGTTATGGCTCCAGTAACCAGCCCAAACCTAGCAAAAATAAGAAAGAGCAACCGCATAAGTTTGTGTTGGAAGCATAATTTTGGTGATTGTGATAATTGTTAGCAACCGGGAGGTCATCTCTGGAAAGAAGAAATCAACATTTTCTCCATCCTTCATTTTCATCTGAGAGGCAGAAGGTGGCTAAACATAGGCTAGTGTCCTGTAGAGGATTCACAATGATATCAACCATGTCACCTGCAATGTTGAGGTGGTGTGCTTGAGACTGACCGCAAAGGGGATTTTCTCTCCAGTAGGGGGAAAGTTCCGCCAGGCGGGCATTCACTGTGACTGTGGTTCTTCATGCGGCGGTCAAGGATGTGGGAAAGGTCTCTGTTGATATGAGAGATATTGATTCTCTCCCTGAGGTTGTCGAGGCTTTAGGCAAGGATCTTAGTCACAGCGAGACACTCAAAGTCTCTGTGAGCCATCCAATCAAGCGTAAATTGAAAACAGTGATCGTTGACCTTACTATGGAAGAGGTCACTAGGCTTCTGAAACTTAGCCATCTCACAATGGGAATTTCCCAGATTTATTGTGCGTTAGAAGACCAATGTCCTTCCAGTTGCTCAAAGTGCCTAGACTAGATCTCTACAAATGTGGAGAGACAGGGTACGACCATACAATTTGTGCTAAGCTGGGTCACTGCTCCTCTGCAGGAAATTGAGGGCGGAGGGTGCAGTGGAAGCAGTCGACTATATCACCGGTTTCTGGGCATATCCTGCTTTAGACCTTGCAAAAGGCTAAAACAAGCCCGAGTGTCAACTACCGTAAAAAACGAAGGCTTAAAAGAAGAGTTGGAAATAGACTTATAAATTTAGAAAATGAAGGGTACAACGCCGATGATCTTAATTTTGTTTAAAGCTAATCCATCTTCATTATTGCAATGTTGTAAAGCTTGAAGTGGCTAATGAAATTTATTGATTACTATCTCTCTTGTGAATTTGAGAGACGATTGAGAAAACAAATTTCATCGAAACAGTTGGGAGTGCAAATAAAAGTATGAAAAATCGTATGGCTTTTAGTGGAAGGAGGCCAGCAGTTAACTGATAGTTAGTTCTCCTCACATGAAAGGCCTTCACTGTTTTGTTTTGCAGGTGACCAACGTCTTGACGTGACTTTCGAACCGCAGGAGCGGCTGAACGATCTTTTTGTCCACCATCCGGGATTTGGACTTCGAGGCCACTTTCACGGAGATAACACTTCCCCCGCCCGCTGCCTCAGAGGGGTGTATGTATAACTTATATTTAAACATATAACTTATAAAACATCAAAAGATTTATATGCATTTTTAATAACCTTGACACACTTCTCACAGTCTATTATTCACTTATGTAGGTCACACGAAGTGCTAAAGTATCACTTTCTGTTGTTTCAAAATTAACTAACTGAAATGAAAAATTGCCTCCCATGTATCACGATGTTACTTAATAAATTATGAAAGATATAAATTAGATAGATTTAAAATGCATTTTTAACTGAATGCCAAAGACAATCAAATTTATTATTATTACTAAGGCAAGAAGGTACCACCAAGGAATCTGACAAGCTGTTATGGAGTGAGCGAACCCATGTGAAGAATTTTTTATTTTGTAAATAAATCGGGAATTTCAATTCCGAGTTAACGATTGTCACACCTATGATAAGCCCACAGAGTATACACATCATAGAATACGTAGATGATGCTTGGTAAATTTATTTAAAAGTATTAATTTTATTTGCACTGTCAAAATAATTACAATATTCACTGAGTTACGTTTCGAGCCTTCACAATTCATCATCAGCCGTATTTTATTCCAATTAACTACCGTAATTCTATCTTCCGATGTTTGTCACACAGAAGTTCCAGACACAAACACACATGAAACTAAAAGACTTTACAAATAAGTACTAGGTGGTTGTATATATGCAAAGTGTAGGACGAAAAGTCATATTACAGCCAACGACAAGAAGATTATGAACATTAGTTATTTTACACATCTGTTTTCTAATATTATTTATCGTTTTTATTCTATTTTGAGGATAGTGTTATAATTGGAGGATAAATCGTCTGTAGTTAGATGGTATAGACAATGTTTAAAGATTGTACGTCTTACCTGCACGTCTTCTAGTTTATGGATCCCTATAAACGGGAGTGGCCCCAACCATAGACAAACGTTGTAAAGGCCCGAAGAAATAGCTTCATTTGAGATATTTATTAATGTTTTTGTTATACCTGAGAATGAAATAAAATATTGATACTTGGGGGTGTCTAATACATTGAATTTAATCACACATGGAATGAAAATAAAGTCCAATATTAGAACTGGTGTAAAATATTATTTAATTATAAAGTGCAAATGTAATTTTGTACAATCCATCGAAAAGTTAAACACAGAGTACACAAAACCAATCAAACTCTTTGCTTTGCAACAAATTCAAATTAACTTTATCAGTTAGTAAATTAACAGCCATCTGTCACACCAGTATGATTTTATAATACGTTTTAAGTGCCCAAATTTATATTCACATAAAAATATAAAATTTAAATTCATACCAAATTCTCAAATTTTACCGTTAAAAACTTACTCATATGTCTCGAGATTTGTGATTTCCAAACTCAAACTTCAATAGTTTTAATACGCTCTCAATAAAACTAGATCAAAATTTGACGGACTTAACGGAACTTTGGGGCATTCAAACAAAACATTATCCTGGTCTAGGTCTAAGTCTTGCCATACCGACTACCATAATGGCGATTGTTAATAATTAGGGAAAGAGCTAAAACCAAACAGTACTTAATATTCAATAAAAACGAAAATATCGTACATCTAGCATCAACTAACCTTCCCAGCCATTAAGCAACAAATAAACATGACCGATGATGGGATATGCCTTTATGGTACAAGGCATTTTCCTGGCGACCTGGAGAAGGTCCCAGTTCTTCCACTGGAACCAGCACCAGCAGAATACCAGCAGCAGCAGTCCGTAGACCAGCGCCTTGGAGGCAACCACCACTAGGATCTCAAGCATCTCTGATATGATAATACGATTGAACTTAAAACAGATTCGGTCATTTGGCTTAAGAAACAAAAGGCTAAAAGATAAATTATTATTTTTTAAAACAATTTTCTTAAAACTTTTCAAAAAACTTAGTTCTGCGATAAAAATAATATAAATACAAGTCTCGATGCCAGGAAATAAACTTATTTCGCTATAATATGTAATTGGAATTCTAAAACTTTTAACATTGGTCTTATGGAGTGAAAATTCAAAACAAAGAAATAATGAAAACAGATGATGACAACTGATATTTCAGACCACGTGGTCCAATATAAACATGTGGGTTTGCATTGCAGACAGTTTACTAATTAAACGGTACTAAATATTATGATTTATCTTATACTCTAAAACAAGCTCTGTTTGTTTTTTATTTTTTTTTATTTTATTGAATTTGGGACTTTTGGCCACCAGAAATCGATTGGAGCTGGTCCCATAGCTGGGAAAATCCGGGTTTCGCGCTAGAGCACGTCAAAGATACCATGTTATCCTTATGGAGATTTTATTAATTGAACAACATTCAGCTGATAACTGTTGATGTAAACCAATGTGTTACATCTTTAACCTGTAGTTTAGGAAAATTATACCAAAGTGCAACACCCGTCGGCTTGGCGAGAGAGCGAAGCGAAAGAGCTCGTTTTTAAAATGGAAAAGGGCGAGTGAGCGGAGCGAACGAGCTTTGTGTGAGAACGAAATTAAAATTTTTACCGAGCTTAAGCTCGGTCCCCCTGGTACTTAATATAATTTTACGCCTCTATAGGGACTACACCACCAGGCCCTGTTGTTGATTCCCTCTAACTTATTAAAGCCTCAATCGCTAAAATGAAATGCATATTAGAGTTCAATAATGGATTTTTGTTTTTGTTTTAAGCAGTTAGAAATACCCAGAAATGTTAAATGTTTCAAATTATGGTAATTGTCAAAATATATTTCTTAAAAGACAGAGTTTTTCCATTGTAACACTAATGTGAAGGTTAAAGCTCAGAGTAGGAAAACAATTATAAAGAGAATAAAGTGATTCAAACATGAAAACAATTGAAAATTCAATTTAAATTGAAATAAATATATCTTTAAAATAAGACAGACAGACTTAAATATTCCTACTATTCGCAAGAAGACAATCGTTGGTCGTGTCGGGGTCTTAAAAATTTCGATTTATCAAAATATTCGTTTATTATTTATAAATTATCAAGCGTTACATCATACCAATAACATTTTTCAAATCATAAAAGTTAAACTTGAGAGTTGGTGGCTTCGGATTCATAAATGTTACGAGATATGTTTACTAAAAGAGGCAGTTTATTCTCTATTACTAACAGTTTGAAAGTTCGAGCTTAATGTAGGTAAACAGTTATCAAAAAGTATCAATTAGTGCAATGAGCAAAGTATCTATGAAATTAAATATAAATGTAATAAACATACTATACAGGGTGAGTTTCTTAAAGTGATCCAATAGCTAACTTTTTTATTCTATACCCAACAGTATACTTATTATGGGATACCTCATTTATTTTTTTTATGTTGCTTTCAGGTATGTATTTCACTTTTCAAAATTTCTCGTGATTTTTTCAATATGGCGGCCAACTTGAAAATTGCTTATGGAACACCCTACATTTTATGGTGTTTTTTGAAATTTTCATGTAATTTTAAGACTTTTTTTATTCTTTGTCATTTTTATCTTACCTAAGTGTTAGGGAGCTAGAGGCAATTAAAGTTCATTTTTAGTTCCATAGTAATAACATGGAGCAATTTTTATCTGCCCATATCACTGAAACGATTAATTGAAATTTAAAATACTGAAGAATAAAATTGTCTTTAACTGATGTCTTAATTCATTTTTTTCATAATAGCAATCACCTAAAAAAATCTCTACTATTCACAGAAAAATCTTTGATGAAGGAAGAGGTTAAAAATTCTCCGAGTTAAGAGTTATCTTCACCCCTGGGCCAGTAGCCCATTGTTGCGCAGTCGGAAATGTTAATCATACGGCTTTTAATGCAAAACATGGTATTTGATTCCCCTGTTTCGGACTCCGTTTTTCAACCGATTTTCTTGAAACTTGGTAAGTATTTAGTTGAATAGTTATATTAGGTCCTTCATACCTCGAAATTTAGAAAATTTTACTAATTTTAGAAATATTACTAAGGAAAATCGAGTCACTGTGCGAGGTCACAGAGAGTAATATTTGTCAATTTTCAAAATTTCGAGGTATGAGAGACGTAATATAACTATTAAACTAAACACTTACCAAGTTTAAAGAAAATTGGTTGAAAAACGGCGTCCGAAACAGGGGAATCAAATAACATGTTTTGCATTAAAAGCCGAATGGTTAACATTACCGACTGCGCAAAAATGGGCCATTGGCACAGGGGTGAAGATGACTCTTAAGGGGGTTTATATTTTTTTGATTAGTATAAATACAGGGCCAGTTAAAAAGAGATAAGTTTCTATTATTATGCTCTTTGGAGTTGAGACACGGTAAATAATTCATATGACTGATTTTAAAGGACGTTTCAATTATAATATAAAACTGACCAAGCATATATCGATTTAGCAGTATATTTACCAGGATAAAGTAAATTAATAACACTACATATATGAAAATGCAAATAATTTCGTGATTTTTAACCAAAAATTTATTGAATTTGACCAATGGCTGCTAATATAGTAATACTTAGTCGAGGTCATAATATGTACTACATTTAAGGCATCTATGTGCCATAATAGTTAATAAATACATTAAATTTACGCAATGTTTTTTTAATAAACTGAGAAGTTGGGACAGTACGCCCTTTTAAGGGTGAAGAGTATGCGATGAGGTAAATTTTCATATGACCGAACTTAAGAGCGTCTAAAATACCAAATAATACTGGCAAGACGTTATCTTATATAATAAAAGAGTGCATTTAATGGTCTAGAGAGAAAACTACTAAACGGATTGTGGTCGTTTTGGTGTCTATGGATTTATTATCGTCCCTATAGGAAAAATATGGAATCCCTTGGAAAATGCTTTATAACTCCGTAAAATGAAAATTAGACCTTATTTAGACCAATCTAAGACGTCAATTGTCGATTTGTTTACTGCTCCAGGTGATTCAAATCCTGCAATTAAATTTTATACCACTGCTGATTTACAAGGTAGTTTTTGTAAACAAAACAGACAACTTTAATTCTTATTGACAGATAACAAGTTAAACAAGACACTAAGGTTGCAGTTATTTTTAAAGCAGTAAAATAAATTTTTAACATCTGGTGCTTGGACCAAATTTTGTGTGATATACTATAAAGAAAGTTTACCTATTATAACCTAGATGAGTGATTTTATGTATTTATTAAAACTTATAAGTTATATTATTATTTGTTTACATATATGTTTTATATCTAGACCATCAATTAAAGAGGTTTATATTCTGAAAAATAAACAAAACATAAGTTAAACTGATTGTAAACACTCACCATGGTATTTTAACACTTTTATTTTTTTAATTTTTTTTATATGACTATGTAATTTAGATTCTTAAAATGGTAGTGTAGGCTTATGCTTTTACTTGTTTAACAATTAGTTTTTTCTCACTGATATAAAAAAATGAAGTACAAATATGTAAAGATGCAGAACTATGTACTATGAATAAATAAGTAATGAAATATACATCTCGAAGAAATATCATGAATAAAAAGGATATGGAATAAAGTGCAAACAAAAGACAAAGAAAAACATTTAAATACTGTTTTAATGACTGTAAAAACCTACTATATGATTGAGAGACTTAGAGGACAATGCACGTCCAGTAGCACTTAGTTTCATAAGTCCTGTGGAAGAGCTCAGGATCTGGTGCTCAGCGGTGGAGGTGTAGTACCAATACTTAATGGGGACGTTAGACTCAGCATGGATCTACAAACTTAAATTAAAGAGGCAAAAGTGATTATTGCCAGAGATTAAAGAAACACATGGCCAGATTGATGAATCTGAGTGTTTATCAAATTGAATACAAAATCCACACTGGGAAATTAAATTGGACCCTGAGGCAGCGAAATTAACTATATCAATAAATGGTAAAATAACTGGAATAGAATAAGAGAAAAGATGGTTAAAAAACTTTAATATCTTGGGGGTTTTCAATAGATAAGTCCAATAAGGCCTACTATATTTTAAAATCATTTGACAGTAAACTATTTATTAACTTATAAACCATTATTGTTATATAACTATATATTGTTCACATTGCTAAAGAAATGGAAACATTAAAGCGTGTCGTCAGGAGTAAATTGTTTTATAGATTAACAGTAATTTAGCTATGTATTATGTTATGAATTATGTTTCATAAATTACATTCAGACTTGTAAATCACCATATGCATGAATAATCATCATATAAATTACCCGTCATTTTTGACGGGCTGTTTGCTAGTAACAATATATTTACCGTTTTAAACTAAATTACAAACACTATAAATGAAAAAAATGTTAAGAATTTAACGTTTTTACATGTTTGTGCCTAAACTTATATTGAAAGTGGCCAATTCCTGCTACTACAGTAAGGCCTAGTCTATGTTATAATAGGTACTAAATGTCTGTTATCCATGTGTCACGATAGTAAATAAAAATATTTAAATATAGCAATTTTTGTGGAAGAGTTTTGACATTTTGGAAGCACGCATTTTTTAGGGTCGAAGGGAATGAGGTACGGCAAAATGTAACCGAACCAAACTTGTAGAGCGTCTAATTCCTAACTAATGGTTTTACTTCGGATTTGAGGTAGGACTTCTCACTTGAAATTACATCGAAAATTAATAGAAAAACCTTAAATATTCACTTTATTGATTTCCACACTTTTTATTTTATTTTTTATTTGGGCGGAAAGGGGTGTTGAAATAGAAAATTTACGGTTTTCATACTTTTCCAAGGGTTTTTAGGCCAAAGGCCACCTACATGCCAAATTTCAAGTTTATTGCTTTTTAAGTGGTCTAGAGTTTTGATTCTTAGAGAAAGCTTTGTTTAATAGTAAAGACTTTTTATGTATTTTATATTAGAATGTCCCACTCTCTTATCTTGTTGTATGCAAAATATAATTTTATTCAGGGTGGAACAAATTTATTGTTTAATATTTTAAAGGGATTAAACATACATAAAATGTGACAACAAGTGGGTATTTTGAGAATTGTCTACTCAATAAATTCAGTCTAAAATAGACATTTTTCATATTGTTAAATATTTTGTACTTTTATGGATAAACCAATAGGGCATGGTGTTGAAAATGAACACATAAAAACTTATTATATCGTAAAGATAAAAAATTTATTACAAAATTTTTAATAAAAATAAATATTTTGTTATGATGAAATAGTGTTTTATCAATAAGTAACCACTTACTCAAATGATGAAATAATATGATTTTTATAAGTGTGATTATTTCACTTACATTATGATTAAACCTAAATGTGTACAACATTTTAAAACATGAAGAATGATAAAGTTTATAACAACATTTGACCCTTTATATGATGAAATCGGAAAATTTGTTATATGTTTAAATCAATTAAGAATTTTACAAAAGATCATTTTGTTAACTTTACACGTGCATTTCAAATAAATAAACGATTTAGGAAAATTATGATTTATCATGTTATACTAATTAAAAATATTATGAAGAATTCTAAAATGTTAATATATTCTCAGCACTAGATATTGTAATACACATTTTTCGATAAAATTGCCAATTTTTTATATATAAAAATATCTGTCTTAATCACATTTTTTCTGTATAAAATGGTTAAATTCAGACTTCTTAAATATTTGTTTGTTTATTTTATCCTTTTCATTTATAAAGACTAACTTCATTCCACCGTAAATCAAAGAAAAACTTATTTTATAGTTTATTCGTAAATCTTGGACGGCACTGGTTTTTCCGCCAATTAATTTTTACAAATTTGTTACATACAGAAGTTATTTTAATCTTTAAATTATCCTTCAATACAAATTTAAATAACCGAATCCCTAGAAACATCTCAAATTAAAAACTTTTATATGAAACTATATGAACGGAATAAGTACTGATTTTATGAGAATAAGTGCTTTATTTCGTTTAGAACTCATAAGCTTACTCAGAAAGAGTTGTATCAATGTTCATAAGAAAAAATTTAATCCATGACCATATGGACAGAATAAATTTGAAATATTTGAGTTTTACAGTTTGAATTATTACGTGCATTATCAAAATTCACTTAACTTCATATTTATCATAATTCATAGTTTATTTTAATATATTCCTTATATTATTGCCTAAAATATTATTTACATATCCCTAAGATTTATACAAAACAGTAATCAACTAGCAATACAAAGCACCATATTGTATGTGTTGTACGTCTTACCTGACTAGAGCCACGTCTCGAAATGGCCGTTTACTATTTTATAGGACACATAATTAATTCCGCATTCATAAGGCATAACTATTGAATAATAGATGTTTTTGGGTGAGTAGCCGAAAAATAATTTATAGTTTGTCACTTTGATTAAAGATGACAATGATTGCTGTCCTAATCAATGATGAGGTTTATGACTTGCAATGTAACTCTTCCACAGTAGATGTCGAACTATGACGACTATAAAGAGAGAGACAGCTGACTGAATGTTTGTGTGAACAGTTGCACTTTTTTCTCTTCAGAAAATGTTGAAAAGAATTTTCTGTTTACAAGGTAAGTGATTTTTTTATTATAAGAACAATTTAAAGAATATCTTCACAAAATTTCACCAAATATCTAGATATATTTCTTAAACTATCATTTTTATCTTAGTACATGTAACCTAATTTTGCATTGGTTTATGCTATTCAAAAATATATCATCTCAGGAATACTCAAATAAACCAAATAAATATTTTTAAATTGTCGGAATATTACTGTAGATATATATATATTGTATACATATTTAGAGAACAATTTTATTCTTTCTAGTCACCAATTCGGGTTTAGAAAAAACAGAAATTCAAACGATGCATTTTTTCTTCTAAATAAAGATATCATGAAAAATATAAATAGAATAACAAAAACGTACTTGTTTTCATAGATTTAGCAAAGGCATTTGACTCTATTGACAGAGAATGTATTTTATCAAAATTAGACACAATTGGAGTTGCGGCAATGCCCTCGAATGGTTCAAAAGCTATTTGAGTGGAAGTTGTCAAACGGTAAATATATTAAACAAACAGAGTGATGTAAATTATTATAGCTATGGTTTAGTCCAAGGAAGCACTTTAGCACCTTTACGGTTTTTAGTATACGTAAATAACATAGATAAAATTAACATGCAAGGTAAAATCTATTTATTCGCTAACGACACTGCAATACATTTTTCGGGTGATAGTTGGCCAGCCGTTTTTGAGACAGCGTCTCACGACATTTCTCTCCTAAAAAAATGGTTTGACCAAAATATATTAACTATGAACATCAGCAAGACCAAGGCATTACCCATTTCTCTGCGTCAGGGTGCTGAGCCCCCCGCCCACCTGGTCGTCAGAGTGCACACCTACGGGCACGTGACCTGTACTACCTGTGCCTGTCAAACCATCGACCGAGTCGACCGTTATCTTGGGGTTATTATGGACAAACAGCTCAAATGGGTAAATCATGTAGAGCTTCTAAAATCTGAACTTAGAAAAATGATTTATGTTTTTTTTTTTTTGTTTTTGTTTTTGTTTTTTTTTTTTTTTTTGAACTCAGTAACATCTTAAATGAAAAGGAACTTAGGTCTATATACTATGCACATGTTCAGTCGTCTCTTCACTATGGTTTAATTGTATGGGGGGGGAACGTTTAATTCAATTATAGAGCCAATGTCAATTGTTCAAAAATTTATAATTAAAGCCGGACTAAAGAAACCCAAACGATACTCATCAAAACTTCTTTTTTAGGAAACGGGGTTGCTTACCAACAACTAAAACAACTAAACAACTATTTATGAAATCTCTTCTGTTAAACATGAAAACAACTAATAATAATAATAACTCCAGTAATTCATGGGTGTGAAACTAGAAACGCGCAAAACATTGGAATACATATTCCTAAGATTGTAAAATCTATCAACAAAACAAATTCTTTCTTTTTAGCCAATGTCCTGTACAGGAATGTCCCGTCCGAGATAAAAAAGGCACAGGTGTCAACGAATGTGTACAAAGGGGGAAAACCGCCTGGCTTTTGGAGATCGGTACAGAGGCGTCTGAGCAACTTCTTACTTCCATTTATAACTAAAACTACAGAATAACACTGACGCACAATTTTCCCGTTTATGCAAGTCTTTCTCTTTGCCTAGCTGATGAAAAAAGTTAGAAAGCCACTAATTATAGTTTATTTTTTTAAAGTTATTATTTCTTTTATTAATTAATTACACAGTCACCATTAATTAGTCAATTCTTAGCAATATCTGTCTGTGCAGTTATTTAGTCCATCCGATTTAAAAATCATAGGATATTCCCTTTTGTTTTATTAATAGTTATAAAAAAGTTCTTGGATTTTTATTTATGCTAAGTTTTTGATGTACATTAATTTATTTTTTGTCAACTAGGGTGCAATTTTTTACTTTGGACTCAGCCCTGCGCACAGGTTTTTGACCTATGCAGGGTTTTATTTCATTTATTTTATGTATCTTTGTAACATGTTAATTTTTGGAAATAAACTTGATTCTTACTTGACTATATACCGGGTGTCCCAGACCACACGTACACCCTTTTAAAATCTACACAGTTTATTTTCCACAAAAACAAATTGTGCCATTATAGGCAAACCGGTGGCTTTCTATCCATTTATGATAATTTCAATGTACAGGATGTACCAGAAGTAACATATCCAAACCGGAAATAATTGTTTTAAGTACGATCCATCACTTTTTATGGTATTTTTGGATTCTACCCATAATTTTAAGACAACTTTACAATTTAATGTGTACCCCTAATCCTAGCGGCTTAGGAAATAATCGCGGAGGGAGTTTGTTTTTCCCATAAGAATAACATGAAACAAATTTTCATATCCATTAAAACTGACAGTACAAGTATAAAACATAACTGTCCAATCATAAAAATATATTAGAAACTAATTTTTAAATAATTTTTTATCATGAAATACCGTTTATCAAATAATTAATTTCTGTTTTTCACACATTTTAAATTATCTCCGCCATTTTGTAAAATTTATGGTAAAAAATAATAATAATTTATGACTGGGGTGCTAAAGTGTTTAAAGAAGAAACTAAGGCATTTATATCTAGGTCTTTTTAGTTTAACGGGAAATTGTCAGTGATATGATTTGAAATTTAACCCTATTTTTCTGAGGGGGAAAAACTTCCACCGTTATTATCTCCTAAACCGTTAGGATTACGGCTACACATTAAATAGTAAAGTAGTCTTCAAATTATGTCTATAATCTAAAGTACCATAAAAGTAATGGTACTTTAAAAGTGATGGTATTTAAAATCAATGAATTCCGGTCTGAATAAGTTACTTTTGGAACACCCTGTACATTGAAATTACCATCAATGGATTAATTAGTGGTATTGTTCCAATTATACCATTAATTGTTCCAATTGTATTAATTAATGGTATTGTTGAGCAACCAGTTTACCTATAATGGCACAATTTTTTATTTTTTATTTTTTTTTATATAAATTGTGTAGATTTTAAAAGGGGTGTACGGGTGGTCTGGGACACCCGGTAAATATATACTGTATATCTATAGGTACCAGACCCTATGTCAAAAAACCAACTGTAACGCCAAGTGCATACGGTAGATAAAAATTCATATTCACAGGACAACGTTTGTGCCTAATCTCAGAGCTAAAATCTGTAAAATTCGAAAGGAAATTGATGAAGTAGAACTGAGATCAATTGACTTATGCAAAGAATTGGAGGATATGGTTTAAGTTATTAAGTTTACCTAAAAGCCTTAAAACATAAAAGGCTCATTACTTTCGGGTTGAAAAAATTATACTATTGAGTTTTCTTATGGTTTTATATGTTTGTTGGATTGCTGAATCCGGCTATGAAGTTTGCCCAAAATATTTCTTGTGCTTTCTGAGATAAGTAAACAACATTGAAATTTGGGCATTATTTTAGTACTTAACCTATAACTCCGGAACTCGGCATTTGTTCTATATTTATGTAACTATCAAAATTAAAGTACTAACAATTTTCATCACATGTTTTGCATAAACGATATAATCAACACCAAGAATTATAAATCTGTATATATATATATATAAAAAAATTGATTAAATACTTTTTTTTAAATTAATTTTTAATAGGCCTACTTTTATTCAACATTAATTCGCATTTAAATGACACTTAACACATTTCTATAACTACAACAGCCCATATGTATGGAAAGAGAATAACATTTTCAACAGAATATAATTCATACACAATCGATAGTTTTCAATACAGTTATACAGTCAGTAGACCACTTAAAATGTTAGTATCCCTGTTTTACCTGCTCAACCAAGTTAAGCCATCATTTCTACTCACAATTAATTTTAACTTTTAATGACTATAAATATACCAAAATATATTTTGTTTAAATGGTTGCAAGTTTGGTTAGGGAAAAGATCCCTCCTGATGTGGCAAACCTTTATAAACATTGAACTTACAATACTGTTTTATAATTATATGTTCACTTTTTCGCCGTAACAATTTACAATCTATAGGTAGATTGATCTGGCGAAGTTTTATTTGTATTTTTGAATACATTAACGGTTTATATATTGTGTGGGCTATATAATGTGGGCCTCACAACAAATACGACACACAAAGTTACAACGCTCATACCGAGCGGATTGTGGATGTCGCCATGAGAGATGGATATGACTTTTCATTAGCCACAATTTTAATTTCATTTTCAGAATCTCACCTTATATACTTTTCCATTATAGAAAGACCGGTTATAAATAATCTTATTAATTTTTTATGAACTAAAAAAAATCTCCTGTATATTGTAAATGTTATGTAAAATATGAAATCATCTAGGGCAAAATGTTCTAAATAAAAATATTCGCAAATTGTTATCAAATATACTTCAAAAGTGAATTTTACTGTCTAATTCAGTGGCGCTATCTGTTTTGGATAAACAAACTGGAATAATAGGTGGAAGCTTTTTCCATATGTTAATCTTATCGATAAAAAGAAAAACTAAACTTCCCACAGTTTGGCATAGGGATGGTCTTTAATTTTAAAAATGCCTTTAAATAAAGTTTAAAATAAAAACCATCAAAGGTGGGTGATTGAGTTTAAAAATAATGACTTGTGTTATGAATTGGGAACTTATGGTACAACATGTTTATTGAAATAAGGGTCAATTGATGGATAGTTATTAACTGGTTTAACTAGTATAGTACAATTTGTTTTTGAGAAAATTAATTCTGCTAATTTGAAAAGAATTGTATAGGTTGTATGAGACACACGTTATGTTATAAATTATTTACAAATAAACAATTCCAATTTATATTTTTAATTGATTCAGTATTAGGTTATTTATGAACATTTAAATTATTCGAGGGGAATCAAGCCCTCGAAAATGAATCAGGATACTTAAGCGATTTAAGAGTAGAAATTAATAGCTGTGATGGAAGCTATCAGAGCTGGTGTAAGCTAGCTGTATTGTGTACGCCCACCTATCGCATATACAGTATTACCACGAGGCCTGGGTCTCACCTGCCTCATCGCGAGTCTGATCAATGGCGGATAAGAACGCGACTGATATCTTGAATATGTAAGTAAATCAATAAATAATATAATATTACACTCTAATATTGTTAACGGAGTCGTGTTACAATAATCCTCTATTTATCATGGTAATTCATAAATTGACGTTTTGAATCACATAACTTTCATTGAAATTATTCATTGTGCATAATCCCCAAGAAGTGATTAAATCAACAAACCTTTTTCGTCTTAGTTCCTACTCAATTCTTTAGTGGACGACCCTGGTTTCGATCTTCCTTAGCGGGACATAGTCGTATTGCAATACAGGTATCTAAAAATATTCACCTTGCAAACTTCGTGGTTATTTTAAAAAGTAAAATGTACAAACACATAACACAAAACACCGAACACGAAAACATAGATATCACAGGGCGACCTTAGTAAGAATGTTGGCTTGTGGTCAGATGAACGTTTACCTGCATTTATCAGTGTTTTAAATGTAATTTAATGATTGAGTTAAAAATAATATTGCAACGAAAATTTCATTGTTCGTCGAGGACTTTGATGAGATTTGTTTTAAACTCTTTAAGTATGATATACCTCTAGGGTGTCCATGAGTTTGCTTTTGTGGCAGGTGTTTAAAAGTTATAAATTATTATGGTCGGTTGAATGGTTTTCATCGGCAAGATGTAGGGTGAAGCTTGACCTTTGTGCAAAGGGTTGAGGAGGAATTGGACCGGAACAGGTTCGTAAACCACTTTCGTTTTATAGCACATCATACGCTAAAATAAACAGCCTGGAATTAAGAATAAATGTATAGTTTAAAAACTACCTAAAAATGAATTAAATGAACATTGTTAGCTTTTAAGGAGTCATTTCCATCTCACAATGCGACATCCACAATCCGCTCGGTATGAGCTTTGTCACTGTGTGTGTCGTACTTGTTGCGAGGCTCGGGCATGGCAGTGTTTTTATCAAACCCAATCGGTTATTATAACTTTACAGCCATAAGAGCATGTTTACTTGGAGTTTAGTGCATGAGGTATTTTTAACAAGTTCACATTTTCTTTTTGTCCCCATGTTCTCCTTTTTATTCCATGAGTTCGGATTGATCAAAATATAAAGTTCTCTACAACAATATTTTTTTGTTTATTCCATCATTTGACACAACTTGCATCACCAAAATCGTATTCAATTGTTAATGAGTTAAAAAAAATACAAATATCACAGGTACCACAGTGCACCATACAGTCGGCATGTTCGTGAGTAATACTTTTTAGATAAGAATCGCTGTACTAGTTGTGGCCACACCCTGACACACGCATCATGCAAAGACACAAAGATTAAAACTTGCTACTGTCCGGATTTATCTCTTGAAAATGAAATATCTTATTTTCTAAAGATATTCAAAGTGTTCATTATTACTGACCTTAACAAAAACACACTTTAATGAAAAATCATTACAGTTACTGAAATAATTAACTGTTTTAAAAAGTAAAATGTCACTTTCTATTGTGCAGTTTTATGTTGTACCCCTCACTGTTCACAAGAGTAACGGTGAACGTCTTTCTCATGTTATAGATGTCCATGTTGGTGGACACTCTGTACTTTCTCAGTATGTGAACCAGCATCGTCTTAGCCAAGTACTCTGCGTAGATTTTACCTGAAAAATTAAAATATTAATGATTTGAAAGACATTTTACAGAATGAAACAAGGCAAGTCCTGTTACAAGAACATTCCAACTCTTCAATTACAAGCTTGTTGGTAAGATTCCATTTTCTTATAAGCAGTGACTTTATGTACAATGAATTTTGGAAAGTACATACTTGCGTTGTAAAACTCTTTCTTAAAAATGAATAAGATTTTTTTTTTAACTTCTTTGCCCAGTCGCTTAGGCTAGTAAAAAGGTCTAGGATCAAATTGAGCGAGGCACAGCATTTGTGTAACAATCATAGTCTATTGGATTATAAAGGGTAGAAAAAAGTATGGGAACGATTAAATATTTTTGTCCTGTAATTATTTAGTTAACAAAGCTAAAACTTCGCGAATTGATTTTGAGTGACTAAGACTAATTCATAAAGTACTTATATATCCGCCCTTCCGACCAAACTGTTGTTGTTTTTTAAGTTTCACTTTCTCCCTATTGGTTGCGGTATTTTGCAGTTTTCAGCTGTTCTCCCTCCCCAGTCGTGAACAGTAAGTAGTACCGCTGAACTATTCGGTTCTAGGTTATTGACAGCTTACTTTGGCAGTTCAATGACTTAAATTAGATTGAATTATAATTTTTTTTTATATATTTATTTTAAGAGTAAAATGTTTAGAATGGACAAATTAATACAGATTTTAGCGTTTAATATGTAGGCCTAGCGATTTGTCAATAACCTTCAAGAAGTACATTTTAAAATGTATTTTTAATAGAAACATTTGGCTTTATGGGGACCTAAAATGATACTTTGATTAGAATAACTTTTAAACACTTTCTACTTCAACAATCCTTTTCCATTACAAACACAGAATTAAACATATATTGTAAAAGATTATTTTCTCAAAAAAGTACAGTGTTATGTGTTATCACAGTGACTGTCAGAACTACTTTGTATCCCCATTGAGGCTAAGTAAAACTTCATCACTATACCCCCTTCTTAAAAATAAGTAAAATCATACAGAATATGTAGGGTAAAAGTTAATTTTATCCCTTAAAAAATTAACGAACTTGCCTTGGGCTTAGAGACAAACAGATTCCCTAAAAAGGCTATGTTGTACTTGACTCGCTTAGTACTCGAATAGCCGTAATTACCGATGCAATTCCTCGGTCCAGTACTGAACGGAATGAAAGCTTGTTTGCTTCTAGGTGTCACGTTCTCTGGAGAAAACCTCTCAGGGTCGAACTTGTGAGGGTCTGGGAAGATGAAGGGGTCCATTAGGGGTCCGATCAAACCAACCAAGATTGTGTTGCCCGCCGGAATCGTGCATGTACCTGCAATCAAGCAGCAAAAATTAAAGGAAGTGTTGGTTTGAGTTTTGAACAAAGTTTAAAAATACTCCTGAGATTAATTCGAACACTAGTTACGTATTAGCTCAAACATAAAAGTAGTTGGTCAACGTTTAGTGTTTCATATTCAACGAGTCAAATTAAGTTTATTAAACACGTATCAACATCATTGCAGGCTAAAGCAACAGATAACATATTTCATAATCGATGAGATGTATGGTCCGTCGAACGACACTTTTTTTGCTGCGATGGTATCTAAATTATATACTCCCGCATGTGTAACTCACTCACTCACTCATCGGGGTATCAGAAATTCGTCAAGTGTCGGTAAGGTAGATTAAGGTGTAATGTATATCAGCCATGGTAACGTAGAACACTTTATAGGTTTAATTCCCGTGCTTATTGTACACTCCGGTGTATTGGATTGTTAAGTTTCAATCGTCTCACAGTGATAATTTTTTTTACAATGGCGAATAATGGATAAAAATTGTTTTTCTTATGATATTTTCAAATTAACTTCTCTGATTGTTCTGTACAATACCTTTACAACCAATTTGCCTTTGTCGGTAAAGCGGTCTATCGATTAAGAGTAATATTATCGTACAGGCTGTACCTGAACTCACCTTCCCAGACCAAAAGTCACTAATTTCAAATACAAAAACTCACTTTTAATTACATTTTGTGGTACATTATTTAAAGTGAGGTTCCTAGAAATTTTAATGCTTGGAAAGTTATGTTGTATGTAAAATGTTTAGAAATAATAAATGTGAAGTTTTTCCCAATTTTTCTTTAAAAAATTTCAAACTCCTTAATCTTCTAAATGATTAGGATTAGGAATCATCAAATATTTAATTTTAAAGTTGCCTTAAAATTACGTCTGGTCCAAAAGTGTCAATCAGTAGAGCGAAACTAGTTTACCTAAAACGGCACAATTCGTTTTTGTAAAAATTACAATTTTAGGAGAGAAGCAAGGGTGGTATGGGACACCCGGTTAGACGATGTCATATTTGGCAATAGCGCTCCCAAAAATTTGTTTTTTACTTGGGATGGCACTTAATTTCTAACGAACTCATTAGGAAGTAGGTATACATCATTGATTTAAAGGCTACAAAGCTGTTTCAAAGTTAATTTTTAGTAAATAGTAATAAGTTTTTCTCCCAATAGTGAGCTTGAATTTTTATTTTATTTATTATTTTACTTGTCACTGCTATTACTAATTAAAAGTGTATTTTGGCGGATCCTCCCAACAGGCATTGCCTTGGAGGCTGAAGTAAGTTTCCAAAATAGAACAAGGTCAGCTTGGCTTCTTTAAAATTGTATGATATTTTGTATTTTATCTGTATTTTTGTAAGCCTATAAGATCTTTATTGTAATTATTGTATCTATTTTGGAAATAAAATTATTATTATTATTATTATTAACCTGATAGAATGCTCATTCAAATTTTACACTCAACAAAAATTTCAACTACAATTTTTTTTTGTGCGTACTAAGTTAACGTTTTATTTAAAAAGGAGGCAGTACAGTATTTTCACTTAAACTATAAAGCATTTTTATTTCCTGTCATACAGAAAACTATCGGATTTTGAAATTTAGCGACCAAACATTGTGACCAAAAAAAGGCATAATTTTTTTCTACTCTAGTGGACAAATTATAACATCTGAGGCAATCATAGCGAACATCTTTCAAGTTACTAAAACTTTGGTCCGAAGAATTTTTGCCCTCCTCCCAGTTTTTTAAATGTTTATTTATTTTTAGAGGAATTTTACCCCACCTAGACGTACTTTTATAACTACTGTAATATTTTACTTAGAACCTTCATTTTGCGCATGGACATATCTTGCACAGTACCGATATCAATTAAATTATCAAACATAAAAATTATCATGATGATTTCCAATATCACGTATCCTTCTTTTAACTGTTGGGTGGAATGAATCGCTGTATCAAGCATCTGATTGTTTTATTTTTATTGTTATTTACTGACCTGGTCCTACGGCTGAAACCTATGCCCTTCGATTTTTATGGTAAATTTGAAATTTTAACCATTATTTAATATACTTTTGTTAGTAACTACTGTATTATTGTAATTTATAAGCTTAAAGTTTTTTTTTTATTTTTTATTTGTCTTGGCAGCAATTTTAAAAGGAAATTAGTGTACGTGTTGCTCGAAATCGAGCAATTTATTTACATACAATACAAATGTTACTATTAGTTCTAAATCAATTACATCCAACCAATTCCAAAATAGTGAAGACCTGTAATCACAAAAACCTACGTTTGAAGGTTTTTATTATTTTAGATGAGATTTTGCTGTACATTTTGTACAGAAATATTTGTCCATTTCTCTTAGTGTTTTTCTTCATACAAGAACCTATATTTATTGTCTAAGGAGGCCTAGAAATAAACAATTAATTATTTTTAAAGTTTTCGTAAGTCATTATTTGACAAAACCATGGTCAATCAATATCAACAACTCCTTATCTAAAATAAGTTTTTTTCATTTTTATTGGTCGATTTTACTAGGCCGACTAATTTTTTTTTATTTCAACTATGCATCTATGGTTTTATTCTTATCCAAGCAAGACATTTGAGCACTTTTTACATTTTAGTTCTTGAATTTTTTGTGTCAATTCTGGCAATTCTATTGGTAATGAATGAATTTATTTATTTACGACATTTATGTTAATGTGGGCTTTTTAATCGATTTGGAAGTTTTTTTAGAAATTTTTTTGAATTTATTTGCTTAAGTGAGGTTAATTTTTTCAATGAATTGAGGGGGACTAGGGAGGGAAATATAAAATATAGCCGTAAGCTATTTAACTTTTTATCAGTATTGATTGTGGGTGAATTGAAATAGCTGGTTCCGTAACTGTCGGGGCAGTCCAGTACTTCGATGGTACTATCCTGTTTCATACTTTGGATTTATTGATTGATTTACAAGTTTTTCCCAATTTTTATACATTATTTCCTTTTTTCAGCGCCAAATAAGTAATAACCAATATGCGTGATTCCACAACTTTTTAACACATACGTTTTGTTTTATCCGTTTCAATACCCCTCAGGATACATTTACAGCATATTTGAACTTTTTAAATGGCTGAGTTCTTTTCAAGTGAACAAAAAATTCATCTTTCAAAAATGAACCCTTAAACACACCTAATTAAAACTTAATGATAATTATATATTTTTTTACTTTTTTCATTGCACCAAGTGCTTAGAAGCGTGATGACGTAAAGCCCCTCGACAATTCTTTTACGATTCTTAGAATAAAAAAAATAAAAAATGCACATATACATTGAAGATACACTCACAGTCTGTTACACTGTGATAATAATTATTTTAATGTGCTTTTTTTACTTTTTATCTCCAATGATATTTTCTTGGGCTTTAACTACTCAGGGGCAAACCCTAAGGGGGCATGGGGGCGGAGCCCCCATCGAGCCGTAGGCGAGTCCCTTATATATGCTTCCCCTGTTTCTAGAAGGGTCGGGGTTGGGCTAGATAGAGTATGTGTGGAATTCGGTGGGGGTGGGGGGTTGACGGCTATTGTTGTGAATTCCACAGATACTCTCTCTAGCCCAACCCCGAACCTTCTATAAACAGGGAAGCATATATATAAGGGATACCATCACCGCCAAAATCAGTTGCAGTTGATAATGGCTAGAAGCCGAAAGCGCTCCTGCAATGTATCTTCAAAAAAGTCGCCCAATGGACCATACATCTCATCGATTATGTGACTTCGGCGCATGGACTCCATCATCGTCAACAGTTTATAGATAACATGTTTATCTCAGGAGAATATACGTTTTATCTCTATTACAAGATAAATTCTTTAAATTTGCATTTAAAAATCTCAGTGAAGACAAATAAGAAAATGATAAGATTTCTGTATTGTTAAAAGGTGTCGTTGGAGTCCGCGTGACGGTTGTCAGTAACTTGGAGGGTTTGTAAGGACCACATATATGGAACTAGAAGGCCTTGAAAAACAATGACGTTAGTAAACACATAGAGAGAATTTAACATAAGTTATTGAATTTAGATATAGCATTCATTGTACTAGCAGATAAACATTTATGTGCTCAAAGCATAATTTTTCCCTACATTTAAGAATATAGCATGATTTCATAATCCTACTCAAGATAAGATTTTCAGATGTTTTTCTAAGAACGTAAGGCACGATAACGCCCCATCTCAGCGTCTCCCTGTAGACCTGGTCCAGGTACTGCATCCTGGTGATGTGGTCCACGGTGACGTCATCATCAGGCCCCACCATGGAGTTGATCTCCTCGTATACACGTTCCTGCAACATGCACGACAGTTGATCATCTCAGCGTCTCCCTGTAGAAATGGTTTAGGTACTTTATCCCGGTGTCCTGTGGTGAAGTAATCATCTGGGCCCACTATCGAATTCATTTTATTTCAATCGCATTTTAACAACATGAACAACGTTACTAAAATCAATAGTATTTGTTAGAATCTATTTCTATTTTACAAAATTATAAATAAATTGTTTTAGTCACCAAATTTGTTTTCATCGTAATTTTTATTTCTAAATCAATTGCTTACTTTACAACTGGTTTTACTCACTTTTGTCACTATGTTGTTTCGTTTATTGTTCCAAATATTTTGGTCACAAACTGTTAATATTATCATTCTTAACCAACCTGAACATGGGGATGGTAGCCAAGCACCAGAAGACACGTTGCGGTTGTCAGCCCAACAGTGTCAGTGCCCTGCGACATTAGCAATGAACATATCATATATGCAAATAGACATATGTGTATATCATATATAAAAATAATGTTGATAATTAACTTGTAAAACCAATGCTTACTAGATTGGCTAGTAGTAAAAACTCAATATATCAACGACGAAGGTAAAAAGCAGAGCTAATCAACGTCTTACTGAAGTATTGATTGTTGAATCATTACTAAGACGTTACACTTGATTAGATTTTCCTTGAGATTTATTATAAAATAAATAAGTAGAGAAAATCTATTTTGGTGTGTTTACTAAGTCAATTCATGCACACATTATTTAGAGAATGGAAACGTTCTAAGGGATTTTATTGTTTGAAATCGACGATACAGAAAAAGGGGGTGAACAAAATAATGTGGGCGCATCTCCAACATAGCTAGGTCTGTGTGAGCAAAGGCAGTGATGACTTCGATAACATCACTGGTAGTCAAGACCTCGCCTCCGACGGCTTATTTGGAGTTGACTCCAAGTGCTGTAGGACTAGCCCTAAATAAGACAGATTTTGTAAAGGTTGTAGCGTAAAGGTCATGCTAAAAATAAACACCTTAATGAGTGTTGATAACGGATAGTAACCAAGGTCTCTCACTTGCTCCAAGCAAAACTGAAACTGTGATCCTCTCTAAGAAGATGATCAACAATCTTATTTCGCTTTAGGTGTAACGTCATTCGGTCCAATCCAAGCGTGCCGCCAAGTACCTGGGAGTCATAGTGGACCATAAGTTAATCTGAAGAAACCAGATCGCAGTGGCGTAACTGATTTTTACGGGCCCCCCTGCAAACTAATTTTTGGGGCCCCTCCGATAGGTCCTGTCACCGGTTATCAATGTTTCCCGCCAGTTAACTAGTGTTAACCAATGGTTTAGGTGGTGGTAGAGTTCTTTTGATTACTTATCTTTTACAAAAAAAAAAAAAAAAATTATTTAGACAAAGTTAAAGTATTAATTTATGTACAGTAATTGTAACATTGCAGCCGCTTGTAATCTAATATATTTTAAAAATTGTATAGCCTACTATTATTCAGATTGCAACTAGGCCTACAGAAATTTAAGCCCTACAGAATTTAGGGCTTACAGAAATTACAGAAATTTATCTTTTAAAGAAATTAAGTCTATCTGATTGTTTGTTCTATACCCTCTCTTGGACATGTTAAAAAGGAAAATAACTAAACTCAATGTATCTTATTTTCGTGTTTAATTTATCATACAGTAAGGGGTATAACCGAGACTTGCTTGTTGGTTTTAATTCACTTTTGTTACAGTATCTTGGTAGGCTTTGCTGTTTACATCAACTATACCTTTCACAGGTGACAGCTGTTCCAAACCCCACGCTTAAAAGTAGCATTATTTTATTTTTATTTTACTTTCACATTTCTTTGACTAACTTGATGGTTTTATAACCAATGTTATAAAAAATTACAATAATTTTTAAACTTAGTTAAAATAGATTTTTATTGGGGTTTAGGATGTTTCTAAACTTACAATTGCGCTTGGACCAAAAAACCCCAAATGAAAAGTTTACAAAACCTACCTGCTACATTAAGAGATAGGGAAAATACATCACCACAGACATTCCTCGTATTGTAGTATAGTAGGCTTACTTTTAGCTAACATCAAGAATTCTTAACTCTAAGCACAACGAATAACACTTGTTTTAAGAAGGAAAAAACAAATCCAACTTTTAAAGTAATTGTTATTGTTATTAGCATTTAAAGTGTTTCCCTGTAAAAAATAAAAACCCCCAAACTTAAAATTAATTTATATAGTTTTGTTCATTTTAGTAAACATGTTTTTATTGCTATTCCTCAAAAGTGTTTGTTTTCTTCATTGGAACTTTTCAGATCTTACGGAGTTTTGGGAAGCAAATGATTTGAGTACCGTACCTCTGAAACGTGTAACTGTCTCGTTATCTATTACTTAGTTTACTTAAGCAACTAAGATTTTATTGGTACATTGTACTTCATAGATAGTTTTTCATTAACTTTAATTTTGAAAAGGATTCAAAAATTAAATTTCCGCAACACATCACGACGAATTGCACGGCGCTGGCAGGTCGAGCCGACGAGGGCTAGCGGCTGCGGCTGGCGGCAGACCAGCAGACTGCCGAACACCTAACTGTAAAAATATTTTGATATTTTATAAAAGTTATATTCCAGGCATTTTGAAAATATAATGGCACCATATCAAATCTAAAATTTCTATAACATGAGTAAAAAAATCATTAAACATAACATATTTCCCAATACACGAGCCCCGTCCAAGGGCCCCCTTAGCTGCGGGGCCCCCCGCACTGTGGGCTCTACGGGCCCCTCTGTTACGCCCCTGCCAGATCGTTAGTTTAGTGGTAAATCTGCTCAAGGTCCAACAAGAGAAGACTCTTTATGTCTACAGTCAAGTAAACATTTTCGTAGTGAGCGTTGAGGTTTGGGAAGATGATTTAAACAAATAAGTTCATTGGATGCGACTCAGTTTCATGCGGCTATCAGGAGGTGCTCCGCTTCCAATACAATCTCTGTATCAGCGGTCATGGTGATTTCTGTACAAAACACCCTGTCACGCTTTTAGCGTAGGAGAGGAAGGCAGTATAATAGATTCAAGGTGCAAATTGATAAGGAGACTGGAAAATGATTTCATCTACTGTCGAGGGTTTTCTCAACAATGGGATGCACACTATCTTATGCTCCCTGTGCTGGGAAAGGCCCCACGTGGAAGTCACTAGTTCACTAAATATTTTCTGATGAATTCGATCTGCGAAAACGTTTGAGGGCAAGTAAAACAAAAGTTTTGCGGGGCGTTCTCTGCGTGTAGGATGTTTGACTAAGACGTAGGTTGGCCACCTGTGTGGGTAAATGGATTTTCCAGCTCTCCCTATAAGTATTATGAAATATAAAAGGATGTATACCGTAGCAAATAGTGTCACCCCCTCTTCTTTGAAGTAATCTTCGCTAAACTGTGGGTAGTTCTTCTTCAACTCTAAGTAAACGTCCATCAAGTTCAAAAACCCTGCAAACGATCGTTTATAATTTAAAAATACCAAATCAATTAAATAAAACTTAACGGCGTTTTTACATAAGCAAATTTAATGACTCACCTGACTTGGCGAGCTTAATAAAATTATAACCATTGATTATATGCACAATCGTGAATAGACTTCTCATTCGATGGACGTGTTTGAAACCAATCTACTTCAGCCCGATCTTCTGCAGCGATCATTAAAGTACAAGGGAAATATTTTGGGTATATCAGTTCTATCACTCTTCTTCAGCAACTATGAAATATTTTATAACAAGGGGTTGTGTTTATGTTGTGATAAAAAGTTTTTGTAGCACTGTACATTTAGCTAGATAGTTCCAAAATCAATTAAAAATCCTCTTCTATGGCCACCATTTACGACTAGATGGGGGTAAATAACTTATAATTTTGAAGGGACTTTTGGAAGAATAGTGTAGATTATTCACCCTAAAAAATTACGTCTAACTTAGATATAGATAAATAAATAGACATAACATATGAACTCATCTCAAGTATTTTCTGAAAAAGAATTTAATTATTGAACCATCTAAACAAATACTAACCAAACTTGCTCATATTTACAATAGGACGCAAGATTTTTGTGTATAATTTATAACATGCTAATATATTAATATGTATACCATTTAAACGAGACTGTACTTGATTAAGTAAACTTAAAATTTACAGGGGAGGCGAAAATAATTCTTAGAAAAAATTCAACTTTACATCAATTACTGACATACTAAAAATCCATATGAATACAGGAATAATTTTTTATTTAACCTTAAATTGAATCATTTTTATTTTCAAATTTGTTAATTATAAATTATTATAAACTGATATCTATTCAAAATATTTTTATGAATTGTTATTAAATCATTTCATGCTTCACTATAAATTGTAAAAGTTTACCATTATCTTCGTGTCCATCGTCCTTCTGTGTAAACTCCAGTTTAGGTGACCTATTACTTATTGTGGCCTGTAAAAAAGTACAATAAATTTAAGAATTGTTGTTTTGTGAAAAATTAAATATTTTAAGTAATTATAACACCTGTTGTTTTTTTTTTTTCATTAATTATTAGTTTTGAGTTATTATCGCTAGGGCTCAAATGGAATGGGAATTGCTGAATGATTTTGCCTTTTGAAATGAGTTTTTTAACTTGGTACTTACAAAATAGCTCAATAAAAAAAATAAAACAATGGGCAAATAATATTTTTGTTTTCTTCTCAAAATAAATACCTAGTAAAAAACGTTTCAGGAATTATTTTGGAAGATAATTACTTGCACAAAAACAAACAGATTTGTTCGGATAAAAATATGTTATAAAAGGCTTTGTTAAACCACTGGACACCGTTTTGTTTTTTACACTTAGTAAATTTTATTTCCATGACGGCTCATTAAGGTAATTGCATATTTTACATGGGTGAGTGCACCAGTGAATGACCGTTTCGTATAAAAAACATCATATTAAGCTTTACCTTTTGCCTAGTCTATCATAAACGGTCTTAAAAGTAACTTTGAAGTCTTATTTGAATCCTCCCTATCACTGGTTCAAAAAGAAAATGTCAAACATCTGTTTGCAACACAAACAAAATTAAGTGTTCCACCCAGTTCATCTTCAAGCTTCCCACTATAGCGTATCGAACAAACAAGGTTAGCTGTATTTTTAATTGTTCTTTGATTATTGTAAGAAACTGCAATATATTAAATGTAATTAACAGTAAACATGTTAAGGTACAATTCTGTATTAATTTTAATACAAAAATCCTAACGAACAATTTAACTATACAGTCAGTCATTTACTGGATCATAACTATTGATATAACCAGTGAATGACCATTTCGGTCATTCTCTAGATTTTAATAAATTTTCTTTAAACATTCTAGAAACAATGTTTTTTGACAGATTTAGTGCTCGGAAACACAACAAAAACATCAGAAATCATTTGGACACAATAAACCAAAATTTGACCGGGGCTTAATGTTTACGGAAATTTACTAGATGAACAGTGGTCATTCACTAGAATCGATATTTTAACAATCCGGAAATTAATTTTAAATTAATAACATTTCCAATAAGAAGAGCTTCTTAAAATGAATGTTAACGTTGTTAATATACAGAGTGCCTAGCATCGACTCTGTGAGATTCTTTACAGGTTATTCGGTTGGGATAGGGGAATTGTAGTTTGGGTATTAACACAATAAAAAATTGTGATGTAACATGTGTTTTCTATCTGTGGATCTGTATGCATTTTATTTTATACAAATTTCACTGTCTCAAAAATGATGGTAGATAAATAATAAAATTTTGTAGGTTAGAATAACATTTATATTCATGTTTTCCCCTGGATTAATGACGACAATAAATAATTCTAGGTTACAATATACCTTTATATCTTCAATCCAAAACATGATCTGAAGACAAACGTTTTGGATTGAAGACGTAAAGGTATTGTAACAAAGTATTATTTATTCACATTGCGTTTAAATTTCATTTTTTTATAGTTTTCAGTTTCAAAATGGTTTCACTTTAAACGATTTTCATATTAAATTTATAAGAGCCTATAAAATATATATATATTTTTTTAATTTACTAGAAATACAATATTTACACAATTATTGTGTGTATTTTTCGTGTGGTGACTTTTGTCTTAATCTACCTATTTTTATCAGTCATTCAGTTTTACATTCATTCTAAATAGTCGGTATTTTGATACCAATGAATGACCGGTCATTCACTGAGGAAACACTGGTCATTCACTGGTGGAGAGGCGGTTATTCGCTGGTGCAATGGTTTATGAATTATAAATTTTATGTTTCAATACTCTGTTTCAACAAATACATTAAGTTTTAGCATTAGGAAATGCAGGAGAATATGGGCAAGACGTTTAAACTAAGCCCTACATTATAGCGTAAATGACTGTTTTACCATGTAAGACTCAAGTGGAAACTCAACCTTAAACGGTTAATCGGTGGTGCCCTCACCTACCACACATGTTATTTTCACGAACAAGCAATTTTCACCAATGAGTATGATAAAAAATGAGTATGATAACCGATTATTAATTTAGTTAATAAGTTAATTT
Organism: Neoaliturus tenellus; assembly: GCA_030545055.2. Classification (NCBI taxonomy): domain Eukaryota; kingdom Metazoa; phylum Arthropoda; class Insecta; order Hemiptera; family Cicadellidae; genus Neoaliturus; species Neoaliturus tenellus. The sequence goes on along the minus strand of CM061537.1, from coordinate 57,290,906 downwards.
GACGTGTAATCCAACAAAAATCGTTTACATAAGTTTAATCGACGAAAGTGTTTATACTAGGAAAATTTAGGGGTAGTTTAAATTTCTTCCATTTTGTATGTTTTTTTTTTTTTTTTGTTTCTTTTTTTTGGTTTGTTGCATCAGAACCTGAGGTTTGCTAAGAAAATTTCTTGACGCAACATTGTAAAAAATGTGAAAAAAATCTGTATTTTTTGTAGTTTTTTGCTTAAAACTCAACAATTATATTAATTAACTTTAGTAAATAATATATACTAGAGATCGCCACCTGGTCGAAATTCGACCAACATTTCGGTTGGCCTAGACCCAAGAAGTTAAAAAACATTTTATAACTGAATCATCTGTTCTTTCTGGTTTTCTAGCAGTCGTTTTTACAACAGCTATCTAAAGAGTCGATTAATTATCCTTCCTCCATAAGATTAACATTGCAACTTTGAGAGGCTTTGGGGCGTAGCCCTGGATTCCAATGTGAATTAGAATGGGATTCTGCTCATCTACAGGACTATACCTTTCTAACGGTATGCGTGGATTTCTCCCACGATGCACACAAGCAGAGAAAAAAGGAGGAAACAAAACATGCTTGCCTATTAATATATAGATTATTAAAATGAAGCAACATGAAATTTTCTGCACAAAGAACCCAAAATATGTTATTCTTTTAATGAACGATTTGGGCAACAGGGCTATTTGGATATTGGGCGTTTTAGCAAATGTTCCTCTAAAATGAACATCGTGGAATACGCTATTACGGTAGTAGTCACGGTAATAACTAGCTAAGCCTGGGACCATAATACTTTTTTCTTTTAAGGTCCACAGAAGCCAAAAACACCGTTAGTTCAAATTTATATATAAACAGGGTGGTAATAAAGTCCGAAGACAGTTAAATATTTTAAAAAATGATGAAGATAGAGCCACAGTACTTGGAACAAAGTTACAGGGCATAAAACTCTATTTTGACACATATTCAATGATCCAATAACTCTTCAGGGGACGGCCCCCAAGGAGTCGGAAAAATATTTAATGGAAGCATAGGTTGATATGCACATCAAATTAAAGGTCTTACTTGGCAGAGTGCAATGCCGCAAACTAGAATTAAAATGGATAACCCAGAAAGAAATTGTAGGCATTCAAAGTTTCCATTAAAATTATATGGGTAAAATTAAAAAATGCAATAACTTTCTTAATACTCAACCTTTTGACGACGGGTTTGTGGCTAATTATTCCAAATGCAAAGACGTTTAAAACGATGTATGATGTGACAGAGGCTAAAGAATTTTCAACATAAACATCCTCTATGGGAAGTCCACCAATGAAGTCTTACAGAAATATGCTTTGGCTTGAAGTTTTTCCCATATGATGATATTTTTAGTTATTGAATCACCGAATAAGTGTTAAAATAGAGTTTTATGCCCTGTAACTTTGTTCCAAGAATTGTAGCTCTATCTACATTATTTTTTTGATTATTTAACTGTCCTCGGACTTTATTACCACCCTATATATATAAACATCCTCTATGGGAAGTCCCCCAATGAAGTCTTACAGAAATGCCTTGGCTTGAAGTTTTTCCCATATGATTTTAAAGGAAACTTTGAATGCCTACCATTTCTGTCTGGGTTATCCATTTTAAGTCTAGTTTGTGGCATTATACTCTGCCACATATTATTAATTATATATATATATATATATATATATATATATATATATATATACTTTTTGATGATGTATATGTATCTACATATATGTGTGTGTCCGTGATACAATAACTTTTGAACGGAACCTCCGATTTT
>CM061537.1:57257601-57289001 GCA_030545055.2 Neoaliturus tenellus | reverse complement strand
AAAATCTTTGTAGGGGAGTGGTTCCGACATGGCCCAACATATAGGTTGTTGGCGTCGTAATACATAATATACGTATCATCATCACTCTCGTTGACACCTCTACTTGACGGTGCGTACTGACCGTTCGGTCATCATGCCCTCTAGTGTAATTATTATTGGCGATGACGTGCCGAGTTACGCATTGAGTCAGACCTCCACGAATGCCCTTCTCAAAAATAGATATTGATCCACGTCTTGAAGGGTGTCGAGCACCACACCGGTCTTGTACAGCATAACATCCCAAGCGTACGACGGAAGCGTAAGATAATGCGCAGGATCTAGATGATAGTGTGTTAGACACATCTCCCTGAACCCCTCAAACACATCGGCCAATAGCAGTACATCGGTTCGTAAATATATATCCGAGTAATCACCGAGCGTGGTACAGTTGATTTACTCCACACTTGCTGTGCATGCTTGTAATCATCATCAGTTACTTCATCTCCGAAGGCTTCTTAGGTGGAAGTCGAGTCTCATGCAGTACCTCCCGTGAAGTGATGTATTCGTAGGGGAAGACTCCTTTCCTGCGTAATAGTCGGAAATCCCCACTGTCCGGGAATCTAGCTTTCATAATCTTCATTTTTTCATCAGGTAGGATGGCCGCCAGAGTTGCTAGTGATTTTGTCATCAGGCGATACGAATCAACAAATTGTAGTTTGATGTTATTGTGTCGATCCGCACCCGGATATTTAAATCGTTTTGAAAAAGTAATGTATTTTTTCCTCCGTGTTAGCAAGCACTTCTACATTACCTCATCGATTGCCAATTCTCTAACTATGAAATGAGCATCATAGTTTGATAAATTATGAAAGTAGATATTAACTGTCTCCTGCTCTCGTTCCTTGGGTCCGTGACCGTGCATGCAATACATTTCCAATCTTCTGTACGTCATCCCGTACAGCGTTTATGAAGTGTTTAGAGGCATTCTCACCCCTGTAGAGTCTCAATTTTGAATATGTGTTATCCGTCGGATCGATACATCACAATCTCCATCGATGGCATTCCTCTGGTTATCATGAATATAGTACGCGTACGAGTATGGCACGTGAAGTTTCCTCACATTGCATGTGCATTCTCATTGTGATTTATATTGGCGCCTCTCGCAGCGGCCGATCCCACGCTGGTGGAAGTGATGTTGGTGCGGGATGAACAAGTTGATTTGGTTCAGTTGGGACAAGCGCACACTCAAAATCTGCGTATATAGTAAATCGCGCTTTTTGTGTGCGCTCGATGTGCTTAAACCGAATCTCTTTCTCTTCGGATAAATCTGTTCTCAGAAAATTATGTGTAGAGCAGTAACGCTTGTGCTCCTCCACCGCTGCTCTCCTGTGAGACCCAGTTTGTCGGTTGGTTGTCAAAATGAGCGAAACATCTCCTGCAGATAAACAATCTATGTTCACGACGGGTCAATTGACTTGAGACTAGCCTCTCAAAGTTCACAATGTAAGCGTAATGCGAGGCGTTTTCATTGGTTAGGAACAACAGATCGAAGTGGTTCGGTAACTCTTGATCCACGACGCGAAGCGGGAAAATAACATGCTCTTCTTTGTTTTCATTGGACTGCTACCGCTTCTTCTGTTTCTTCCTGTCCAGGCCATACACGTTAACGCTAACGCCCGGGTTGTTGAGCTCAAACTTGCGGATGTCATTGATTTTTACTGGGAATTCAAGTCCCTCAAAATTTAAACCAGCTCGGGCTCCTAACCTCCGCAGTAAAGTGGTTAGAGGTTAGTCGACTATGACGAACTTCATAAATATACTTAGAAAGAATTGAATATTCGAAACAGCGCTCATCCGCATCGTTTAGCACATTAACCACAGCGTGTTTCATGGCAATATCGTGAGGAAGGGGGATGAAGGAGTTTACCTCTGAGAGGGCTATAAACATTGACTCGGACCTCCATGTCCAAAACCCTAACAAAGCTCCACCCCGAACCCTTCATCTCACACGTCTCCTTTTCCAATAGTATTTTTTGGAGAAAGTCATTAACGATTACTTCAATATCTGAAGACTGGAAAATGGGAACATTCTTAGTTTTGAACGCTCGTTTACAGGTTTCACTATGAATATTTATGAATTCACATTCAACCCACAGGTTCACTTGATTGCATGAACTAATGCTAATATTTGTCGCATGAGTGTGAATACTTTTACCCTTATTGAATTGACAAATTCCTGGAGAGAAACAGTCTCTTTGGCGGGCTCAGCAAGTTTATATGTCTTCAATCGCCCGCGAAATCCTGTCTCGGTCTCTACGAAGCCATCTGGTGTCAAATCAGTGGGAATGACGGAGGTTCGATCGCTGATATCGTTGTAGTCATCTGTTCCCACCGATGATGTGGCGCACGATTGGGGCTGTATTCCACCAGTCTGGTTGACCTGATGGTCTGTGTGAAGACCTCCGCAACGGGTGCGAGTGTGCAATCGCAAACTATCCTTTCTCGTGAATGCTTTTCCACATCCATCACATACATGCCCTGAAACAAGACACACACAAAGTGTTGTTAATACGTGTATTCACAATGAAAACCCTAAAAGTCCTAAAATGATATATTGATTCGCACTGAGATAAATATTCTGAATGTAAAACATTAAAAATTAAAAATCTGAAGTAAATAAAAATTAAATATACACACCTGTTGTAGGAACTCCAGCAGGCAATGGATCCGGAACATGGGATGGACTCGGTTTTTGTTCAGAGTCAGGAGCATTGTAGGAGCTGGACCTCGGCTCGAAGACAGGAGAAATGGAGGGACCGGGTTGCGGCTCTGCCGGACTGGCGTAGGCACGAAGCCTATAACAAATGCACATATATGTGATTAGAACATTTATCTTAAAGCGGATTTATATGAAGATATGATAATTATTTGGTAAGTAAGTAAACGTGCATTCACTTCAATGGAGTTTTTGTTTCATCAGAGAAGCATTCGAACTGCAACTATTTATCATCATGCTCAGTTTGAGAGTATTCGTAAAATTTTCACATCTTTAAGGACATATTTTCTTGAAGCGAGTGTCTATGAATGGTCAGCGTTATTGAGTTGGTGGCTATAGGCAAAGTTAAAACCATCATTAAAATGTTACTAACCTGTTCTGAATGCGGGATTCATCGCTTGTTGGGGATGTTGGCGATGGGTGATGTCGATGTGACGACGAAGGGCGTCATCCCTGGTGTATGTTCGTCCACAATCTGGACAGTCAAATTTCACTCCCCCGTGGACGGAACGCACGTGTCGACTCAAGTGATCCTTCTTCTTGTACGACTCACCGCACTCCCCGCAACAGAAGCGACGTTCCACAGCGTTGTTCATGATCTACAAACAAATAACTCTACGTAGTATAATCTCTTCAGAGAAATCTTACGAAAAACTCAAAGAATGTACTCAAATATTTATACTAGTACGTTATATTACAAGAAACATTCTTCATAATTAACCCATACAACAAGCAAGCGTAAAAGAGTTTCATTGCGTTACATACTATTGTAGTTAATTTTCACACTAGTGACAAAACTATTAAAATCGTTTGAAAGTAAATATTTTACTTTGCATTCAGGAATGTTTATCGATGCTTAAGAAGCTATGCATTATAGTTTATGAACATTCTTCTCTGTTAAACTACACAACAAAGGTAAATTTAAAGCAAGGAGAGTATGAATCAGTAAGTTTGATTTTCTATTACAATTTTTACATATCGCAAAGTAAAGCACGAAAAACATGTTATGAACTTTTCAGTTAGTACATGATAGAAAGAACGAAGGCATTTCAAACATATGAAATCCACATACATCATACGTATTTAAATATAGATAACTATTCTACATTACAAATTCTACTTACATTTGAATTGATGAGTACCCAGGAGTAAGACAGTAGTACTATGGCACAGGGCGCAGCGGAGCACTGGAGCACTGGAAAACACGTCCGATCGCCGTGAAGTCTGGAGGGAGACTGAGCGAAGAAAGGCAGTAGCACTGGGCCGCTGGAGCACTGGAGCACTGGAGAACACGTCCGGTCAGCGTGAAGTCTGGAGAGAGACTGAGCGCAGCGGAGCTAACGGAGCACTGGAGCACTGGAGCACACGTCCGATCGCCACGAAGTCTGGAGAGAGAGTGAACGAGCAAATACAGACGCTGTGGGATGTGAAAATGGCGCGGGATCGTACATAGTATGCAGCGGCACGGCAGGTGACCATCAGCGGCTATACTCAATTTGAATCTCAGCGTATGCCTAGAGTGTAGAGGTTCATTGAAAATGAGTCAACGCGAGAGTGACAAAATTTTAAAACCAACTGCGACCATTCGGGGGACGAGGCAGTGTTTTAATTTGTACGAAGTCACCCAACACATTTAGTTCAATATAGAGAAAGAGGTATGAGAACTCGAGGCGTAAGGATAACGTCTCGACACTATTGACTGCGGCTACACCGAACACCGCGCAAATAAAAATCAAGTTGGTAGCGTAGGAATACCGGTTGCCTGCCACGCGCACTATGCATCGGCACGATCGGTGACCATCAACGGCCATACTCAATTTGAATCTCAGCGTATGCCTAGAGTGTAGAGGCTCATTGAAAATGAGTTAACAACGCGAGAGTGACAAAATTTTAGAACCATCTGCGCCAATTCGGGGACAAGGCAGTGTTTTAAATTGTACGAAGTCACACATCACATTTTTAGTTCAATATAGAGAAAGAGGTATGACAGCTCATTACACAAGATAACCACTTAAAGACAGTTTTGCTTATGTCGAATCATTAGTCAACTATTTTGTGACTCATAAACATTTAACACATTAAATGAAGTCACATGTCCCTTGTGCATCACTTCAAAGGAGTAAACATTGGTTGAAAGTTCAACCGCAGCATCACTTCGCATGCAGCACACTCTTTTACATAAAAGCGAGTCGGGCGTAGAAAACCCAGCGAAACATTATCAAATTATTTTGACCACCTTAGATTGTCTCCTCGAACACATACACTGAACACATGCGCTTATAAAAAATCAAGATGGCGACGTAAGGATATCGCCTCGACAATGTGGACTGCTGCTACACCGAACACCGCGCAAACAAAAAATCAAGTTGGCGGCGTAGGAATACCGGTGGCCGGACACGCGCGCGGCGGCGTAGGAATACCGGTTGCCTGCCACGCACACTCAAGTAAAATGCGAGCATTCACATGGTTTCCAGAAATATTGAGGTTTAAAGAGGCCGTTTAAGGACACTTGATGCATGCCGTTCGCGCGCTTGCATTCTATCCGCGCGTAAAATTCAAACACGCGCATTTTTGCGATGATGTGGCGATCGGACGTGTGCTCCAGTGCTCCAGTGCTCCGTTAGCTCCGCTGCGCTCAGTCTCTCTCCAGACTTCACGCTGACCGGACGTGTTCTCCAGTGCTCCAGTGCTCCAGCGGCCCAGTGCTACTGCCTTTCTTCGCTCAGTCTCCCTCCAGACTTCACGGCGATCGGACGTGTTTTCCAGTGCTCCAGTGCTCCGCTGCGCCTGTGCCATAGTACTACTATCTTACTCCTGGGTACTCATCAATTCAAATGTAAGTAGAATTTGTAATGTAGAATAGTTATCTATATTTAAATACGTATGATGTATGTGGATTTCATATGTTTGAAATGCCTTCGTTCTTTCTATCATGTACTAACTGAAAAGTTCATAACATGTTTTTCGTGCTTTACTTTGCGATATGTAAAATTGTAATAGAAAATCAAACTTACTGATTCATACTCTCCTTGCTTAAATTTACCTTTGTTGTGTAGTTTAACAGAGAAGAATGTTCATAAACTATAATGCATAGCTTCTTAAGCATCGATAAACATTCCTGAATGCAAAGTAAAATATTTACTTTCAAAACGATTTTAATAGTTTTGTCACTAGTGTGAAAATTAACTACAATAGTATGTAACGCAATGAAACTCTTTTACGCTTGCTTGTTGTATGGGTTAATTATGAAGAATGTTTCTTGTAATATAACGTACTAGTATAAAATATTTGAGTACATTCTTTGAGTTTTTCGTAAGATTTCTCTGAAGAGATTATACTACGTAGAGTTATTTGTTTGTAGATCATGAACAACGCTGTGGAACGTCGCTTCTGTTGCGGGGAGTGCGGTGAGTCGTACAAGAAGAAGGATCACTTGAGTCGACACGTGCGTTCCGTCACGGGGGAGTGAAATTTGACTGTCCAGATTGTGGACGAACATACACCAGGGATGACGCCCTTCGTCGTCACATCGACATCACCCATCGCCAACATCCCCAACAAGCGATGAATCCCGCATTCAGAACAGGTTAGTAACTTTTAATGATGGTTTTAACTTTGCCTATAGTCACCAACTCAATAACGCTGACCATTCATAGACACTCGCTTCAAGAAAATATGTCCTTAAAGATGTGAAAATTTTACGAATACTCTCAAACTGAGCATGATGATAAATAGTTGCAGTTCGAATGCTTCTCTGATGAAACAAAAACTCCATTGAAGTGAATGCACGTTTACTTACTTACCAAATAATTATCATATCTTCATATAAATCCGCTTTAAGATAAATGTTCTAATCACATATATTGTGCAATTTGTTATAGGCTTCGTGCCTACGCCCAGTCCGGCAGAGCCGCAACCCGGTCCCTCATTTCTCCTGTCTTCGAGCCGAGGTCCAGCTCCTACAATGCTCCTGACTCTGAACAAAAACCGAGTCATCCCATGTTCCGGATCCATTGCCTGCTGGAGTTTCCTACAACAGGTGTGTATATTTAATTTTTATTTACTTCAGATTTTTAATTTTTAATGTTTTACATTCAGATATTTATCTCAGTGCGAATCAATATATCATTTTAGGACTTTTAGGGTTTTCATTGTGAATACACGTATTAACAACACTTTGTGTGTGTCTTGTTTCAGGGCATGTATGTGATGGATGTGGAAAAGCATTCACGAGAAAGGATAGTTTGCGATTGCACACTCGCACCCGTTGCGGAGGTCTTCACACAGACCATCAGGTCAACCAGACTGGTGGAATACAGCCCCAATCGTGCGCCACATCATCGTGGGAACAGATGACTACAACGATATCAGCGATCGAACCTCCGTCATTCCCACTGATTTGACACCAGATGGCTTCGTAGAGACCGAGACAGGATTTCGCGGGCGATTGAAGACATATAAACTTGCTGAGCCCGCCAAAGAGACTGTTTCTCTCCAGGAATTTGTCAATTCAATAAGGGTAAAAGTATTCACACTCATGCGACAAATATTAGCATTAGTTCATGCAATCAAAGTGAACCTGTGGGTTGAATGTGAATTCATAAATATTCATAGTGAAACCTGTAAACGAGCGTTCAAAACTAAGAATGTTCCCATTTTCCAGTCTTCAGATATTGAAGTAATCGTTAATGACTTTCTCCAAAAAATACTATTGGAAAAGGAGACGTGTGAGATGAAGGGTTCGGGGTGGAGCTTTGTTAGGGTTTTGGACATGGAGGTCCGAGTCAATGTTTATAGCCCTCTCAGAGGTAACTCCTTCATCCCCCTTCCTCACGATATTGCCATGAAACACGCTGTGGTTAATGTGCTAAACGATGCGGATGAGCGCTGTTTCGAATATTCAATTCTTTCTAAGTATATTTATGAAGTTCGTCATAGTCGACTAACCTCTAACCACTTTACTGCGGAGGTTAGAGCCCGAGCTGGTTTAAATTTTGAGGGACTTGAATTCCCAGTAAAAATCAATGACATCCGCAAGTTTGAGCTCAACAACCCGGGCGTTAGCGTTAACGTGTATGGCCTGGACAGGAAGAAACAGAAGAAGCGGCAGCAGTCCAATGAAAACAAAGAAGAGCATGTTATTTTCCCGCTTCGCGTCGTGGATCAAGAGTTACCGAACCACTTCGATCTGTTGTTCCTAACCAATGAAAACGCCTCGCATTACGCTTACATTGTGAACTTTGAGAGGCTAGTCTCAAGTCAATTGACCCGTCGTGAACATAGATTGTTTATCTGCAGGAGATGTTTCGCTCATTTTGACAACCAATCGAACAAACTGGGTCTCACAGGAGAGCAGCGGTTGGAGGAGCACAAGCGTTACTGCTCTACACATAATTTTCTGAGAACAGATTTATCCGAAGAGAAAGAGATTCGGTTTAAGCACATCGAGCGCACACAAAAAGCGCGATTTACTATATACGCAGATTTTGAGTGTGCGCTTGTCCCAACTGAACCAAATCAACTTGTTCATCCCGCACCAACATCACTTCCACCAGCGTGGGATTCGGCCGCTGCGAGAGGCGCCAATATAAATCACAATGAGAATGCACCATGCAATGTGAGGAAACTTCACGTGCCATACTCGTACGCGTACTATATTCATGATAACCAGAGGAATGCCATCGATGGAGATTGTGATGGTATCGATCCGACGGATAACACATATTCAAAATTGAGACTCTACAGGGGTGAGAATGCCTCTAAACACTTCATAAACGCTGTACGGGATGACGTACAGAAGATTGGAAATGTATTGCATGCACGTCACGGACCCAAGGAACGAGAGCAGGAGACAGTTAATATCTACTTTCATAATTTATCAAACTATGATGCTCATTTCATAGTTAGAGAATTGGCAATCGATGAAGGTAATGTAGAAGTGCTTGCTAACACGGAGGAAAAATACATTACTTTTTCAAAACGATTTAAATATCCGGGTGCGGATCGACACAATAACATCAAACTACAATTTGTTGATTCGTATCGCCTGATGACAAAATCACTAGCAACTCTGGCGGCCATCCAACCTGATGAAAAAATGAAGATTATGAAAGCTAGATTCCCGGACAGTGGGGATTTCCGACTATTACGCAGGAAAGGAGTCTTCCCCTACGAATACATCACTTCACGGGAGGTACTGCATGAGACTCGACTTCCACCTAAAGAAGCCTTCGGAGATGAAGTAACTGATGATGATTACAAGCATGCACAGCAAGTGTGGAGTAAATTCAACTGTACCACGCTCGGTGATTACTCGGATATATATTTACGAACCGATGTACTGCTATTGGCCGATGTGTTTGAGGGGTTCAGGGAGATGTGTCTAACACACTATCATCTAGATCCTGCGCATTATCTTACGCTTCCGTCGTACGCTTGGGATGTTATGCTGTACAAGACCGGTGTGGTGCTCGACACCCTTCAAGACGTGGATCAATATCTATTTTTTGAGAAGGGCATTCGTGGAGGTCTGACTCAATGCGTAACTCGGCACGTCATCGCCAATAATAAATACACTAGAGGGCATGATGACCGAAACGGTCAGTACGCACCGTCAAGTAGAGGTGTCAACGAGAGTGATGATGATACGTATATTATGTATTACGACGCCAACAACCTATATGGTTGGGCCATGTCGGAACCACTCCCCTACAAAGATTTTGAGTGGCTAACACAACAGGAAATTGACTGTTTAGACATCTCAAGCATACCAGCAGAGGGTGATTATGGGTACGTATTGGAAGTAGACTTAGAGTACCCGAAAGATCAATCTCTACACGATAAACACAGAGACTTGCCCTTCTGTCCGGAAGTTAGAAAATCACCATCGTACCAACTCCCCTACACATCGGAGCAAGTGATCAATAGCGGTGCTGGATCGTCTAAGAAATTAATGGCCACCCTGACGGACAAGGAGGAATACGTCATTCACTACCGTTATCTCCAACAGGCGATAGAGAATGGTCTACGTGTTCGCCGAATCCACAGAGTTCTACGTTTCAGGCAGTCACCGTGGTTGAAACCATACGTGATGTTAAATACCGAGTTAAGACAGCAGGCCAAAAATAAATTTGAAGTGGAGATGTTTAAATTGATGGTCAATGCGGTATACGGTATGAGTCTACAGAATGTAAGGAAACATCTAAACGTAAAACTAGTCACATCCCATAAGAATTACACAAAGGATGTGGCTAAAGCGAATTTCAACGATCGAGTTTGGTACAATGAAAACCTTGCATTGCTACATATGGCCAAAGTGCGAGTTGTACTGAACAAGCCAGTATACGCTGGGATGTGCATTCTGGACCATAGTAAACGATGGATGTACGGTTTCCACTATGACATGGTAGAACGGTACGGTATCGAAAGGATTAGGATGGTCTACATGGACACTGATGGGATAGTCTACGCGATCCGTACCAGAGACGTCTACCGTGATATGCTGACGCACCTGGATGACTTCGATACTAGTAACTACCCGCAGAATCACATGTGCTATGATGCGCGTAACGCCAGGGTTTTGGGGAAGTTTAAGGACGAAGCCGGAGGAGTGACCATCGAAATGTTCGTCGGGTTGATGGCGAAACTGTACAGTATGACATTCGGCAGGTGTACATGCAATAACAGAGGAAAGGATGAGAATGACGATTGCATCACCCCTCCCCCCATCAAACGTGCGAAGGGTGTTAATCGTGCCGTCGCTCTGCGTGATCTAACCGTACATGATTACATCGAATGTCTTCATAACAAAACAACTAAAAGTACGGATAATCAGCGCTTCCAGAGTAAATACCATATGATTTATTCTGTGGTAGTAAGAAAGAGATCTCTGGCTCCGTTTGATGATAAACGATACGTGATGCCGGAGGACGGAATAAACACTCTTCCGTGGGGACATTATGCGATACCACCAAGAGCACCGCCACTACCACCGTCACCTGAAACAGTACAGCTACCTTCTCTGATGGAAGTGGAAGAAGCTGAAGATGTTTAGTATAAGTCGCATTTGTGTGGTTCAAAATCTGTCGCATGAGTGTGATTAGGTATTCAATTGGGGCTGTGATAAGTAAATATTTTATTTTGACTTTTTATAAAGTTTATTTTTGATAAACTTCCAATGTTAGATTTAATATTTTTAATAAATCTAGTAATTTGTATTGAAATTTTGTTTTCATTTGATATTTCCCCACATAGTTTTAAGTACATTCACTTATGGAGTCTTTTACTTTGAAAGAAAACTACAAATGTAATGACGAGTCTGCTAAAAGTGTACAGTTACTAAGTAATAGACTCCTTTGACTATGAAAGTGAATTGTGAATGTTGAGACTTTACAAAGATGTACAAATATTAACATCAGACTCTTTTGACTTTGATGGTAAAGTAATGTTGAGTCTGCACAAAGATTAAACCAACAGACTATTTGTACTTTGGAATATATCAAGTGTATAGAATCTTTTGTCTTTGAAAATAACTGAAATGTCGAGTGTGCAAATCGTTAAACTAACAGACTTTTCTAAATGCACTTTGACTTTGAAATAGTAAGTGTTCAAAAATTGAAACTTACATACTAAACAAAATAAAAGATTGGTGTTTGATTAGTAAACATTTTTATTACATGAGAAAATCTTTACATTACAATAGTACACAAGAAATGAAAAAGTGCTTACATTAGAATCCATATAAAGAAAATATGAAAAAGAATTTATAATACATACAAGAATTGCAAAAGCAAACAATAGTAGTGATTATAAAATTTAGTTAAGTCTTCTTCTGATCAACGCATCGACGTGAGCAGTGTCGTCGAAGCATTGCACAAAGTCAGTTGTCTTACGAGTGGAAGATCCAGATGCAGTAGAAGATTATCGTCAAGCCTTACAACCTTAGTTTAAGTTATACTTGTAAGTACAGAAAATAAAAAAAAGCACAAGTAAATAAAATGAAACGAAACAAAAAGTATCTATGCAACATAATGTGTTATGTGCAAAGTTAAAATAAAAAAAAAATGTATAAAAGAGTTGCATTACTTTTCATGATTCATGTGTCTCCAAAACACATTATTATTGAAATCACATAAAAAGATTCTAGTTCTTTATAATTCGATATAAAAGTACATGCACTAAATGTTTAAAGAGTTTCATTACAAGTCATGAGCTATACATCTCCAAAGCACACTACTTTTTCCCCACCGTTGCCCCACCGCTGCCCCACCATCGTCCTCACCACCGTATGATGAAAGAGGTTCATTAGACTTTTTGACCTATTTGTCTCCAAAACACACTACTTTTTCCCCACCGTTGCCCCACCGTTGCCCCACCGTTGCCCCACCGCTGCCCCACCATCGTCCCCACCACCGTATGATGAAAGAGGTTCATTAGACTTTTTGACCTATATGTCTCCAAAACACACTACTTTTTCCCCACCGTTGCCCCACCACTGCCCCACCGCTGTCCCCACCGTTGCCCCACCGCTGCCCCACCACCGTATGATGAAAGAGGCTCATTAGACTTTTTGACCTATATGTCTACAAAACACACTACTTTTTCCCCACCGCTGCCCCACCGCTGCCCCACCATCATCCCCAACACCGTATGATGAAAGATGTTCATTAGACTTTTTGACCCATATGTCTCCAAAACACACTACTTTTTCCCCACCGTTGCCCCACCACTGCCCCACCGCTGCCCCACCGCTGCCCCACCATCACCCACAACACCGTAAAAAAAATAATAATAATAATAACCGGCCGAATGCCCCTACTATTTAGCAAAAAAAAAAAAAAAAATAAAAAAATAAAAAAAATAAAAAAAAAAACTTGGACCAGTTGGACCAAAGGCCCCTACTGTTTCGGGGGGGGGGGGGGCTCGCCGCCGGTGGTCCTCGGGGGGGGGGGGGGGGGCTCCTCCTTTGCTCCTCCTGCAGCAGGACCGGCTAAAGACTCCTACTGACCTTTTTCCTTGTGCTTATTAAAATCAGCCAATGAGTTTTATATTTTTTATAAAAATATAGGAAATGGTATAGTAAAATCATACAAATCATACAAGTATTTTAAGAAAACTATTATATAAATTATGTTATAACACGCTAAGATTGAAAGATAAATCATAATTCGTTTTTAAAATATTATACAATTGTGACAACAGCTGAAAATGACATCCTCAACTTCAAATCTTAAACGTAAATAGGATATGGGGTTTTAGGTCAGAGGCGTGAAGCATAATTAACTATGCGTAAATAAAAGCATAATTTAAAATTTATGTACATTGTACTGATAAAATCAGTATAAAATAAATATTTAATCTTGTTTATAAATAACCCAATTTACAAAATTTGAAAAAAGAATATATTTTTCAATTTAATGAACAAACGTTACTGCAATGTTCCTCGAAAATATTCCATATTATATAAAATAAATATTTAATCTTGTTTATAAATAACCCAATTTACAAAATTTGAAAAAAAGAATATATTTTTCAATTTAATGAACAAACGTTACTGCAATGTTCCTCGAAAATATTCCATATTATATACGATGCAAAGTGTAATACAAGGCAACCTTTGGAGTCAAAGCATCAGTCGTATAACCCACATAAATAAACATGGCACATTTCAGACCAACTTGAATCTGGCTTTAGTTATTATCATACTGTTGAATATTAACTTTGACTTCATCAAAGGTCACCGTATTTATGTTAGATGGTTTGTGTATGCAAACTACATAAGAATTTCCCTTTTCGTTTTTATATGTAAATAAAATTTTATGTTGAAATTTAATCTAATTTAATTTATAAAAGTCTAACAATGATTTGAAATTAATTAAAAAGTTAATTTTTTACTATTTTTAATGAAGTTGTGTGTACGAATAAATATTGTCATTAGGTTTAACCTATTATATTTTCAGTTTTAAAGAAGGCACTAAATAGGTTTCACTCCACATAATTAATTTTTCATGTTTTAACTAAAAAATATTTTTTTTTAGCTAACTCAGTTATTTAAAAATATATTTTAAACTAGAAACACGATTTAATAAAATTTGAATAAACATAAACAACTTTTTTATAATAAAAATTAACAATTTATAGGTAAAAAATAACAATATGTGCTTTTATCCAGTCACTTCACAATATTCCACAATATTAAAAATCGGAACAAGCAATCAAGGCCAAGAAAGCAACATTTGACTGGTAATGCCACCACGCTACGGACAACGTAGGAATAACCCTCAGATGCCGTCTCACAAAAATCTTGAAATTTTAAACTTCCATCGTCAACCATATGTGGAGCAGTGATGAGCTAAAGCTTTATTTTTCGTTAACTGTTATAACGGTTACTGTTAACGTTCATTAACATATTATTTACACTGTTATTTTATAACAGTTAGGAAAGCCGTTCACGAAAATTTTTTATAGTAAGTCATTATTCAATAACAGTTATGACTAACTGTTCTTTTGTAACTGTAAATGTTAACTGTTCTTACTAAAGTTAAAGCCCAAATTTGTTACTGAGGAACGATTTATGAAGAGATGTTATATTTATGAAAAGATTGATTATGAAACTAGAGCTATCGCTCTTACTACATTAAACCAAGATTATTTTTACAAGGATCACATTTACATCATTATCATTTTTATTGTGCTTTGTTATTCCAAAATTAGAAATTAATAAAATTGTGACCAAGTGCAGGACCAGCCAGAGAAATAACGCGAGTGAAGGAGACAGGGTTGATTATTCTTCATCGTCGTTCCTCAACTTTCGCAAATATCGTCATCAGCTACACAGTTATTCTGCTGTCAAAGATTTGTCTAGATGGTGATCATTATTTCTCCGAGTAGTTATACTGAGGACGGTCAGTTATTTCGTTATTACATAACTAATCGCTCCTGTTCACTAAGTCGTTGTGTGTAAATTCATAACGTTTTAATCAGTATCTGTAAATTTGAAAATCTGTTAACTGTTATAACAGTTATTTTCCAATAACAGTTACACAATAAAGTTTAACCGAATAACGCTCATTATTAGTGTAGAGCAGGCATCTGTTTTAGTTAGTACTAATGACAATGGCAAGCGTTAAGTATTTACTAATTAAATTGTCGATAGTGCTAGGTATCAGTAATTATAATACCTTATTTTTTCATTTTATTTACATTAAACTATTTAAATTACTGATTTAACATGAAATCTACCAAAACAGTATTGCAAACAAGTTTGTACACAAATTACATATTAACGCCTAGTAGTTGAGTGTAATTTGAAATGTAAATTTTCGTCGGAGTGACCACTGAGCAAATCCAATCGTGGGGAACCCAGCACCTGCCTAATAGGATTGTTGAATAACTGTGAGAACTGGAAATCCTTGGTTTTCGGTGGTTAAATCCCTCCGTTGCTCATTCTGTTTTAAGAAAACGATTTTAAAAATAAACCATTTCATTATATAAAGGAATCTATACAAATTGTTTCGCCTTTGGGGTGGATCCTGTTGAATGTTATTTTTATATTATAATTTTTCTATAAAAATATTTAACTTCGAACAAGAACAGTTCGTTAACCATTAGTGAATGGTAAATATGTCAAATCCAAGAAAAATTGGTCTAAATCAGGACACAATATTATAGGAATTAATGTAAATGAGTTAACTATATTCTCCGTAGGTTGGAAGATAGTACTATTAAAGTTTTGTAGCTTTAAATTCTGACCAATTGCTTATTTCTTGGTAAATATCCACACCATGCTAGTGTATCAATATTCTAAATAAAAGTAATTTATTTCATGATAAAGCTATAAACTGTCGTACCATAAAACAGATATTTATTGTAATTATTAGTATATTCAGTGTTCAGCAAAATACATAGCAAAAATTAATAAAAATATAATTGAAATCTCTCAATAAAAAATATATTTTTTAAAGTGATAATTCTTAGCTTTTTATAGGGTAAAGACATACATTATCGGATTTATTAATTTTTTTATCATAATTGTATATGATAAAAATTACATATATGTTTATTAAACACATAATGGAACTTTTCCCCCTTTAGGCTCTACATCAGAAAGAAAAACATTTTTTTATTATTATTACTTGACACGGTAAGACTTATAAGATAGCATTTCAGTGTCCTTAGTAAGCTTTTCCTGTTACAAATGTCAATACTACAAACTGTCAGCATCACTTTAAATAGTATCTTAATACACATTTTCCCAAATCATTCTCTCGCTTCTTCCATCTTTTAGTTTATAGTAAAGCTAAATAATTTCAAAACTTTTCCTTCAAATAATTAACTATTTTACTTCTTTGTAATAACATTCATTGTTATTAGAATCATTTTGTACAGTAAGTTAAAAAGAAATTTAATTACCACTGTAAATAAGTAAAATATAATTCCCTTATATGATATTTTGAATTTATTTATCGTATTTAGTTTAAGTAGGGTTTAAAAATATTCAACAAGCTTTTAGCTTTTACATAGTATGTTCAGGCTTAGGTGACTTTCTAGGTGGTTTGGTGTGATGCATGCTTTAATAAACATTGGTAACAATGAAGGCTGGAAAGAGCAATGGGATGGAGTGAAGTAAATCACATGAAATATTAGTGGCGAACATCCTTATTAATTTTTAAGGTAACCACAACTTTTATTTGTAGAAAAAGGTACTTAATTATATTTCATTTTATTGTATTATAATATTCTTGTTAATTATATTATAACCCTATTACATTATTTTAATATATAGGCGAATAGAGCAAACAGAATTTGAAATTATATGAAAGTACAAATTTATCTTTAAAGCCGATTTATGACATAATAATAATAAAATAATGAAGATAATACAATTATATTTCAATTTCATAATTAAAATTTCAAACATAATATTTGAGAATTACGACTGCATAATTATTATTCTAAGAGACTGAAGAAATATATTGATCACTAAGAAGTTAAAAACCAGGAACATACATTATACATAGATCAGAATAAAAAAAATTGTACTTCATTGTCTAATGTTGAAACCGGACTCAACGCCTTCGACAGGGCAAAGCCCTTGGAAGCGAGTCAAAGGCAGAGGCCGGCTCAAAGGAAAAGCGGAAGGGACCCAAGAAACACCCAAGAGCTGGCCAACAGAATCCATTTTATTTTCATCTGTAAAATTTATTAAACATGGTTTCACAGACATTCACAACAAATACCTTAACTTGATAAATAACCATCTGATATTGTTAAAAATATTTCAAATATTTTGGTTTGGAGTGTTGGCAAACATAATTAAAGATTTGGTTCAACTTAAAATTTAGTAAATGCTGTTTCTCCTTTTTTTTTAAATTTAAATTTAAGGTGGCCACCAATAACCATACTGAACAATAAATAAATAAATAACAACACACATTGACATTACATAAAAGGTACAATAAATAACAATTTAACGATTTACGGAAATGATCGCCTGATAAATAACCTTCCGCAACAGCGGTTAATGAAAAACTTAGTTAGGCCTGCCAGCCTAGCCTACAGATAGGGCACAGCCCTCAAGAAAATCTCTTAAAAAAAATTATTACTATTGAAAATTGAAAAGTTGAAGTTGAAAAGTTGAAGTTAAATTAGTGAAAAGATTTTTAAAATTGGCCAAAAAAAAAAATAAGTTAAGATGAATTTGTCTCGGCAGTGATTTAAAATGGAAGAACCAATTCCACCCGGTATCCTCCTGCTGAAAAGGGCGGGCTCCTAATTGGATAGAAACCTTACAGACTAAACAAGATCAATTTAACATAATATGAATTTGTACTATTGCAAGAATAAAGTCCTAGCCTGACATGGGCCCAAAACTTCACACCGTTGTTGGTTTGGCAAGATGGTAAGTCCAGGTGGAATCACTGCACTGAGATGGTGGATGGCACGCAGTAGTAATGGTTAACACTGACCTCAGCCGTAGAGGGAGCCCAGAGGTTAGGCCTACCGGGGTAGTCTGGGCGGTGGAGCCAGAAGGTGTAGGTGACCCCAAGGTGAAATAGGCTTACGGTGGTCATAGCCTGGGCGGCAGTGTCATCCGGCGTGGGTGATCATGGGCACCTGCAGGTGTAGGCCTAGGACAGCAGGCAGTTTGGTTCCATGCCGAGTGGCGCAGCAGTCATCGGGTCAAGTGTTCAGTGGGCAGCGTGACCGTCATCCATGGGCCCTATCACAATTCCACTCACAATAACAAACGGTTCCTAAACCCTATGTTGTTACAATGTGTTACTTGTTTCTGTATTTTTTACATTTTTATTCCTAACTCAATTGCATTGAACTTGTTTAGCCAAAAATTGAGGAAAATTGGGAAAAAAGGCAGATCAGTTCCGTAAAGTAATAGCCTAATGAGTAGCCTAATTATTTATTTTCTCCTTGCATGAGTTTGGTTTGTTACTATTTCATGAAGCTACTTGCACATTGTTTGCTGGTTCATACATGAAAAGCCTATCTATGTCTGTGAAAGGAGTAAAGTAACTTGTATAAGCATAATACATTAAATTTTTTTTTACACTTAAAGCTTATACAAAATGTAAACTACAAAATCTAAAGGAAACTTACAGTTCAGGCTAGGCTAGGCCTAGTCCAAGCAAAATGTGACAAGGCGGCTGGATTCTGTCAACCAGCTCTGAGTAATGGGTTTTCCAAACACACAAAATTTGACTGACAATAAACACAATATTCTTGCACTTGGTGAACAATTCTCACCTTAAATCTGAATTGAAACTGTCCTAACCTCAACTTGGATGTTCAGCAGAAACTCACACTGCAATTTTGGCAGAGTGGGAAAGAAGAAATTTCTCTTCTTTTTTTTGAAAAATGACAACAAATAATCATTCTGTGAACAATGGATATACATCAATGTGAAATAGAAAAAGATGAATCTTACTTACCCGTGAATTGTGTCTTCTTAGAAGTACGCCATCTCGTAAAGAGACGGCAATAAGAAGCGTTAGTGGCACCGACCAAAGACAAAGTGGGAAGAGCAAAACTTTTTCATGAAAACTTTCAACTACGCCGGAAGCCACAGAACACGAGGAAGGTTTCGAGAACTTTCCAGAACATCTGGACCAAAAGAACTGGCACTTCCGCCAGGCTAGAAAGAAACAGAATTGGAAAGCAAACGGCCTCGGCAAGACCGACGGCCAGTGCACTGTGACGTGAGGCAAATACAGTAAAAAATCCAATGAATTTTCGACTTCAAAATTTGCCACGGCACAACGTACACATGGACTCGAGATGATTTTTGTGCTCTTTGATAAAGTTGCACCAAAAGCCTAATCCATAGATATTTATATGTTTTCTTTAATATTTTATAATAATAAATACATTGGACATGATTTTTTTTTGCAAAGTTGTCGTTTGTTTATAAACACTTTAGTTATTTTTCGGTCACAGTATCCATTTTACGATTTCATATTATATTCGTTGATCAATCCATTTACGATTACAAAGCTTTTGGTAAGGTGATTGGAACCTAATTCTGTTAGGGTATTTAATACCGTATAAAAATTATTAAATGAAAGTTCTTTCTCATAAATATAAATTATGCCCTTTAGGTGTGCTCTATAAACAGTATTAAACTACGAATTTTAGTTTTATTACATAAAATACTCATTATTTAACTTATAAAAATATGAATCTAAAATACTGAATATTAGGACTTAACAAAATTGTTTGTTTCTCTGGTAATTCATTTTGAGTTATTGTTATAGCTGTAGGCTTATCTTTAGCGAACACTTCGCCCAGTTTAATTGGCAAAGTTTGGCCAATTGCTGAATAAATACTTGATAAGGAAACTTAAACATATCTAAATTTATGAATCTTAATGATAAACTTGTTGTGGTTAAGTTCGATTTACAAAACCGTTTCTGAAAATTAAGTTTGCAGAATCTTCTTGAAACTATGTTCAACTTTTCAATTGAATAAACATAAAAAGCATTATGTTAATTTGATAATGTATCTACATTTTTTATCCTGCAAAATTGTAAAACCTTATAAAATAAAAGCATGAATTACACCAATCGAATGTTTGTTTATTTAATACTTCAAAATTATTTTTAATGAACCTAGCTCTTAATAAAATTTTGAAATGTTTATTAATTTTATACTTTTGTTAGTAAATTTGGCTTTTCCTTATAATTAGAGAAAAATTAGCTATTTTTAGATTAGATCTTTCATAGGCAGGCCTATATGAACATTTGAAGAGGAAAAAATAAATTTTAAATGCAGTTTCGTTAAGTATGATGTCTTATTATTTCAGGAGTTTGGTTGATGGAGTTTGGTCTTTTTTATGTAATTTTGGAAAACAAGTTAGCTTGAAATAATAGCATGATATTAATTTTCATATCCCTCTCACAGTTCGAATATTCATTTCCATGTCTGATCTACAATTATACTATTCTTAGACAATACATTTGATGATTAAATGATGCTAATTAATGAGAACGTAGTAGTGCTGCTATTGATGCATTACATAATTGTTCCAAATGTTTTCAATTACCTTCATGCTGTAACATGTCTCATCTGCCAAATCGATCGTGGAAAATTAATTATGTTCATTTCATGGACTTAAAACTTCTCTTAAAAATAAAAATAAAATACAGCAATATAAATACTTTAAAAATTAATAAGGCTTATTGAATTACTTTGGGTTTATATATCAAAATTTATCAATTAAACAACTAATTTATTTATCACAAAACACCATGGCCATAACAATAGCGTTATCCAATCCATAGTTGGTGATGATGTCAAGAGCACTGACATGTGACATAGTTGCACGTTTGGGCCCAACGTCATTAACGATAATTTGACAGATGATGGGACAAACAACTGCTCATGTGGTCGGTACGTGGTTAATGTAGTGCACCCAACTGTTAAAATGAAAAGCTACATCTCTTTATTGTTTTAAGATTAATTAAAAATTGACAACGGGATGCGCTGTTAATTATATTTTTACTGTGGTTTACAAGTGAGAAGTAGACACAATACAATCATAATACAGTGTGTAATTAAGTATGGAAACAAATCTGTATTTTTTAAACCAAAATAGATAGAAATATTTGGTTTGTGGCGTTGACTGTTAACCAAGGTTCCGGAAATTTTTGCATCAGAAAATTTTTTTTCACCCCCTCAGGGGGGGTAGGGGTAGGGGGTAACTTAATTTTTTTAAATAGCAACCCCTATTGAGTGACCCCTCATTTTGAAGTGTTTGTCAAAAGAAATACAATGCCGTAAACCCGAGGTCGGTATCTTACCCCTAACCAGAATGGCGGCCATTTTAAATTTCGAGATGGGCAAACGAAATCCAGTGTGGATACCCATATTTACCTTTTAAATGGGTTACATTGGGTAAGCCGAACTAAAGATACCATTATTAGATTGAAAAGTGGATGTTTTTATCGTATTCAAAATTTTGCCCCAGCCCCCAAAATAGGGGATTTTGGGGGCAGCCCCAAATTTTTAAACGCAAACCCCTATTGAGTGACCCCTCGTTTTGAAGGGTTTGTCAAGACAAAAGCAGTGGCACAAATCTTAGGTCGATATGTCATCCCTAGACGAAATGGCAGGCATTCAAAAACTTGATTGGGTAAAAAAGGGCCCATTTCACCAATTAAAAATGTTGAATGCCTGCCATTTCGTCTAGGGATGACATATCGACCTAAGATTTGTGCCACTGCTTTTGTCTTGACAAACCCTTCAAAACGAGGGGTCACTCAATAGGGGTTTGCTTTTAAAAATTTGGGGCTGCCCCCAAAATCCCCTATTTTTGGGGCTGGGGCAAAATTTTGAATACGATAAAAACATCCACTTTTCAATGTAATAATGGTATCTTTAGTTCGACTTACCCAATGTAACCCATTTAAAAGGTAAATATGGGTATCCACACTGGATTTCGTTTGCCCATCTCGAAATTTAAAATGGCCGCCATTCTGGTTAGGGGTAAGATACCGATCTCGGGTTTACGGCATTGTATTTCTTTTGACAAACACTTCAAAATGAGTGGTCACTCAATAGGGGTTGCTATTTAAAAAAAAATTAAGTTACCCCCTACCCCTACCCCCCATGAGGGGGTGAAAAACTTATTCTGATGCAAAAAATTCCGGAACCTTGGTTAACAGTCAATGCCACAAACCAAATATTTCTATCTATTTTGGTTTAAGAAATACAGATTTGTTTCCATACTTAATTTACACACTGTATAATGTAACTGAGGAGCTAATTTTTTTTAATAACGGTAAAATTCTAATGATGAATTAAGTTGTGTCCTTAAAAATATGTAGTGCCTGTAGTTTATAGGTACTATGAGGTTTGTAAGTACTATGCAATTCTTAGATAGCATGGTACATAGTAACATTTGTTACCTAATACGTGACGAGGTGTTAATGGCATCAATGTGTTGTCAATGTTGTTTTATCTGTAGTTTTTAATGTACTATATGTTGGTCTACTACTCCCCCACTATAGGACAACAGTATGCAGGGTAAAGCCAGTTCAAATGTAGTTCGTAATTTATGATGGAATGGTAAACACCCTAATTTGTTGTAAGTGTTGTATCTGAAGTTCACAGTATACTATGATTTACCACTCCCCCACAATAGGAAAACAGTGTTCAGAGCAACACATGTTCAAGTGTTGTCCCTGCCACATGATGACGTTGCAAACATGATGATGTGTTGCCAATGTTAGTCTACGTGTACTCTCAGATAGTAACGGATTTAATTTGATTTATTTTACGAAATAATATGTCTTGCATACAGCGTTGAATGCTAATTATTTTAACCTTTGACGTTATTTTAGAAGACATTTCACGATTGGGCATGATTAGAAACTTGGAAATGTTACCGATATGATTTAGCTGATTGTAAAACGAATAAACCGACTGTCAAGACCACCGTTGTATGGAACACGATATCTTCAGTGTCGGAGTTAGTGTCAGCTGATCTTCAGCAATATCATTACTGCGGTTTAAGCTGACAGATGATGGCTGTAAGATTCAGTTTCAACCCAAGCGGCTCGTGCTTTTAAACTGTTAAACTAAATTTTGAAATATATGTTATATGTTGTAACTTATAATATTTAATTTGATTTTCGAATACCACTAAGCCTATGAGCAAACACAAAAAAGGTCCATACAACAATAAAAGTTATGTTTAATAATTAGAGAATTTTAAATGGGAATTCGGTTTTAAATTTTTAAGTAAATTTTTCTTTTTAAAAATCTGACCATGATATACAATCAATTTTTTAATAAACTACAATGTAAAGTTTTTTCCATCATTTGATTTAAAATAAATGATATATATATATATAATAAGTAAAAAATAAATAATATATATTTAACCATAATTTACAAGGAATACCAATTACTTTATTGTTATTCACTACATATTTAGAACTTCAATATTACATAGACATCTAAAAAAGCATTATCATGTTGCAGGTGTTTAAAAACTTCAATTATACGAACGATTAACTATTTAATATTTAAAACCCGGAAAAGGTTATAGTACTTAATCATCTTCTTGCCCCCAGTGATTTCTTTGGCTTGTGAATTTACTCGTATGCTCTGAAAGAAGCATCAAAAGGCTTACCCCTTACATGAGAATAGTAATAAGCATATATAAGCCAACACCAGTTTATTATTTATTATATAGATGTATGAGTAAAACTATAGCATGATATAACAACTATGTAATACATTGTAAAAATGGTGAAACCGTGAATAGATAAATAAATAAATACAACAATTACAAAAACAAATTAAATTTTTTTACTTTTGAACCATTTTTATTACAAAAGTCGGTTTCAACATGCCTTTATACCTGTAAAGTTATAATTCCGCCGACAACCGAGTGGGTTTAATAAAAACACACGACCGTGCCGCGGGCGTCACAACAAATACGACACACAAAGTGACAAAGCTCATGCCGAGCGGATTGTGGATGTCACCATGAGAGATGGATATGACTTTTTACAACCCAAAGTTTTTCATTTCACCTAAAACAATCAAGTTCTTAAGTATGGGAGGGTTTGGAATAAATGTACAATGAATAATTTGTTATAAAATTAAATGCATTAAGAAATAAAACCTTTGAACTATACATTATTATCCGTTTTTAGAAGTCATAGATCAAGCTCCCCTCCTCCAAATAATTACTGTGGCCTCGAATTATTTAATAAAACGTTATAATATTGTTACCTAAATCTACATGTGTACAGGTTGTTTGGAAACTCTCTGCCGAAACTACGTGTGGTGTTTCCTCGGGACATAATAAACAAATAATGCATATGAACATATACGTTACATGCTTTGTTAAGCCGTTATCCACCATTTTCTTCTTACACTTACTAATTTTTATTTTCGTAACGGATTGTTGTATTAAGTTCATCTTTGGAACTGACTTTGATCACACCGATGCCCATTTTCAGAAATTTTGCATGTGTATTTTTAAAATGCTGGTAATTCTAATGTGTTGCCAGTTTTTGCAGAACAAAATTTATTCAATAACTACGTTGTTTGTGTGTCAAATTGTTACAAACTTGATATCATTGGCCAGAAAATTTAATTCGTCAATTTTTGTGTTGTTTGTAACATTCGATAACATTTATTGATTTTAAGATATTTTAGTCCAAAAAGTTGAAATGGGATGCATTTTAAAATACACATCGGAAAATAAACTTTCCTGAAAATTAACATCGGCTTGATATAGGTTTTTGCCAGATATGAACTACATATAACTATCCGTTACACAATCAATAGTCATTAAGTGCAAAAACAAATTGGTGGCTTTAGGCTTAATAAAGCATTTTGTGACGTATGTTTCCATAATTTTTTTTTTGTTTATTTTAATCCAACGAATCACCAAGTGGAGTTTAGGAAGAGAGTTTCCAAACACATTGTACTGTACTGGTATATATATTTTAAATTTTCGATGACAGTAAATTTGAATAAATACTAAGCCTTCAAAATCTAAAATGCAAAATCTAAAATCAAACTACGCATTATCACAATACTATAGACCTTTCAAACTGCAATAACTTTTGAAAAAAGTAACCTTTTAGGAAAGTTTTAATTTTCTGTGGGTTTAATACATATTAAATAAGAGATCAATGTTTAACCTTTTCATCAAGCGCTTCCTCATTCGTTATTAATAAGATCGTTGGCCGACGGCGAAGCAGGTGTAAACGACTCCGCCGAGACCCGCTGTGGAATAATGTATGCGGTAGGTAGTGAATATAGCGAACATCAACGGAATTAAACCGACCAAGGTGTCAGTAACATCATCCTTTGATATTTCTGATGCAATTTCACCTAGTAGAAGACCAAAAATTTATAAACATATGATAGTCCTTGTTTGTAAGCAATAGACATGAATTATTTGTATTCCATACTATGACTTATAGGGATTTTTTTATGAAACCAACCCTGCAAAATATTTTACCAATAAATAAACTAATATGTAAGTAAGGTATGTCAGTAGCTGCATAATAAATCGTTTATTTATGATAAATGTAGAGGTTAATTTAATTAATAATAAAACTTACGATCGTAGTGATATTATCTTTGTTTATTATATCAATCAAAGATGTCTGCTTTTTAATGTTTTGTTACTAATCAGTATTGCATTGCCCTTTCAAAGGAATACATCGAATGATAATATATACATTCTTGCCTAAACAAAATGTAAATCAAATTACTGCCATCGTTCAACGTAATCTTTCACAATATTCTGTTATTTTATAATGGCTCTTGGAGAGTAGGACCTATTGCATCTAAATACGATACACTTTTCACAATTTGAACAATATGAAATGTAGATAAAAAATGTCTATTTATTTTATGAATATTAGAATTGAGTGAAGAGCCATTATTATTTAACTAGAATCTGAAAGGTAATGAAAATCAGTTTAACATGCCGCCCTTTATAATACCGTATTTAAAAAAAAAACTTGTTACTTGAATAATCAGACAATGATATTGAAAAAATGTATTTATTACTTTGCCTCCCACTCTTGTTTATGCATTATCGTGGATCATCCTTAAGTTGACTTATAGATAAATTCAAATTTATGTAAATTAAATATACATGAATTCATTAAAGACTTCCCGATTGTAGTGCTTTGTATTTACTTGCAAGATAGTAAATATTGTTTACTATTTAAATATATTTTTTTTAATGAAGTAATGAATGAATATAAGAGTCTCAACAAAAATAATGTAACAAACCGTGTTGGTTTAGATCAATAGTGAAACATAAATAAAAATTAAATTATTGAATAAGTCAAAATTATAACTATACAAAATCATACAAAAAATAACTATTTATTTTTGGATATGGAAAAATATTTATACTATTGAAATCTGAATTTAATTTATGTTTAAAGATTGTTTACAAAAAAAATTTCTATAACAAATTATACCAAAGTTTAAATTTTTTTTCTTCAAAGATATTTCTTATTTATTAAAAACACCAAATAACTGATGTTTTCTAGCATTTGAAAAGTATTCAAACAAAACAAAATAATAGACTTACTAACTTTTATGCAAAATATTCATCTAATTGTGACATGTTTCTAAACCATTGATATTTCAAGGTAATAAAATAAAATTGTTTGTACCTACTTCATAAATTCAATGTAAACTGGTCTATAATTTTTTACTTTCATTTAAGACAAATGAAAATTAAACGCAGCAGTCATCTTAAGAGCTTTGGTTTCTAAGAACACCCATTTACAATTTTGTTATTTTTGATATTTGGCAAGAACAACAAGCACAATTTCCAAAAAGTGAAACACCGGAGGCGAACAAAGTAATCTTCTTTTTCATTCCTCAAGGAAATTACCTTCACAGTATGATTAGAATGTAAAAAAAGTCGCAATGCTTGTCACGGGAGACATTTTCTTAATCAAATATTCCATTGCCAACTGAATTCATCTTTGAATTACCTTTTAAAATTTTTATTTTATTGTTAATATATTATATAATAAAATCAGTTTAGAACAAAACTATCAATATTTCTTAGTTACTATATAATATATCGAATTGTTTTTAAATTATGAGGATCATTCAAATTAATATTTTACTGAAACAATATGTATACATAGAAAAACTTAAGTTAAAAAATAGTGTCAACTCATAAGTCCTTAAAAATAAAAGACTCTTAGTATAAGCCTATGTTATATTATAATAGATCGTTTGTTTGGTCATTTAATAAGTTATTTTCTTCTCATAATTATACATTTTTAGATATAATTATGATTTTATTAGTGCTAAAGGTATTGATTCGTTTATATTTTATCATTCAACTCATTCATTATTAATTTTTAACTTTAACTCTACAGCACCGTTCTTAAAAATAGACATCAATTTTGTCAAACAGCAAATGAATTAAAATCACAGGGCTGTTTACAACTATCCTTATTTACCGTATTCCAAACATATTGTTTAGTTTTAAGTATTATTCCATTCATAATTGTTGTATTTCAAGGGAAATAATAAACTACTATCATGTGTTTATAGAACTGGCTGGGAAGCTGAGTGGTTATAGTGCTCGCCTTTGAATCCAAAGTTTGCCGGTTCGATCCTGACAAAAGTTAGTAGCTTTTTAAAGGTTTGATTCCGGACCCGGTTGCCATTTGTCATTAGGCTACCATTTATTGATGCTTTCTAACAACTGGTCGGTGTTAGATTGTGACAAGACTGGCATTTGGACCGTACCCCCGTCAAAACCTAAAAAAAATTCACTAGCTTAGATAGACACTAAATAAATAAATAAACATATTTGTAGTTTGTCACTTAATCCATGTATATAATATCCAACTTTTAAGTAAAATCAAATTATTAAAAACTTGAAAATTCTTAAGTAGGTATTCAATTTAATTCCTCGTTAAAACATTTTTACTATTGCGTTTATTTCTTCAAGTACAGTAATTATTCTCGAAAATATACGGAGAAAATTGTTGAGACTTGTTGGAGTTCTCAAACTTTTTTTAGTATCGTGAGGTTTCATTAGAAATATTGCAGACTGAACGATACCTTCATTACATTCAAGCGAGGCGTTGTGCTAACGATATTGTCTTCCATCGGAAACTGTTGAATGGTCAGATTAATTGTCCTGCCTTATTATCAGAGGTGGACATTCGTGTTAAACCTAGCAGCCGCTCTCAACGTGTATTTGGAAGGAGACAACATACAAGAGGTTACGACTATCATGGACTCTTGCCAAGAATGCTCCGCTTTGGAAATACTTTCTCTACTAGCATCGACATATTCAATGACAGCTCTTCTGTTATTCGTAGAAGAGTGCTCGATGACTTCCATCCATCGCCGTAGACACACATCCTATGGACAAAATGAATGATGCTGCAAGTTATATTCAGTAAATTATTATTCTAAGTTTTTCTATATTGATAATTTAGTTGGTAATTGTATACCCTCATATTTTCATTATTGTAGTTATAACATCATTCATAACCCATTATATTTTTGTTTTCACTTGCGTGAAAACTTTTGTTGCTGTCATTTATATACATATACAGGATGTCCAGAAAAAACCTTTACAAACTTTTCCAGGTTATTGCGCACGTCAAAATAAGCAAAAAAGTTCCTGTAAACATATGTCCTAAAATGCTTCGTTAACCCGCTAGCCGCCATTTTGTTTTTTACACTAAATAATTTTTTTTCCGTAACGGATCATTGTATTAAGTTAATATTTGGCATGAACCTTCACTATAACAATACCCATTTTCAGTAAAAAAATTATTTTTTTCCAATGTGTATTTTCAAATTGGCGGCCATTTTAAATTTTTAAACTTAAATATCTTAAAACCCGTAAATTTTATAAAAATTTTATTAGACACAAAAAAGTTGACAAATTAAATTATCTAAACAGTGATACCAAGTTTGTAAGGATCCAACAACAAATAACGGAGTTATTGTGGTTTTCCTGCAGAAAAACACTGATTTTGCTCTATGATTAATGCGAATTTAGGTTACTTTAAGAGAAAAATCTCAATTACTCCGTTATTTGTTGTCAAATCCTTACAAACTTGGTATCAATATTTAGATAATTTAATTCGTCAACTTTTTTGTCTCTTAAAACATTTTTATAAAACTGACCGTTTTTGAGATATTTGAGTTTAAAATTTTAAAATGGCCGCCATTTTGAAAATTCACATTGGAAAAAAATAATTTTTTTACTGAAAATGGGTATTGTTATAATGAAGGTTCATGCCAAATATTAACTTAATACAATGATCCGTTACGGAAATAAAAATTATTTAGTGTAAAAAACAAAATGGCGGCTAGCGGGTTAACGAAGAATTTTAGGACATATGTTTATAGGAACTTTTTTGCTTATTTTGAAGTGCGCAATAACCTGGAAAAGTGTGTAAAGGTTTTTTTTGGACACCCTGTATATTAATGTTCCTGTTATACCTAAAGTAAAAGTGTGATCCATATATAAGAGTTTATTGAATGTATCTCAGAGTATTTATATTAATATTATTTTATTTTTTAAGTATAAAAACGCCAAATTAGTATTATTTTTTTTTGTAAAATGGTTCTTGGCCGTTAAAAGTTAAAATAAAATAAGTTTTACAAATTTTTAAATGTTTGCTGATACATGTAAATTTTTATGCAAAAAGGTTTTGCGCTAGATGAGATATTATTCTATGGAACATCTAACAATACATTTAAGCATTTAAACATTACCGTATATACAGGGTGTCCTTGAGCTCCCTACCGACCTCTTAAAGTATTATTCCGACCTAAAGACAACCCAAAATATCACGTTTACAATTTCCAATATTACACAATGAACCATACCATCCGCCATTTTGTATTTATTTAAGAACATATTTTAATTAAAGGTTTGTTGTAATAAGCTAAAACTAGGTACCGGTGTAAGTAAACATTTTTTTTTTTATCAAAGGTCGAATTCAAGAAAATTAATAATTTTTCCAAGAACTAACATTTTTTAGTGGCAGCTGTTTTAGATTTTAACGTAATGCGCGAGAAAGAGTGATTTTAATACAAAAAGTCACGTCTGAGCGGGTTGCCGCGCGAAAAGCGCCGTCGCAGCGCCAGCTCAACAATGGATGTCTACCCAAAACTCCTCCCGGGGAAGCGGTACGACCGTGTTAAATTGGGAGCCCCAGGTCTCCCTCTATCTTGCTTATTTATAACCCAATTCTCATAACTATACAGTTATACATTATTACATTATACAATTAGATTTTTAATAAAATTCCCTAAAAACATATAATAACATAAACTTTGCCACATTATATGATTTTTATGAAAATATAAGGTTTAAGATTTAAAATAGTCGCAATTTTAAAAATATGAATTTAGAAAGATTATAATTTTTCTTTCATTAGACTTTTGCCTCAAAAGGTGGTATACATAGTTTAAACGTATAAAAACCCGTTCTCAATATAAACAATAGTTTTTATAAAATAAAAAATAGCGACTGTTTGGTTAAATATAGAGTTTTTTTTTTTTTTTTTTTTTAATTTTAAATAAGATACCATCCTCAAATGGTTGGCAGAGAGTTCAGGGACTAACTAAAATCACGCATGCGCAATCATGTTTACAATGCAGTGCTGTGCAATTTGCCTTTCTAGCTATTAGCTATTTGAAAGGCATCTTAAAGTTAATACAAGTATTCAAATTTCTTTACTTGATGGGAAAAACATTATACATCACCTTAAACCTTACAATTTCAGTCTTTAACATGCAAATGCTCTGTAAATATTTAACGGTCAACATATTTTATCACATACATGCAGAATAAATATTGTACAATAAATAAACATTCAACTAACAGCGGCACAAAAATATTTAAATACCTAAATAACTGTTCAAAATCAGCGGCATGCATTCTTGCAATTTTTTCCTCTGTGTCCTTTTAGTTACAGCTGAGGCTTCCCCCTCCCCTCTCTGAACTTTCACTTTCTGCTTTCTGATTCCTCTGACAATCAACAAAACATAACCAAAAAATTTGGTGCAACGTGCAAACATGTCGTTACAAAAACAGATTGTTTCTTATTTTACATATTAAAAAAGCATTTTAAATAAATTTATCCCCTTTATGTTTAATACCTCTTACTAATTACTTGTGAAATGTGTATGTTTCTGGTGTTGGTGTTTATAAAAATGTCTTACATTACTAACAACCTAGGTCTAACACACTGTTATAACATTGGATAACTAATGTGGGTAAGTTATTAACATTTTATGTCTAATAACCACTCAGGAATTAGTAATAAAATAGGATTTCAATTTTTTTTTTACTTCATTTTTCCTTTGAATCGACCTTAATAATAATAATAATAATAATTCAAATTCAAATTCTTTATTTTCTCGCATGCGCATTTGTTTTACACAGCAGTGCTTATTTATCCCTCTAGCTTAATAGGTAGCTATTTGAGAGACAATCTAAATTAAGTTTACATGTCAATTTTACAATACAATTTTACATTAAACGTAACATGTTTTCTACAAATGCAATATTGTCTTGATTATAAATTTAGGTTTTTTTTTTTTTTTTTTTTTTTTTTTTTTGGCATGCACATTTTAATATTTG
>CM061537.1:57160294-57257501 GCA_030545055.2 Neoaliturus tenellus | reverse complement strand
TCGGGGCTGGTGTTACTAATTTACATACTTTTAGTAAGTTCCTCCTCGGAATTTAGGGAATCATTTTAAAACTTTCTAGTCTTTTGTGATTTCTATCTCGTTTATCAGATTTTATATTATTTCATTTTAATGTTATGTTATTGTTTTCACTGATTTATTGCAACAATTTTTGATGAATTTAAAAGCTTTAATTATTATTGATTGTGAGAAGTGTGCATTAGCCTTTTGTTACTGTTTTGGTTGTGCACTTCATTGGTAAAGCTAACCTGTTTAACACTCGACTTTTTTATTTACAAACTAATTCAGCGAACACATTGGAGTTAATAACCCTCAACAAGCCCGTTCACTGCATCAAGTTTTTTTCAGAAATTACGGAATTGGGGCAACAAATTAGGGAGTGGACCCTCCATTCAGCATAACACAAAGAATAAATAATTATTGTATCACACTCGAAATATTTTAACAAATTTTAACTACGAAGAGTTATTAAAACCGATTCATAGGAGATTTTAAAAGCTTTTCTAGCTATCGATTGTGAATTGTGTGTATTAAACGGTTTTGTTACTGTCTTGGCTGTTCAGTTCTTCCGCAAAACTAACCAATTTCATACTTGACATTTTTTATTAATTTACGAATTTAGGGATACCCCTAAGGGGGCATGGGGGCGGAGCCCCCATCGAGCCGTAGGCGAGTCTAAATAACTATACACCCGCATGTGTAACTCACTCACAAGAATCAAAATTATTGACCACTTCCAATTATGCTACAAACTTGAAATTCGGCATGTAGGTGGCTATTGTTCAGAAACCATCGGGAAAAATCTAAAATCCACCAATTTTCCATTTCAACCCCTCCAAAAAAATTAAAAGGGTAGAAATAAAAAATTTGAATATGTAAGGGTTTTCTATTTTCTCTGTAACTTTTGAACGAGAGTTCGTACCTCAAATCTGAGGGAAAATCGTTAGTTGGGAATTAAATGCTCTACAAATTAGGTCATATGACATTTTACTGTATCTCACTCCCTTCACCCTTAAAAAGGGGCGTACTTCCAAAATTTCAAAATTTCTCCACAAAAATTGCGCTATTTTATTTTTTTTATTTATCATTATGGCAAATAGATATCTGAACTTTAGTACATATAATGCCCCAATAGTAATAACTATACACCCGCATGTGTAACTCACTCACAAGAATCAAAATTATTGACCACTTCCAATTATGCTACAAACTTGAAATTCGGCATGTAGGTGGCTATTGTTCAGAAACCATCGGGAAAAATCTAAAATCCACCAATTTTCCATTTCAACCCCTCCAAAAAAATTAAAAGGGTAGAAATAAAAAATTTGAATATGTAAGGGTTTTCTATTTTCTCTGTAACTTTTGAACGAGAGTTCCTACCTCAAATCTGAGGGAAAATCGTTAGTTGGGAATTAAATGCTCTACAAATTAGGTCATATGACATTTTACTGTATCTCACTCCCTTCACCCTTAAAAAGGGGCGTACTTCCAAAATTTCAAAATTTCTCCACAAAAATTGCGCTATTTTATTTTTTATTTATCATTATGGCAAATAGATATCTGAACTTTAGTACATATAATGCCCCAATAGTAACCTTTCTATTTTAGCATTCATTGGCCAATTTCAATCTAAGTTTAGCTAAAAGAAAATCGTAAAAACACGAATTCTTTAACATTTTGCCATGTAAAGTGTTTGTAATTTACTTCAATCTGGTAAATATGGTTCTACATTGATAAATATTTTTCAATTGTTGTACTGTATTTTAGATGGTCTACAAGTTAGGTGCCTTGACATTTTCCCGTATCTCATCCCCTTTACCCTTAAAAGTGGACGTAATTTCAAAATATTAAAATTCGTAAATGAAAATTGCGCTATTTTAATATTTTTTATTTACTGTTAAGGCAAATGGATGTCTGAAATTTAGTAAATATTATGACCTCATATAGGTTTAACTATAATAGCATTCATAGGCCGATTTCAACATAATTTTAGACCAAAAAACTCGTAAAAACACGAAATCCTTAACATTTTAACGTATAGTGTGTTTGTAATTGACTTAAATTTGGTAAATATAGTACTATATCGATGTACGTTTTCAATTATTGTTTTATTTTAGACGGTCTACACATTTGGTCCTCACACATTTTTCCTTATCACACCCCCTTCACCCTTACAAGGGGTGTACTTTCAAATTTCACAATTCTTTCACAATAATTAAGTTATTTCAATATTTTTATTCACTATTGTGGCACATGGACGTCTAAATTTTAGTACATATTATGACCTTGACTAGGTCATACTATAGTAGCAGCCATTGACCAGTTTTAATCTAATTTCAGTCCAAAATAATTGTAAAACCACGACATTGCAGGTCGTAACTTTTGAACGAGATGTCCTACCTAAAATCGGATGGAAAATTCATGGCGTCAGAGCGGACAAATCAGACGCTCTATATAAGTTATTCCGGTGTAGTTTTGCCATATCTCACTCCCTTCACCTTTAAAAGGGGTGTCCTTTCAAAATTTCTAAATTCATTTCCAAAAAATATGCTTTTTAAATATTGTTTATTTACTATTATGGCAGATATGTGCCTGAACTTTAGTACATATGACCTTAACTAAATCTAACTATAGTAAAAGCCAGTGGGCAATTTCCATCAAAGTTGAGGCCTAAAAAGGTTTTAAAAACACGAAATCCTTAACATTTTTTCATGTATAGTGTTTGTAATTTACTTTAATCTGCCAAATATACTGCAATATCAATTTGAGTTTTGACATAATTACCTTCTATTCTATTCGCTCTACAAGTTTGGTCCAATGAAACTTTGCCATATCTCACCCCCTTCACCCTTTAAAATGGGCGTACTTTCAAAATTTTGAAATCTTTTCACAAAAGTCTTGTTGATTTAATAAGTTTTTTTACCATACTGGCACATAGATGCTTGAAGTTCAGTACATATTATGACCTCAACCGTTCTTTCAATAGTATCAGTTATTTTCCGATTTCATTCAAAGTTAAGTCCAAAAACATCGTAAAAACTTGAAGTTTTTTCATGTAAAGTGTTAGTAATTTACGTCAATCTGCTAAATATACTGCAATATCGATACATGTTTTGCCAGTGTTACGTTTTATTTTAGACACTCTGAAAATTTAGTCTTATGAAATTTAGCTGTACCTCACCCCTTCACCCGTTTATAGGGGCGTACTTTCTAAATTGTAAAGTTCTTTCACCGAAAATGGTGCTATCCTAAAACATTAAATTTACTATTATGGTACTTAGATGTTTGAAATTTAGTACATATTATAACTTCAAATAGGTCATACTATAGCAAAAGCCATAAGTCAATTTTAATACAAGTTTAGTCATTGTCATAATTTAGTAATTATCGTATTTGTTACACCTATAGATAGGAATCCTGCCAATAATTCTCCCTAGATTAACCTTAGGAATTTTGTTAACCTTAGGACCAAACACTACGTTAAGACAAAATTTGAGCTTTGATTTGTATTTTTTATCTGTCTTTTTTTATGTGTATTTTTTGACGTAAATTATTAGACGTTAATGAATTAGGGGGAACGAACTAGGGGGCATGGGTACGGAGCCCCCATCGAGCCGTAGGCGAGTTACATTATACAATTAGATTTTTAATAAAATTCCCTAAAAAAATATAATAACATAAACTTTGCCACATTATATGATTTTTATGAAAATATAAGGTTTAAGATTTAAAATAGCCGCAATTTTAAAAATATGAATTTAGAAAGATTATAATTTTTCTTTCATTAGACTTTTGCCTCAACAGTGGTATACATAGTTTAAACTTATAAAAACCCGTTCTCAATATAAACAATAGTTTTTATAAAATAAAAAATAGCGACTGTTTGGTTAAATATAGTTTTTTTTTTTTAATTTTAAATAAGATACCATCCTCAAATGGTTGGCAGAGAGTTCAAAGACTAACTAAAATTAAACATGAGAGACTGAGAGACAATGTTTAACATAAAATTATTAAAACTATCTAGGATGAATTATTAGAGAGTTTTACAGCATACGGTAAGCAGTATTAAAACTCTTAAAAGTAGTTTAATGTATAATAAGTATTGAGCTTATAAAACACTAAAATGTAAAAAACTGCTAATAGGGAAATGCATTTGGCTTTTACCGTATTATTGGCCACGTATGGGCAAAACGCCATTAAATTTGAATTATTTTTAAAAACATGCAGTGCTGATGTTAAAAGAAGAAATAAACATTGTAAGAAATCGTTAAAACAACCCAAGTGGTGTTAACACTTCCGTTCAGCACACACAGTTCAGCCACAGAAGAACGGTGGCGAAACCCATTGTAGACATCTGCAGCAGGCGCGGAGATTTTTCAGACTAAACTGTCGACCCAGAGCCGCTACCACCGCATGCGGCTTGACACATGTGTGTATACTTGTTTAAAAAATAGTAATACTAGTAGCTTACAAGGTCAAAAGCCCCTAATAATAAAAATTGTCTATAAATTGAATTACTATTTTCATTCCTGTCAGATTTGCAGCATTTATCTAATCACCATACTTTTCGCGGAAAATCTTACATGTTATTTCGTATTTATATGTTGATAATTGGACCACGCTGGTTTTCTTAGTGAGTGAGATTAATGACTTTGATTTTAACTTTCTGCTATCATTCTGCAATTAGTAAAATGATAATTTGTTATAAATAGGGATATTCCACATAGGCTACATAGGCCCGACACTTTGTTTACTGCCACATTTAAATCTTTAATAGATACATCATCCTCGCTCAATGTGATCATTTGACTTTCGTTTTAAACCAACATTAGTTATATAACAAGCCATTAACCAACATTAATTTTTATTAATGTTAAAAATACAGAAGTCATGATCTTCTTTATCTTAGAAGATAAAGAAGAACTGTAATCATGAGGTTGTAAATCATGATTTACACATGATTATATAAAACTAGTTATCATATATTTAAATAGTAAAAATATCATGTATTCTACACAGTTTTCTAGGTGTATATAATATAGGTATAATTTATTTGTTTTAACATTATATAGATATATATTATAATAAAACATAACAATACAGTTGATATAACACATAATATAAACAGTATTATTTTATTTAAAAACCACAGTTCAACGCCCATTTTGCCTCTAGCGATATTTAATGTTTGTAGGATTTGCATACGCGATCAAGTACCAACTAATTTAATTTACTATTTGATAAGTATTTAAATAAATAATCAAATAAAAATTTGCAGTTGATTTACAATAGTTTGTAATTTAAGAAATACTTATAGTAGAATTCTTAGACAATCAACGTTACAAATCTTGTTATTTCAGTGCTACCACTCTAAGTAATTGTTAATAAATATTCAATAATTGCAATCATATTGCTAAAGTTAAAAATCAAACCGGAATACATGTTTTTATGTAAACAAATCAGACGTTTTTCAAATCCTCAAGCTTATCCTCATAGAATACATTTTACGTTATTTTTCATTCCTTAATAACTTATTGGAAGCAAGGATATTTTTCGCTCTTCCATGGCACCGAGACCGTTATTTTGAGACCACTCTTATCATTCTACAATTCTAAAATCTCACAATATAGTTAAAAATCTTTCATTATGTAGATTTTGATTTATGCTTTCGTAATGTGAACCAAATTTAAAAGGTCTTTAAGCTACCTTAGAGGTCATAATGAGATTAACTTTTTGGTTGGTGTTTTTTTTTTTTTTTTCAATGTCAAACCCAATGGTCCATTTCTTGGTATTGAAATTCAAAATCAAATTATATTAAGTCTATTTGCGAGTGGATTTGCAAAGTCCGTATACAATAATTATGAACTAGTATACGTGTTGCTCGAAATCGAGCAATTTATTTTAATACAATACAAATGTTACTTTTAGCTCTAAATCAACGACATCCAACCAATCCAATATTGTGAATCTCCTTAATCACCAAAACTACACGTATTTACAGCTGGATTATTAACAGGTGTGTAAAATGCTTTGTTCAATACCAATGTTATTTAAATGGGAAATTTTGAGATTTCACTGGTGGATAGCGCCTTTATTTTCAGTCCGATTCTCATCAGTTTTTGGCGGAAACAATTACAGACCAAGCCCTATCCAACGACACCAAAAACTTGAAAATCGGTTGAAAATTGTAGGAGGAGTTCTCAAGACAAAAAAAAAACCCCTTAGCGTATCAAATAAGTATAGATACTTAATTTTCTTTTCTTAGGATGTTATTGCGTTTCTATACCTAATTTTGGAAATTACAAATATATTTAACTAGTTTTGTCTATTATTTATTTTCAACCAATAAAATAAAAAAAGAAATACAACAAAAATTGTACAAAACTATAATAATAAAGCCCTAGTCACGTGCAAACTGAAAGCTTCCCCGGATAACTTAATTAGAGCATCCACTCCTCACTAGAAACGGGGCGTCTCTGATGATCTTTGTCTTAGATTTAATCATGGATGAGAATTATTTTTTCAAAAGATGAAGGATATTTTTCATAAAAAAAATTGTTGTATGAATTTTTTTCATTTATCACCAAAGATAAACGATTAAAATATTTTACTTACAAAATGTAATTCATTTTTATATTATTAATTTCAGAACATCGCTTTTATAAAGTGATCGATAAACTGTAATATTTATTCAATCAAATCATAATATATTTTGTGAAACTAAAAAATACATTGGCTTCTCTAAAGAATGTCAGCTTATAAATAAATGCACATGCGTCCTATACATGTATCTATCAGTCAAAATAGTAAAATAATGACAGAAAAGTTGTTAAGATGATAGGGATCAAAGGAGTATAAAAAAATTAAAATACTCGTAAGTAGATCCAGTTTAGAGTTGATAAAAACTTAAAATCTTTCTTCCATCATCATGTATGAAATCTAAATTATCAACAATGTTGTTCAAAATATTTTCTCATAGGCTAGAACACAAAATGTTTTCCTTATCTGTTTTAATGATTTTTCGTGCATATATTGTCTTAAATTCTTCAGAGAAGTTACTCCTTGATTTTATTTAATGGCGTGGTAGCGTCCATTTAGCCTCAATTTGTAGGAGCAGACGGAGGCTAAGTACAGGGCGGCCCACTACCAAATCAGAACCTATAACACTACAAAGGGTAATTGCTAATCATTAGCCCGGTGGTAGTAGGTATAATCATTAATGCATTAATCTTTTTGCAATAAACCTTAACACTTATTTAACCTAAATATACACATTATGGATTTACATTTACATCTAATCAATTTGTACGTCATTTAAAAATTGTTAGAAGAATCTTAGTCACAATTTAATTCATCATCAACGAATATTCACGGAAAATGCAATCTCTGTATTATATGTTGGATTTTTTAATATTACCTTAAAACTGAACAATCACTCATGAGTGTGAGTGCATCTCAAACGATCACATAACCTAATAATTAAGTTATTAAAATAATCAAGCTAATAATAAAAATATAAGTTAATAAACATGTATACGGTAATAATAAGTTTTGATAATTTATCACAATATCATCCAAGCGTTAGGCATTATTATCCTGTAAGCATTATTAAATAATAACATTAAGTGAATAAGCAAACAATATTTTTATGAAATTATGTCCAAAATATACTTATGCAAGTTATGCGACTGAAACCAACCCCACCCCGTTTGAGAGTTATAACATTATAATAGAGAAAAAGGAAGCTGTCTGTATCTCGGCAGGGTGACTCTTCGCCATCCCTCCCCCATCAACAACATACCTATCCTTTACATATGTCCGCTGTATCAACTAGTTCAATAACACAACATTTTAACAGTACTTAGCAAAAGGTAAATAAAAATGAGTCATTGGAAGTCATTGGAGGTCATTTCATGCCTCTAAAAAGTGTTCAAGTCCATTTAATTTTATAAATAGAAGAACCATTGTAAAAAAAATGAACAATTGGGTTTTACTTTACATTTTGAATTTTGTGGGAACATTTGTTGAACCATCCCATGAAAAAAAAAAAAAATTAAACCATCAAAATTTTTGTTTGCTAATACAATTTTGGTATCAAAGAACATAATAGTTGTATTTTAAGCTCAATAATGTTTATTACAGTTTTACTTTACCTGATAAACGTAGAAACAAATAAATAAATATGCTGAAGTACATATAAATACAATAATTTTATATTAAATTTTAATATTTATTAAAGGTATTGAGAAACAAAAAATATATAAAAAGTGTTCTTTATGATCTTACAAAATGGTTTTAAGTTCATTTTTTTAGAATCATTGGTTTTGAATAATTAAAATTGTAAAAAAAGATGTAATTTATAATAAAAACTGAAGATAAATTTATATCACAACAACTTTCTTAATTAAAACCATACAAATGATAACTATTAAAATGTTTTAACAAAAAGTCTCAAACTTGACTTTTGATACCGTAGTTATTACAACAATATTAATTAAATAGGGATTATTAAATTCAAATGTATAAAACGTTTTTTTTATTTCTTGCAAATAGTTCTGTTTGGCAATGTTTCTCGAAATAAATTAAACTTTTGGAATTTCTCATTGATTTGAAATAACAATAAACACTACATCAAAGCTTACATTTATGTTATTTTCAATAATTAAAGCTGCATTTATACATTCATTGCAAATATATCAATAAGATTAAATTACGCTAAAATTTATCAGCAAAGCTATGTATGTGTGTGTTTTTATGTGGAAACAGTGATGTTTCCAAAAAGTTTTTTGATTGTTTTCATCAAATTATTTATTCCTGAAGAAGTTATACTTTCTTTTTGAGGTTGTAAAAATAGGGAGGAGGGGGAATCTATTTCACACAAAAAGAAACAGGTATTTTAATTAATCTGCACCCTGTGCCTTTCAACTTGGACGTGACTTCAAATTTATTTTGTTACTTCTCTAGTACCGTGGTGTTTCTCTATTCTCTTAGTGTTTGTTTTATCAAATCCATATAAAATGAAATACTACAAAATAAACTAAACGTTTAATTGACATTCCATTGATTATTGTTTTTAAGTTGAACGTTGTTCGTCACGTCTATGTGGTTTTAAATTTTTTTCATCCTTTTTTTAGTTCAGTTTGAATAGGAGGATTATTCCATAATACTACTCAGGTAAATTACACTTTTAAGCAATTGTACCAAT
This sequence comes from Neoaliturus tenellus, assembly GCA_030545055.2. Lineage (NCBI taxonomy): Eukaryota > Metazoa > Arthropoda > Insecta > Hemiptera > Cicadellidae > Neoaliturus > Neoaliturus tenellus. Next base: position 57,248,278 of record CM061537.1, on the reverse strand, counting down.
AACAAACGTAAGCAACAACACTTCAAACAATAAATCTACATTGTTTATGCATTAGGATGTGTGTGAAATGTTGAGGGGGTGCTGAACCGTAAGCCATTATAACACATTGCGCCACAGACCGTGTGTTTAACGGTAGAGTGACCTCGGAAACCGGGACAACCTGCGCCACATTGTGTGAAATGAGTGTGAAAGCCGAAAAGTGAAAATTATTTGATAGGAATACTAAAGTTTTAATGAGTTGCCTGTTACAACATCTAATATTAGTTCTAAGGTTAAACATTTTTTTTACATGCTTAATGAATACAACGAACCGGCAGACACTAATGATGCAAAATATCAGTGATACCCGTGATATGATAGGCTACTATTTATCTCTTTACCAATATAAAAAACATAACAAATTTTCATTTTTAATTTGAGATTTTGTTTTACAAAAATTCATAATTTGAATTCATATGTAATTTAATTACTCCTCATGAAAAAATCCTCCTACTGACATGAAAAAAATCATTTAAATAAGGCAGGTTTGTCATACAGTGCTACATTCAGAAATCTGTACCTATTTAATACGCTAAGGGGTTTTTTGTGTTGAGAACTCCTCCTACACTTTTCAACCGATATTGAAGTTTTTTGTGTCGTTGGATAGGGTTTGATGTTTAGTTGTTTCCGCAAAGAAATGATAAAAATCGGACTTAAAATAAGGGTGCTATACAAAGATTAAATTTGAAATTTTCCCATTAGAATAACATTGGGATTGGTTTGAGCATTTAACATCTGCTAGTGTACAGCTGTAAATGTGTGGTTTTTAGTGATTACTGATATTCACAATATTGGATTGGTGGATGTCGTTGATTAAGAACTAAATGTAACTTTCGTACTGTATCAAAATCAATTGCTCGATTCTGAGCAACACGTATACTAGTAATCACTTAAAATTTCTATTTTAGCTGGTAACTAAAGACTTTATTATTTAGGTTAATTTTGGGGCATTAAATGTTACACTTTTCATTCTTTTTTATTGTTTTCGTATGAAACATTGTACTCATCTATATTGTACTCAAACATTGTGCTCAAGTATATATCAATAATACAAATATTTCAAAATAGAGCGATAGCAAGAGTCTTTGTTTGATATTCACATTCCAGACAGCAATATTATAAAGGGACTTAAAAGGTCACATTATGCTTGTATATAAAACATAGATAAATGAAAGGAAAAAACAAGTATCATATAGGTTTTGCACTCAGGTTTGTTTTTGTCCTAATATGAAACTTTTCTTTGTAATGTGTAATTAAACGAGTATTTTTAACACAAAAATAAGTTTAATCCAATACCCTCATAAATTCTATATTTTTTTCATAAAATCGTTTGCATTGAAAACATTACCTTTTCATTATATATGTGAACATGATATATGACCGAATTTCTTACACTTATTAATTTTATCACTATTCTATTATATTAGTTTAAGATTAAATTGGCAAAGTTTGTATATTTTTTTACATGTGATATTTTTTTACTTTAGTTCTGGTTGAAAAATATTAAAAATTTTCCACCAAATTAATAACAAATAAATTAATAACAAAATGGTGAATAGCATTCTACTATAACTAAGAGTGTGAGTAAGCTCTCGGCACATATGGCTTAGTTTTAGCTGGCAGAGAAAGTCGCAAATATATACGGACTTCTCTTGCAGACCACGCATTTGTCACTATAATGTTGGAAGCTGGTGAGGGGTTTTTCCACATTATGCTTGTCGAAAACAACTTGACTCCTTTAGTTGCTAGGAAAAATACTAATACAGTAATACAGAATAGCATTTAATATTCTCGCTAAAACATTATCCCTTTTAGAAGTTTTACGTTGTAAGTTTATTGTATTAAAGCTTCATTTATACAGCTCCTTATTAATTATCTTAACTTTATAAAGGATTTTTTTACAATGAACACAAGTACCTCATTTTAAATTTTGATCTACAATGAACAATTCATTGTAATATTAATTGGTTAAATTAATTTATTTTTCTTAAAAAATACCACCCAAACCCTTTAATTAGTAACTAACATTTGGGTTATATGTGTCTTACTAAATCTGTGCATTTTTATTTATTTGAACAAATATCTTTTTTTTCATAAAAATACTCGTTTTATGTTGGTTTTTGTTAACTGTATACATATATACTTCATTTTGATTATATTTTGCGTAAATATTTTTTCAATCGGACGAATAAAAATTTGCATTCTCTAATACGAGTATTCTAATACGAATTCTCGTATATAGAAACCAATATTTTACACTGTATACTCACAGAACATAATATTACATTTCTGGCTTTTCCACAAACTCTCCAGCATTTGAAGCGTTTCTCCTTTTCAAGTTTTTCATCTGCAAATAGACATGGGGTCCCATGTGTCGTGGCTCCTTTTTCCACATTCTCAAAGGGCACACTTTACTGATTGCTATCACCCGTAAGAATGATGGGCTACGTTGGATATGAAATCGTACTGTATAGTTATCATCATGAGCTTAGGGTTTTTAAATTATTAATTATTTATACTCAACATATTTTGGTCTTAGTAGTTTAAAACTAATAGGCAGTAAAGAAAAGTTTGATTATCATATTTAAAAATGTATTTTTTAGTCAGTCATAAATAACTGCAATTATAATTTTGATAAAACAAAAAAAATGTTCAAAGGTATTATTTATTTATCTTAGTTGTTTTACTATTCAAATACAGGAAGAAACATTGAAGATAGATGTTTTTATTATGAGATATCGCTTAAATATATCTTTAAAACCTCCCTAGTCTTGCCCCTTTTTCACATTTGTGAAGAAGATTGACTGGTCCCATGCCTTCAACGGTCTACAGGACGACGCTGGATATGTTTTTATTTATATAGAGCCTATGTAACATTAATGCATATTTACATAAAAATATCAAAGCTCATTGTTTGCAATTATAATTAATTATAGGCTTAATACCTGCCATTTCAGTTATTTGTATAAAAATGTCATCCTAATGATGTTCATATTAATTTCAAATGCAGGTCTCTTCTTAACCTCGATTTCAAAGACAATCTCTACATTTATCACGGGAATGATTGCATTCGTACAATAAACCAAATTTCGTTGTTATAGCAGCTTAGCCTACAAAGTCTCGCCTACTTCTAGATGGTGGCTCCGCCCGTCTGCCACATAGTTGCTTATCTCTAATTAATTACTGTTTAAAACATTAAACAAAATACAGGTCAAAGTTCAAAACTATAAATAACAAATAATAATGTAATAACAAACTATATAGCTATAGAAATCCGCTAAAAGATCTCTACTATATAGAGGAAGAATAGCCGACGAGGGGGTGGGGAGGAGGGAGGGTTAAAAATTACCCATATTAGGGGCTTAAAATTTGTTTAGTACCAATGCAGGAACCAGACACAATGGGGAAAGTGTCATATTTCATGCTTATGCTTTATGGGTTTGAAGCATTCATAAGACTGAATTTAGAGGTCGTTTGAAACGTAAAGTATTACTGGAAAAGCATATACTGATATAGTAGTATAATTACCGGATTAAACTAAATTTTTAACACTATGAATGAAAAGAATGTTAAGAATTTCATGTTTTTACAAGTTTGACTAAACTTTAATTGAAATTGGCTCATGGCTGCTACTATAGTATTACCTACTTGTACTAAATTTTAAGCATGTAAAAGCTACAATAATTGAAAGATTTTTAAAATTTCGAAAGTACGACCCTTGTGAAGGGAAATTTATATAAAACAATCTTGAGTCCTAGAAGTAAATATTTACTGCATTTTTGCATTAATATTATACAATGATTTATTGTTGTTTACTGCCATTTATAATGTTAATTATAATCTGTGTTTACAAACTTGGAATTAAGTCTTGAATAGAACCTGATTAAGTAGAATAAATAATCAGTTGCATAATACAACATGGCTGTTTATGTTTACTTTTAATTACCCGTTAATGAATGTTGCTACTGTCATTACTAAGTTGGGTCGGCATATTGCCATTTTACCCTGAAATGAAAGTGGAAATTAGAGGGTAAATGTTTTTTACATGAAAAGTAATCAATAGAATCAGTAAGTGTTTATCAGCAAATAAGTTAAATCAATTATAATGCATGTTATGTATTTGTCTTTTATTGCCAATTAAATAAACTATTTTCAATCATTACTTCTTTAACAAAATATTTAAACATCCACTAAACGAAAGAACAAAACTATTTTTTATTCCACCCCAAATTTATTAATTAAACAATGTTAATTTGCTGTTCCTTTCATTAGGGTTGATTAGGGTTTTCTTTACAACACAGTCTGCCCAATATGAAATATTTATATCAATTTAGCAACTTTCTCAAAATCTTTGTTGTTTTTATAAATCAACAGATCATGGACAGTAAATAATAACTAAATTAATGAACTCTCTACTAAGGTTTAACTAATTTAACAAATCAAATAACTTAAGAGTTTATTTTTGTGATTTGATCAACATAATAAAAAAATTATTGTTATTTACGATAACTTAAAAAACCTTGCCATTCGACTTAAAATTATATTATTTTTAATAAAATAATTTTGAAATGGTATCAAATACATTGTGGTATAAGCTTTTTGTCCTATGTATACTTTTAAACAACACGTGTAATACAGGTTTAAATTAAGTGTTCAAGATTAAGCTGGTTTATGATTATTACCTATATTAAATCTCTGTACTTTTCTTCTACGAAAGTTAGTGTCAAAGCACCGACTTCAAACAAGCCTGAGTATTTATGAGAAAACTGATATATTGCACCAAATTGCAATCCCATTAGACATTAGACGAAGAAGGTTGTTTTTTAAAGGAGTTGCCTCACATACCTAGTCAGGTTGATTTTCCTTTTTTCCCAAAAATAACCAACATAGCATAGGTATAACCAATCAAGCATTAAAAACAATGTGTGTACGAAGTGATAGTTGATTGAAGTTGAAAGTTGTTTAAATAATGATTTTTTTAATATATTTACTGTAATGTCCATTTATGGTAGTTTTATATTTTTCATTTATATTTTTTTAATCTGAATCTCATTTATACGAAACTGCTGTTAGAAATCGCACCAAAATAAAGATGATATTTACTTATTTAAATATGAGTTTAGAGAAGGTAGAATGGAGATCAAAGCTCTTCAGGAAATCGAAAATATTAATCTATTTATTAAGTTTGTTTATGTACACATTTATCTGAAGTAATCTTGGAGTACTCTCTTTATTCTTAGCTCCTTCAAGGCATGTTTTAGCTTCCTTTGGCAAATACGCAAGGTGCGCCATTGGACCCCTGAAAGTATAATCATTAAAGAAAACAAACAACAATAACAATAGATTCCAATGCCAAATTTTACATGGTGCAAGGATATAAAATTATAATTTCAAGATATTTATTTAAAAACCATTTAGGTCAATTTAAATGTTAAACTTCAACATCTAAATAATATATTCAAAAGAACAGTAATAGTTTGGATCTGATTTAAAATGAGTTTTAAATTAATTATTAATTTCTCATCCCATCTCATCTTTCCACAATATTTTGACAATTTTTAGTTATGAATAAAATACTAAAGACATATATAAATTTATATATATTAAAATATTTATTTTTTACGGAACAAGTATATTTTACCGGTTTAGTATATAGGCTATTTACGTTGAATATAGATTTGTAGGCAAAATATTCTGTTTTTAACTTTTATTTATTATAATATTTATAATATTATAATATTTATTATTTATTATGCACAGCCATATAAACCTCATTTAGCCATGATTAATATTAATGAGCATTTTATAAGTACATACTCACATTAACTAGAGCCAGAAAGGCGACAGCGGCCATAACAAAAACGTTAAAGGAAGACATCTGTAACCAAACAATGCATATACAGATAACTTACAGAATGGTTGGGCATATGAAGCCTTCAAACTATTTTTAGCTCTAATATGCAATTACACTCAATACTGGTCTGGATAAAAAAATATTCGAACTTAATGATTTTACAAAATAAAATGTTATCTAAGATAAAAATATAACTTATGGTTAAAAAAGATTATAATAACTGTAACTTCACTAAACAATGTTCGGAAAATCGATTAAAGCTGCTGACAAAGCTTACCTTGAGATATTCGTGTCAGAAGGTGAGACGAGTGAATAAATTCCTTGTAGAAATCGGAGCATTTATATACTTTTCTATTGATGTAAAAGTGATAAAAATGGCTGTAAAAGATAGTACACAAAGATAAAAAAAAACTATAAATCAATGAGGAAAAGCACTTAAGTTGTATTGTTAATTGTAACTCGTGCGCATTTTATTGCTGTCATGTGCTTATTATTTCAGGAATAAAATGCAATATAAAACTAAAAAAAAGCAAAACTAATTGCCATGAATATTAAAAATTTAAGTAATTTGCATGTAATTTTAAGACATTTTTATTCCTTGACATTTTTCTCTAAACCTAACGGTTATTGAGCTACAGGTAATTAAAGTCCATTTTAAGTTCCTTAAGAATAACATGGGCGAATGTATGAAAATCTTTATTTTTAATTTTCTCAGCAGCCGGTAAAGCTATGGTAATGATTAAAAATACTAAATTGTTTGCTTTTTTATGCTCATTTGGATAGTATCAACCAAAATAGTGAATTTTTATAAAACTTAGGTGAAAAAAATGAAAACTGTTTTTTAACCATAAAGAACTCCATAGATTCAAGATTCAAGATTCTTTATTGCCGTTGATCAGTACATTTGACATGAAATGGGCATAGTCAAAATTACTTAAGCTAAAATCAGACAAAGTCTATCGTTACACAACATGTGATATTTTAAAGTCCAGAAATTCTTTTAAAGAATAAAAAGGATTGTTAACAAGCCAAGTAGACATTTTAGTTTTAAAGCTTTTGAGATTTTTCTCATTTTGCATAGGTTCAGGCAACTTATTATAAAATTTTATGCAATTAAGTAAAAAAGAATAAAACCCAGTTCCCACAGTCCGACCGTCCTGGTTTGCCAAATCCTACAAATATGCCTTAATTTACACCTCTCTACCAAATTTGATCAAAATTGGATATTTTGGGAAAAAGTTCTTAGATTTAAAAAGATTTTATGTATATAAATATATATACATATATAAGTACATACATACATTTATATAAAATTTTAAAAACCAAATTTTCGAGTTCTAGGGACCTTAAAGTAAAAATTTATCATTCCGTCGGGGTTGGATTTACCATTACAAGTACCGTAATAGCTCATTTTATATTGGAAAAAATTGTTACAATTTGAAAAATGAAAAATATCTTTAAAGAACTAATTAACGAGAGTAGCATGCAATTACCAATACATATTATATACCAAATTGTGCACAATTTTATCCTCTACACTTTACTAATTTACATGTTTTAGCTATGTTTATTGGTTTGAGAGATATTTAACAAAAACTTACAAAAGAACAGCCGCCATTTTGAAAATCGGCCATAGCAGGTGAACGCAGCCTCGGAGAGTGGTAGACTTTTCACCATCGTTTTTCTCGGGTAATTTTACATAAGAATAGATCAAAATCACTAAGTTTGCAATTACTTCCGGGTTGGTCAACATTTTTACTAGACTATTAGTCATTTTTCCTGATTCATTATTTTCAAATTCAGTGAGAAAAGACAATTAACTATAAATCACTGAGCGAAATCACTCCTGTTTTATCCTGTCTTATCTTATTAATTGTATTTGATGATTTTTTTATTGTTGTCATGTGCTCATTTATTTAGCTATAAAGAGCCATATGATTCTGAAAAAAACTCGTATTAACAACAGTAACAGACGGTGCGTTAAAATGCCAAGTGCAATAGTGCTTGTTTCCATTGAAAAGGTTCTCGTTCGCTTCGCTGACTCGTATTTCATACTGTTTTAATGGAAACCTACGGGTGCTACACTCCAGTATATGTTTGTTGAACCACAGCTTGAATCTGTTATATGTGAATTCTATTTTTAAAGTTAACAGCTAATTTCATCATTTTTGCTCATTCTTTTGTTTATAAATCCCAATGCAATTCTTCTATTTCCTCAGTTGTTTTATCCCTATAAAACAATTATATTCATTTAATAATGATATTTATTTAATAATTATATTTATTTAATTATTATATTTATCTGAACATTGAGAACCGCCAAAAAAGTACGATTTATGAAAAAAATCAATTGTTTTTACTATAGCACCATTTAGCCATTTATCATCTGGTTACATTGCAAACACACGATTTATACTGGAAAACTCGGTCTGTACTTTGACAGTTGAGTCAGCTGTTTTCATTAGTTCTTTGTTTTGATTTTTAAATCCATAAGAACAATTTAAATCTTTGGAATTTCATCTAAAGATTAAAACTTAATAAGATTTTTTCTATATCGATATTATTAATAAGAAATCTATATCGATATTATTTTATCCTATTACAAATTTATTTGTATTTTTTTTAAATAGCTTGAAAGGTTTTTTGGATCATTGTGTACATACATACACAAACTTGCTAACTTGCATAAATACAAATATACCTTACTCATATTAGAGTATAGGATATCTACTGAATATATATTATGCAATTTGAGCTTTAAAAGTTTTCACAAGCAGAAATTAACCTTGCCATTACTATTAAGTCAAAGTATCATTACTTTGACTTTTAAGTAGTTTGCCATTACTTTAACTTTAAATTTACTGTTCCGCTAAAAACTTTATTTATTATACTAGTTACAAAGTTGACATTGGAGTCAGAAAGCAAAGCCGTCATAACATATTTGTGGTAAGTATTTTGGCTGTCCACCATTGCCACTTTCCTTCACTCATGATCATTTCGTGTACTACAGACAGTGGTGACTTGATGCATCTGGATTAAATTAAAAACGCCAATTGAGGAACATAAATTTATAGTAGGTTTGTTGGCCATTGAGACCTCAAAGCCTGAAATAGGTTCCATTTTTGAACCTTGAAAAAAAACAGTTGTTGACAAGTACTGATGCTTATTGATTCAAAATTGAATCTTTTTGTTAAAATTTGAAACCGCAATTATTATGAATATTTCGACGAGATATTTATACGTTATAATTCTTGTTGGAAAAACAGTAAACACTATGCATCTGATAATAAATAAAAATGTGAAAAGCATTTTCTCTGTAACAAAGCCTATGAATGTCTTGGCCATATGGCTTCGTTTTCGCTCCAAGACGAAGTCTCAAATATACATCGGACATTTGGTGCAGGCCAAGGGGTTTGTTACTGTAATGTTGGCAGCTAGGGCGCGGTTTTGCAACATTATTCTTGTCGAAAACAACTTAACTCCTTTAGTCGGATAGGAAAATATTGGTACATTAATGCAGAACAGCATATCTCTCTCTCTCTTAAACTTAATCCATGTTAGCTGTTAAATGTTGTAACTTGATTGTATTAATGCCTCTTTTTTCATTAGCCTTACCAATCATATTAGCTTAACTTTGTTTTCCATTCCGGTAGAGATTTGATTTAAAACAAAAGTACGATATATGAAAATATTATTTTAATTACAGTGAACTATTTAGTATCAAATAAATGGTAAAATAAATTACCATTCATTTACCGTTCATTTATCTTTCTTTTAAAATACCACCTGAACGCTTTAGCAATATTAACAAGGTCTAGGTTATGTGTCTCACTAAAGTTGTGCATTACGTTATTTTATCAGCTCAAATATTTAGATTACATAGCATTATCCGTTTTATGTTAGTGTTTGTTTATTGAAAATAGACTTCACTTTACTTATATTATTATTAAAATATTAGTTTCAATCAGACAAATTAGTAAAAATTATTATTCCCTAATATAAAAAGGCCAAAATTATATTTATGTTTCGTAAAACCTTATTTCCTAAATGGTATACTTGCATAATATAAAATTAAATCGTCTGATTTTCACCACTGCCTTTCTCATTTGTGGCATTTTTCCTTTTCACGTTTTGATCTGTAAATAGGGTCCTATTTCTCAAATACCACAATTTCTTGATTGCTTTCATCCATGCGAGTGGATTAACAAATTAGAAAAAGCAATCATAATATATTATTAAAATAATTAGTTTTTTTAATTTTAATTACATCTTTTTTGTCTGGGTTAATTTAAAGGTGTATTTGGGTTGTTTCACTATTCAAATATGTGATTTCCCATCAAAACGTCTATTTAAGACCAGCTTAACAATCAGCCAGTAAATAGATTAATCCTCATAACTATGTAAGTTGAGTCATTAAACACTCGTTATCGCCGAGTAGTGTTACGTGAGACCGTAAACTGGTGATACATTATTGAAACGTGATCCATATAGGCCTACTCTGAATGTGGCATGTAGATTATTAAGTGATAGGTAAATGTTTAATACTTGATTTTAAAATTTAAATGGTTTGAGAAATTTTAGGAAATATTATTCGCTTGAATTGTGTATTGCATAAGGAATTGGACTTAATTTTCAATAGGCAAATTCATATTTTTAGGATACCTCAAGAGGTTTTTTTACTCACAACAAGTCAACTAGATTCCAATAATTAGGTACGACACTGCTGATGCAAATTTTCATTTAATTTTATTACTAATTATTTATTCGTTCAAGGGAACAACAGTAAAATAAAATGTTTTCATAAATTTTTCATAAGATAGTCTGATAGTTCCATGATTGGAAGTTCATGTGAATTTTATTTTACAAGTACATTTTAACAACTGAAAAAATAACGTGGAATGTATAATCTTTTCTTTCTAATAACCCCTCCTTTTCCTTGGAATACAAAGTAATTATCCAGTTTCCCCTTTACTAAAATTCAGTTTTTCTATTGTTGGGAGGAAATAAGTATCAGTTATCTGATACCGTTCATTTTTCTTCTTCTACAAAATGTAGAGTGAAATAATCCTTATGACTAAAGATGACAAAACAGTCATGCACAGCTGAAAACAACGTGTGTTGAATTTTAGTGGATTAAAGATTGTTTTAATTATTGTTATTTACTGTAATTTCCCTTTTTTTACAGTTTCATACCTTCTCTTTTATTACTTATTATTTATCTGAGTTTCTTTTAAAGTAAAATTGTTGTTTAAAACATTCTAAAGTAATAAAAAAAGAATATTTATTTATTTAATTGGGAGTTTTAAGAGGATAAAATGGCAAAATAAAAGTTCAGGAAATCAATAATGTAAAGTATTTATTTAGGTGTATATCCACATTTTTGTGTTGTTGAAATACTCCGTTTATTATTTGCTCTTTCCGTGCACTCTGCAAGGTTTGCCGCTGGACCCCTGGAAGAATAAAACATTAAAGATGTCTAAAAAATAATGTTTTAAACTTTAATTTAGAAAATTTTTATTTATATGCAGATTTTACTTGAATATATAATAAGATTCAATGCAACTTAACAAAAATTTATATAAAGGTTGTTTTGTAAACTCTCTTCCAAAACTCCGTGTGTTGATTCCTTGGATAAAAATGAACAAAACGTTTCATGGAAACATAATAAGTAAAATGTTTCATTAATCCGCTAGCTACCATTTAGATTTTTGGAATTAATAATATTTATTTCCGAAACTTTGGGTTTGTTTAGTTTATATTTAGCATAAATCTTGATTACACTAATTTTTTTCGTAAAAAATATTATGTTTATCCACTGCGTATTTACAAAATGGCGGCCATTTTAAGTTTTTAAACTGAAATGTCTCGAAACCGGTAAAGTTTATCAAAATCTTACACGAGACAATTAAGTTAACAAATTAAATTATCTAACAATTGAATCAACATTTGTAAGATTTGACAAGTAGCGGAGTTATTGCGGTTTTCCTATTAAAATAATTGTAAGTTGCATGAATTGCAATGAAAAATCAACGGTTATCTGCAGAAAATTACAATAACTTCATATTTTTTTTTAGATTCTTACAAACTCGGTATCATTGGTTACATAATTTAATTTATCAACTTTATTTGTACAATTTTTATAACATTTAACAACTATAAGATATTTGAGTAAAAATATTTAATTGCCACCATTTTGAAGATGCGCATCGGATAAAAATAATTATAACGAATATTTTACGATGAACTTTTTTCCCATGAACTTTTCATTCATTTTGTTCGAAGGAATCACTACATGTAATTTTTGAAGAGGGTTACCGAACAACCTGTATATTAGATATATATATATCATTTTTAAGATATTTAGCACGAAAAACATTTATTTTAAGGTCAAACCTATACATCTAAATGTAATAGTCAAATGAACAGTAACACTTTGATTAAAAAACCCACTAAAAAACCTCCTCTACTCTTTAGGATTCTAACCTGGAATTGTTTATCACATTACGTCAGGCTAGGCCTAAATTTGGCTTACGCCCATGGGGCTTGCTCCTTATCCAGCTGTTCGGTCAAGGGATCTGGGCCACTTCGTGGTCCAAATCGGTTTTCTTTTCCAGAAGGATGTCCCGGACGAACTGTGACAAACAATCCCAGTTGCCCTCATCCTCCATAATCTTTTGGCAGACCGTGTCCACCGAAAAAACACCGAGTTTTCTTGTGGCCTTCAGGCGGGGCCTTTCCCAACGCGAACAGCGGAAGAAGGTGTGTTCCGCGTCATCGGGAACACCCGGGCAGTAGATGCAATCCGGTGAACCGGTCTGGCCCATCCGGTTCAGGTACGACTTGAAATAGCCGTGACCTGTCAGGAACTGCGTGAGGTAGTAGTCCACCTCGCTATGCCGCCTTTCCACCCTTGGTTGGACGTGCTCGATGAGTCGCGCAGTCCATCGTCCTCGGGTGTCGTGCTCCCAGCTGTGTTGCCACTGCTGGAAGGTTCGGGAGCGCTCTTCTTTTCTTGCCGTGTCCTTGCCGATCTTGCCTTGTCTCTGATAAATCGCTTTCCTCTCCCCTGCCAAGAGCTTGACAGGGATGACTCCGGTGACCACCAGGACGGCAGGCTCGGACACTGTCCGGTAGGCGGAACACACCCGGAGCGCAGCTTGACGCTGAACCCGGGCGAGTCGCAACCTGTAACACTCCTTATCTAGAGCGCCTGCCCACACCTCTGCCCGGAAAAAAGCACGGACTGGACCGCGGACATCAACAGACGTCTTCTGCTGGATCGGGGACCCCCGACATTGGCCATCAGCCTACTAAGGTAAGTGACTACCTTAGCGGCCTTGTCCGCCGTACGGAAGATCTGATCCCTCCAGCTTAACTTGGTGTCCACCATAACCCCGAGGTATTTGGCGGCACGAGTTGATGTGACCACCTTCCTTCCCACTTGGAGTGGGACGACGGTGTCGATCCTCTTCTTCGTGAGGATCACAATCTCCGTCTTACTGAGAGCAAGCGAGAGACCGTGATCGGACATCCAGTTGTTGACCACCAGCATAACTCACTTCAACTTCAGTTGGGCCAGCTCATTGTTGCGTGCAGCAATGAGAGCTGTGACGTCATCGGCGTACCCAACCAAAGTGGTTTCCTCAGGCATCTCGGACCTCAGGAGGCTGTCATAGGCAACTTTCCAGAGATCCGGGCCGAGTATTGAACCTTTTGCGGCACCAGAAGTGACTTCCATCGTCCGCGTTTCATCCCTCGTGTTATAAATCAGGCTTCGAGAGCGTAGATAATTCTCGATGAGCCGCAACAGATATGCAGGAATACGAAAGGTGTTGCGAAGCGCATCCAACATATCGACCCACCTCGCCGAGTTGAAGGCATTCTTGACATCAAGCGTGACAAGAATCACTACTCGGCGGGAGAAATGGTTGTGGCTCTCGGATCTCTCCACAGCTCTCTGAACTTCGGTGACAGCGTCGATCGTTGACCGTCCCTTTCTGAAGCCGTACTGACGGGAGCATAAGTCCCCGGCAGCTTGCACGGCAGAAGTCAGGCGGGAACGGATCAGCTTCTCGAACAGCTTCCCAGCCGTGTCCAACATGCAGAGAGGCCTGTGGGACGACGGCAGCTCGGGATCACCTTTGCCCTTGCTGATCAGTACAAGCCTGGCTGATTTCCAGAGAGCCGGAAACATCCCTTCTACCAAACAGGCATTGTACATTCTCAACAACAAGTCAGCGTTGATTGAAAAAACTTTCTTTGAAGCCTCACTGGGAATCCCGTCCGGGCCAGGAGCCTCGTTGCTCTTCAGGAAGAGAACGAAGGTTTCCACCTCCTCGAAAGTGAAGAGTGGAACGTCCTCTACCCGTCCGAAGTCAACCGGCGGTCGCTGTAGATGTTCAGGAAACAACGCAGCGACGATCCTCCCCATGGTGGCGCCCTCCATGATGGAAGGTGGAGAGCGGGCGCCGAGTTTCTGTGTTACAAGTTTGTAACCCAGGCCCCAAGGGTCGGAGTCAACGTCGTCACGAAGTCTCCTCCAGCTATTCGCCTTGCTCCTGTTGATCGCCTGGCGGAGAGATTTTCTAGCAGCTTTATAGGCCTCCGACTTACGAACTCTGTCTGCGGGAATTCTCGCTCTTGTGGCGGCTCGTCTAGTTCTTAAACATGTTCTTCTGAGTTCCGCAATCTCTTCAGTCCACCAGTAAACGGGTTGTTTGTCGCGTCGGGGTTTCCTTCGCGGCATAGATTGGTCGCAAGCCGAGACGATCAGTTCCATCGTGGATGTTACTAGTGCCTCGGCCCCAGCCTCACCAGGATTCCCCTGCTCTCCCCGAGACATGGCTTCCGTGAACTTGACCACGTCCAGTTTGTTGGTGTTCCACCTGCGTGGCCCTTCCCGAGATGCGGAAACTCGACGATTTGCCTGATCATGCAGGTCAAAACGATGTATTGGTGGTCGCTACCCGTGTAGTCCTCCACAACCCTCCAGCCAGAGATCCTCGGAAGGAGCGACTCAGACGCAAAGGTGACGTCGGGGATCGTGCCTCTCTGCCCGGGGCAGTAGGTGTGTCGCCCTGGTTGAGGACGACAAGACCGGCCCTGGTGATGAAATCCAGGATGTATTTCCCCCGGGAGCTGGTAGAGGGCATTCCCCACTCGACGGCCCTGGCGTTGAAATCGCCACCAACGACGATATGCCCGGTGGTGCCGAGAACGCACTCCTCTAGACTGTCTATCTTGTTGCGGAAGTCCCGGACGGCCTCGTTGGGGGTGAGGTAGCAACTGAAGATAGTCACGTCCCTACACCTAACCCAGGCGAATCCTCGGCCGCGGCCATGACTCCGCACTAAGACATCCTGCGTGTTACGTGCCCAAAATGCAGCAGTACCGAGGCTGTCGGAGATCCAAGTGTTTGGGTCTCTGTCCCGATACTGTTCGCTGATAAAGAGCGCGTCAGCACCAAGTTCTCGGGCGAGCTGATCTAGAAGGTTATCAGCTCCCTAGGATCTATGAAGATTGGCCTGGAGGATGCGAATTACCGGCCGCTGCCTTTTGCCTGTTCAAGCGCGGCTCTGAAGGCACCACACTGACCAGACCCGGGTAAGTGTCCGAGGGCACTAGAGCCTGAATCCTTGCGGAGGAAGCAGGATGGGCTCGAGGAACATTCCTTGCGTTTGTGGCCCTGGCTTCCACACTGGAAGCAGTTGGCACTCCTGTCGGGCCCTTTACAGTTTCGGGAGGAGTGGCCGAAACCGAGACAGCGGAAGCATCTCGAAACTACCACCCTCCGTTTGAGCCTGCAACTGACCCAACCGACTCTAAGGTGCTGAAGGCTAAGCAGCTTATTGGCGTGACACTTTGATTTGGTATAAACTGAAATTTTATTAATGACTTTATTGCATGTCGCAAGTCTAAATCTTTTGACAACTTTTAGCTAAACTTAACATACAAACGACTTTAAAGACTGTATCAATACAGTTATTTTTACAAGAATATGAAACTGATAATTTTCAATAGGAGCTGTGGATCATCTCTATTTAAAGCGATTAGTAGATTATTATTTTTATAATAGATTGTTGTGTAAGAGTAGTATTGGATGCTTAAAAAATTTAACAAGCAGATTTATATTTACTATATTTATCTATCATTAATTATTTATGAAAATCGATTTAAATTATTATCAGGTATTATAAATTCATACTCACATTGACTAGAGCCAGAAAGGCGATGGCGGTCATGACAACAGCTGTAAAGACAGACATCTGCAACAAAACTATGCGTTATCGTTGGGTATGTGAGGCCTTCACACTGTTTTTAGCACAAATATGCATTTATTTTCAATAATATTAAACTAAAATCATTAGTTCAACGTAATTATTTTATGAAATAAAATTAAATATATAGCAAAAATATTAAATTTTATGGATAATTCTTGTGTATTATATTAAATTTAACTGTAGAAAAGCATTGTTAGGAAAATCGATTAATGCTGAAAAAGCTTACCTTGAGATATTCGTGTCAGAAGACAAGAGCGAATGAATTCCCTGTAGAAACCATGGCCTTTATATACTTTGAATTTGATGTAAAAATAATAAAAATATTAAAAAGGCATAGTGAACAAAGACAAAGAGCTATAAATCACAGCGCGAAAACTTTTCCGTCTTATTGTTAATCATAATTAGTAATAAAAATAGAAATAAAAGATAGGCAGCAAAAATAATGCACTATAAATCACTGAGCGAAAGCTCCTCTGAATAATTATCAATTTTGATTGGTGGGATTTTTATTGCTGTCATTAATTTACCTATCAAACCTCATATTAAAAAATTAAAAATAAAGAAAACTAATTGCCATAAGAACTCGAAATGTATGTAATGAATTTAACTCAGATATTTATGGGCTACTTTTAAACTAATATCATCAGAACATCTATGGCGTATGTATTTCAAAATTCAATTCTTAAAGATTTTAACGTTTAACGTGGCTAAATTAAACTTGGCTATACGTACGAGCCGTCCCTAAGCAACTTAAATACTTGTTGTACTAGTTGTAAATTTGATATTGGATACAGAAAACTAAGTTAACATAACTTGTGGCAGGTAATTTGGCTGTCAAATACGAGAACTCCGCTTTATTCATAATCCATCAATTTTAGAAAAGGGGGGGGTTGATGCCATCTGGATTGCATGGAAACCCCCAGCTACAGAAAATGAATTTATAACTACTCACTTTACCTGAACTTTAACTACTCACCAAAACTGCGCCATTGTGTCAGAAATGAATTGTCTACGTGACATTGCATTTTAAATTCAATCACAATTCATCTTCAGCCACTATATAAACCTCCTTTAATTAAACTAATGAATTAGTCGGTCAGTTGGTCATTGAGAGTTCAGAGCCTGAAAATCTGTTATTGACAAAAATGCTTATGCTTACTGATTCGAAGATTAATAGTTTTAAGGAATAAAAAGGCATTTATCCAACAATGCCTTATAAAGCAAAGGAATAAAAAAACATATTTCCAAAAAGATAATAATGTCACATTTTAATTTTGATCGAAAAATAGTAAACATTAAGCAACTAGTAATAAATTAATAACTTATTGTAAAAGAGATTTTTTACAATATTTTAATAAGGAGTTGGAACAAATCTCTTAATTTTACCTCACATATTTAGTCACAAATATATTTATGTATATATCATACATCTGGTACAGGCCAAGTGTTTTCACTGTAATGTTGGCAGCTAGATCGGGGTGTTGCCACATTATACTTGTTGATAACAACTTCATACCTTTAGTTGCATGGAAATATATTAATATAGTAATACAAAAAAGTATAGAAATTTCTTGATCAAACATAATCCCTCTTAGCTTTTAACAGTTGTAACTTGATTGTATTAAAGACTTATTTACCTAGTGCCTTAATTATCAAAAATTATATTTATTCATTTTCGTGAGGATTTTATTTAAAATTAAGTGAAGCGCAACATATGAAATGATTATTTAAATTTTCAGTGAACAATTTGTTGTAATTTCAATTGAGAAAGTGCATTTACGTTCCTTATACAACACCTAGAATAATTAAGTAACCAAGGCTATGGTTGTGTCTCATTAAAGATATACATTGAATTTTTCATTAGCACAAAAATCTTGATTACATAATATTAAATTTTATTTCTTGTTAGTTGTAATATAAGTACTTGAATTTAATTATATTTTAGGAAAATATTTGTTTTTATTTGACAAATTAACTATTAATATTTAAGCTGGTAAACTTACAAACTTTAAAATTATATTTTAATTTTTTCCACACAATCTTTCCCGTTTGTGGCATTTCTCCTTTCAAGTTTTCATCTGCAAACATGCATGGGTGTCCCAGGTGCCTTGGCTCCCTTTTTTACGATCTCAAAAGGCACACATTACTTATTGCTACCATCTCTGAGAGTGCTATTTTGGATAAGCAGTAATACATTATAGTAATCAATGTTTTAAAATGTTCATTAATTGATGCTAAACAAAGGAAATTTTCTATATTTCTAACATATATTATTTACTCAGTCATAGATAGTAACAATTATTATTTAAATAATAATATAATTATTTCCATCTAACTGATGTTTGGATTG
Organism: Neoaliturus tenellus; assembly: GCA_030545055.2. Taxonomy (NCBI): domain Eukaryota; kingdom Metazoa; phylum Arthropoda; class Insecta; order Hemiptera; family Cicadellidae; genus Neoaliturus; species Neoaliturus tenellus. The sequence goes on along the minus strand of CM061537.1, from coordinate 57,229,755 downwards.
CCTAAATAAAAATGATTCACTTTCAAATTTACGATTCCCCATTATGATCAAAACGTGTATTGAGTGCCGGCTTAGCATTTACCTAGCCAATAGATTAAACATGGTAACTAAGTAAGTTGAGTCATTAAAAACTCGTTATCGCCCAGTAGTATTAAGTGGGATCGTAAACTGATGATACATTACTGAAACGTGATTTACCCACTCTAAATGTTTGGTATAAATGATAGTTAAATGTTAAATACACTATACTAAAAAGAATATGATGGGATTTTCTAAGAAGTTACATTCGTTAATGTCATATTAATCCAGTAAATTTGTATTCAAAAGTTCCCCTCGCTAGAAAAAATTGGGGTAGTTTTGATTTCTTTTGTTTCTTATGTTTTTTGGGGTGCTGAATCCGAATCTGAGGTTTGCTAACAAAATTTCTTAACAGAACATTGTCAAAAATAAAAAAATGTGAAAATTTTTTATTTTTTTATAATTTTTTGCTTATAACTCAAGAACTATTCACTTTTCGTAAATAATGTATATTTTAAAAATAAAGTACACAAAATTTTCTACAAAATGCACCCCCTATTTGTTATTCTCCGATGAACCGTTTGGGCTCCAGGGCTGTTTGGAGTTTTAGCGAATTTACCTATAGGGAATACGCTCTTACGGTAGTAGTCACGGTAAGACCTAAGACCGGGACCATGTTACTTTTTTGTGTTAAGGTCCCCCAAAGCCAAAAACACCGTTCATTCAAATTGATATATATGTATATATATATTATATATGTATATATGTATATGTCAGTTAACACGATAACTTTTGAACCAAAACTCCGATTTTGATAAAATTTGGTACAGGGGTCTAAGGCAGCATTTAATTGATCGAGTTTGCAAACCAGAATGATCGGACAACATTAACGGGGTTTTATGGGGTTTTAAAAGGGTTACCTTTTGGTTTTTGGCTTTTTTTAACCTTAGTTTATAAAATTCAACAAATTTAACCTAAACTATTTAAAAGAGCTCAAAAAAACAAACAATTTGGCATTTTGAATTTTTTATTTAGCTTATATGGTTATGGAGAAAATCCAAATATAAGTTTTCCATGGTTTTCTTATGGGAAATCAACAAAACCCTCTATCTTGCTTATTTATTGACATAGATTTATAAAATTGTTTATGTACATTCATTAGAAAATGTATATACTTTATTTACTTATCCTTACTAATCCTACGTATATTCAGATGAGTTTATAAACCAGACATATAGACCTACCGGGAGGGGTAGTTTTGGGGGGTTTTGTACCCCAAAAATGTTTGTTTTTTTTTGCATTTTACATATGTAATTTTTTTAATTTAAAATTTTTATTTGGACCGTTGGATTAAGCTCAAAAAAACTCAATTTAGTATTTTGAAGCTTTGCTCTATCTTATTTGGTTACCGAGATATTAAAAAGTCTAAAGACAGTACGTTGTATTTTGAGGCTCCAATGATAATCTCATGGAGATAAAGGAAGTGTTAATATTTCACTTATTAACCAATATTTTTGGAAGAAACTTGGTATTTAGCTTCATTAGGTTGAGATTCAACCATAAATTTTTTTACCATAAATGGTTGAATCTCAACCTAATGAAGCTAAATACCATTTATGGTAAAAAAATCCTGGTTTTTGTTCTTATCATGGCAGCAAACCTGCATACTCTTTTCCCATGTAAATCATATTGAGAAAAGGAAAACTCTTTTACTTATGGACAGAGATTGATGAAACTTAGTATTATTCATATGGTCGAAATATTTTTTTTACGCTAAAAACCTACTTTTAGTGTTCCCCGTGGCAGCATACCTACATACTCTTTTACGATGTGTATCATTAGGAGAATAGTCATTTATATCCCTATTTATGAGCACGTAATGAAATTTTGTTTACGGGTTCATCTAGTCAAAATTAATATTACTAATTTAGAAATTCGCTAAGTAGTACGCAGGTCTGCTGCGACGGGGGGTATTACCATATGGGTTTGTAAGGAAATATAAGTTAAAACTTGCATAACGAATGTGCATACCAAATTTGATCAATTTATGTTATTTTTATTTTCACCATAAACCCAATGGGGGAAGTATATAGGTATGTCGCCATATGGATTTTGCAAGTAAATAAAGGGGACCGCGCCAAGGTCTGACGGCGACGAAGTCTGACGGCGACAAAACCTACCACTTTTTCGTCAGGTTTTGACGGGCACGTCAGGTGTTAAGCCTCGACGGTTTTTTAAAACGTCAGGGCTTGTCGCCTCACGTACCCGTCAAAACCTGACGGATTTAAAAACGTCCTATTTTGACGCCTGACGCACCCGTCAAAACCTGACGATTCTCTCTCACCCCTCTTTATGCACCTGACTGTACAGTTTAACTTGTCTGTCCTCTTAGGCCACGCCCCTACTAGGCCAAACCTCCATTATTATTTACGACAACTCACACTCGAATAAGGAATCATTCCTCTCACCTCCCGTTTACTCCCAATTTTTTTAAATAGCTGTCTTCCTAGGCCACTATCCCCACACCTAATTTGTTACCCTATTTGTTTATGCCACAATATTAATAAATGTGTATAATTATATATATTTAAATATTTTAAGCAATCGTGTTCCGGCGGAGCAGTTCTTCAGTATGATGAAGTTAGTTGTTCTATCGTATGGTGTGTTTAATCAGACCAAGTGAATTTTATTCTCTTAAGTCAGCGTGAATGCATTTTAATTATTGTATGGTTTGAAAGGAAACGTAGCCTACGAAATGTCATCCAAAAATGAAAACTTGTAAAATCTGTAAAATAACAAATATAAGTGATTTATAAAATTACAAAATTGTAAACTTATATTTTTTGACGCCGGGTGTTTTAAATGCTATTAACTTAAATAAGGAAGTGAATAATCACATTAAATGATTAAAATTTAGTCCTAACAAACTTAACTGAAGTTTTCTATTGGTTTTAATGAACTAACTACAAAAGTGTAGCAGAGGGAAATTAGTACCGTTATTCTTCTTTAATATGACACTTTATTTATAGCTCTAGGCTTCATTTGGCAGAAGATAACACGATTCTAAAAAACCCTTGCATTTGAGTGCGCGCCAGGGGTAGACCGGAGCCCGGGACCACCCCGGTCTACCCTTGGCGCGCACCCAAATGCAAGGGTTTTTTAGAATCGTGTTATCTTCTGCCAAATTAAACCTAGAGCTATAAATAAAGTGTCATATTAAAGAAGAATAACGGTACTAATTTCCCTCTGTTACACTTTTGTAGTTAGTTAATTAAAACCAATAGAAAACTTCAGTTAAAAATCGATAAAAAACAGATGATTTTAGACAGTTATAGCTGAAATTAGAAATTTTATTCAAAAATTCTAAAAAAGATAGCCGACTAGATCCTTTATTCTACTTTTAAAAAAAGTTAACAGCCAATCTCTATCTTAAGAGGTTAGTTTTAAAATACGATCCCCGTAAACCTCTGCATTTATAAAACTAAAAAACAGATGATTTTAGACAGTTATTACTGAAATTAGAAATTTTATTCAAAACTTATAAAATGATAGCCAACTAGATCCTTTTTTCTACTTTTAGAAAAAATTAACAGCCAATCTCTATCTTAATCGGTTAATTCTGAAACACGATCCCCGTAACCTCTGCAGCCATCAAACTCGCCTAGCGCTACGGCCGCGAGGCGGCATTCGGCATTGTTGTTGTTTTGGCCGGGGTAGACCGCAGCCTTAATGATGATTTCTAACAACTGGTCGATGTAAGATAGTAACAAAACTGGGGTTTGGACCTGTTTTTTTTTTTTTTTTTTTTTTTTTTTTTTTTTTTTTACAATATTTTCTCAATAATTTAAATGAGAATAAGCTGTTTGTAAAATGAATAATACTTTAAGTTATCATATGTTGGAATTCAAAAATTTTGCTTCCATATGATTAACATGGTAACTTTTAGGACGTCAGACTTTCCTATTTAAGACTAAAGAATGAGTATACCAAACTTAAGCACTCTAGCTAGTCAGGATTTGTGATGAATGAGTGAGTCAGTGAGTGAAGGCTTTCTCTTTTATATGTTTAGATTTGACCTCTGAAACATCAGTTCCTCTTGATTTGCTGCCATTTGTTATTATTACAACAGCTGTCTAATGATTCAGTCAATCACTCTTCTTCTATAGATTAACATTGAAATTTGAAAGTTTTATAGGGCATAGCCCTGGGGGTGGATGCTGATAAGAATTAAAATGGGATTCTACCCATCTAAAATAGACTACCTTTCTAACGGAATGCACGGATTTTACCTATGATACATACGACCTGAGAAAATACCCCCGTCGCAGCAGACCTGTGTACTCAAGGAATTCCCAAATGAGTAATATTAATTTTTAATAGATGAACCTGTAAACAAAATTTCATCGCGTGCTCATTAATAATTAAATTAATGTATATTCTCCTTATGATAGATATAAGGAAAGATTATGCAAATATGCTGCCATGGGGAACACTGAAAGTAGATTTTCAGCATAAAAAATTTATTTCGACCCTGTTTCACTAATTTGTTTTCGCGTGTTCTAGGGCTGTGCACCGCCGCAGCCGCCGCCGCCGGTGAGGGCCAGAACTTGAGCTGCTACCAATGTACTCGCAACTCCAACACCCAGTGTGGACCCGAGTTCTTACTGCCCTGCCCCTCCAACAAGGATCGCTGTGTCACGCACATCATGAAAGACGGTAAATTAATATTACAAGAAAAACATACTGAAGTTTGGCTTAAGCGGATTCGCTACTGAAAAGGGTGATTTATTTTAAATCATAAGGAAAGTGGACTAACTATTTTTTTTTCATGCAGAGTATGAGGTAAAAAAATAGAAAAATATTGGTTTACTTTTAAATATAAATTATATGTGGAAAAAAATAAAATAGAGGTTTTTCGGTCAATTTGTAAGGGTTTTTAAAAATTGATATTCTGAAGAGAGTTCTTTATGGATTTTCATAACTTTGGTGTTTTTTTTAAAGAAAATTGCCTAAACTTCATATTTAGGTAGATTCATAATAATATCTCCGATACTTTTTTTGCGATGACATATTAACATAAATTTTTATTAGTACAAAAAAAATTAATTAAAAAAAATATTTTTTAGTACCTGATAATCTTAGATACCTAATTCTACCTAAATATTTGCCTAATGTTGTCTAGAATAAGTAGTAAAAATTTCATCAATGTACCTCTAATGGTTCTCAAGATATATCAAATTTTGTCTTGAAAAACTTGAAATTTCTTGAAAATTGAAAAGTTGCGGAAAACAGCGTTTGAATAAAAAGCTGTAGGCCTACTGAAATCAATGATATAAATTTACAGTTTTTTTTTGCTAAAAACTTTTTTTATTGTTACATTATCTTATTAACTCAAAAAATAAGTAAATTACCATCAGGCCTACTTCAAAAAAATATTTAAAAATATATAAGTCTTAGGCTTATGACGAATTTAGTCCATCTTCGGAATGTTTGAATTACTCACTGTTTTTTTAAAATTCTCCTGCACCATTTTATGTTTTACCCTCTTCTTCTATCTTCTTTACTCTACCCATATTTATTTTTTTAGCTTACAAAATAATCACTATGACAACACAAAAACCAAACAGCACACCAACTCATTTCAGTTTGTTGACATTGAGCAGCTGATCATCTGACTCCAGTTTATGCCATTTGTTTTTTGTGTGTAATTTTCAAAGAGTATAATACCCCCGTCGCAGCAGACCTGCGTACTCAGCGAATTTCCAATGGAATTTCAGATTATTTACTTTCCCCATAAAACACCATAGGATCGATTATCTAGGTTTTCTGCCATTGGGTGTTGTTAGAAAATCTAAGTTTATCAATAATTGGTGAATGTAAACACAAAATTGTATCAAACTCTGGCAATTTTTTTATTTTCCCCATAAACCCCATGGGGGTGAGTATGTAGGTTTGCCGCCATATGGGTTTTGTAAGCAAGTATAAGTTAAACCTTATATAGATAATGTACATACGAAATTTGATTAAGTTATGTCAATAAATAAGCAAGATAGAGGGTTTTCTTGATTTCCCATAAGAATAACATGGAAAACACATTTTTGGATTTGCCCCGTAACCAGTTATGTTATGATAAAAATTCAAAATACCAAATTGTTTGTTTTTTTAAGCTCTTTTAAATGGTTTCAGTTAAAATTGATGAATTTTAAAAATTAAGGTCCAAAAATGCCAAAAACCCATTTTTGACCCCTTTGAAACCCCATAAAACCCCGTTCCCATAACCCGACAATGCTGGTTCGCGAACTCATGAAAATAGACCTGGTCTTACACCTCCATACCAAATTTCATCAAAATCGGAGGTCCCCTTCAAAAGTTATCAGTACCACGGACACATATATATATAGATATATATATAGATATATATATATAGATATATATATACATATATATGAAAATGAACGAATGGTGTTTTTGGCTTCTGGGGACCTCAAAATGAAAAAGTAAAGTGGTCCCGGGCTTAGGTCTTACCATGGCTACTACCGTAATAGCGTATTCCCTATAGGGAAATTCGCTAAAAGTAAGTAAAATTGTCAAAGAGTGATTTATTTGAGGCTTTTATTGTTCTGACTATTTGTAAATATGGGAATATATTTATATAATATAAAACCTAAGCTGAAATGTAACGTAATAATTGCGATGACATGAAATCGTGAAATTTCGCAAGCGTGCAGTAACGCATAATTTTTATTTTTTTTTTATGGAAAGAACATTCAGACATGACTTATATTATATTTTTTGATATAATAAGGTCCAAACTACAAAAAAATGAAAAAATAAAATTTTTGAATTTTTCATGATTTTTACCCATTTTCAGTAGCCAATCCCCTTAAAGGTTTGATTCCGGACCCAGTTGCCATTTGTCATTGGGCTATTAATTAATGATGCTTTCTATCAACTGGTCGATGTTAGATAGTAACAAGACTGGGGTTTGGACCGTTCCCCCTCAAAACGTTAAAAAATGCCACTGGCGTAGATACACTCAAAATAAAAAAAATAAATTAAGGTAGCGTTAAAGTCAGTTTTTAGTAGTAAATTAGTTAAAGTAGGTATTAAAAAATGATTAAGAACTTAGTTATGCTAAGTAAAGTTCATTGAAAAAATAATTCCTTTGTAGTGATGAGTTAGTATCCGAATGTCACTGTATCCAATAATTTAACTATGCTGAGGAATCTTATCAGTGTTTTTGCAGAGGTGAGAAACGTAATTAAAATTGTCCTACAAATTATTGAGTGTTCCTTTGGTGGGTGGTCTAATGTTGTGAATAAGACGAAAACAAAGTAAAATTTTTCTGTTGCAAAGTGTCAGTTTTAGTACTTCAATTACTGATTAGGCTATGTTTAATTTAGATTTATGAGAATGAAAAGTATCACGGAACACATTGCATTAATAATTATTTAGCTACCTAAAATATTGTTGTTATAATTATTCTTAATAAGTCGTTTTGATTATGAATTAATTCAAATACCCAACAAAACAGCTCTATTCATGTTGTAAGTTTCTGTTTCTACTTTCTTGTTTGTGTTAAATTCAAAATACTACTTTATACTATAAAGTAGCATAAAACCAATGGCATTAATAATTATTTAACAACCTAATATCTATATTACAATAGGCATTCTCAATAAGTAGTTTTAATAACGAGTTAGATCTCAATACGAATAAAAACAGCTAAAAAACAAGCGTCGCGCATTGTAATGTACGGGGCAGAGGTGCGTCGAGCCCCGGGTAGTGGAGGGGAATTATACAGGGTGTCCCGGAACTCTCTGGAACCCTTTTGTATATTTGTTTCTTGTATCGAGACAAGAAAAAAACATCATACAAATAGGGGTCTAAAATCCATCGTTTAGCCGCTAGCCGCCATTTTGTTTTTTTCACATAATAATTTTTATTTCCGTAACGGATGGTTGTATTCAGTTCATATTTGGTATGAATCTTTATCATACTAATGTACATTTTCAGGAAAAAAATTAATTTTTTCTACTGTGTATTTTCAAAATGGCGGCCATTTTAAATTTTCAAACTCAAATATCTCAAATTCGGTAAATTTCAAAAAAATTTTACTTTGTACAAAAAAGTTGCCAAATTTAATTATCTAACCAACGGTACCAAGTTTGTAAGGATCTGATTACAAATAACGGAGTTATTGTGATTTTTCTCTAAAAAACATTGATTTTGCATTATAATTAATGCAAATTATGGCCATTTTCACAGAAAAATCACAATAACTCCGTTATTTGTAATCAGATCTTTACAAACTTGGTACCGTTGGTTAGATAATAAAATTTGGCAACTTTTTTGTGCAAAGTAAAATTTTTTTGAAATTTACCGAATTTGAGATATTTGAGTTTGAAAATTTAAAATGGCCGCCATTTTGAAAATGTACATTAGTATGATAAAGATTCATACCAAATATGAACTGAATACAACCCTCAGTTACGGAAATAAAAATTATTACGTGAAAAAAACAAAATGGCGGCTAGCGGCTAAACGATGGATTTTAGACCCCTATTTGTATGATGTTTTTTTCTTGTCTCGATGCAAGGAACAAATATACAAAAGGGTTCCAGAGAGTTCCGGGACACCCTGTATATACCCTCTTTAGATTCTTTATAAATATTTAGTCTCTCTGATTAAAGATTTCCAATTTTTACAAAATACGAAAGGAAATCTTGTTGTTTATCGATTATTCATTCCCTTGACCAAACTTTGTAAGCTATAAACGGACGGTTTTATTAGTTCTTACATAAAACATTGAGCGAAGATTTTTTGGAGTACTATCATTGACTATGTACACTAACGTATTGTAACTCACGTAGTGTACAAAGTCAATGGTACTATGTAACCTTTTTGAAATTTTGTCGAATTTCGGGTGGCCTAATAAAATAATTTAAAAAATTATAAAATATTTGCGCCTGCTTCGATTTTTTGTCCTAATCCTTATTTTTAGTTCGCACAGCAACGCGTGACGGGGCAGCTACAAACTTTTTAAATTAATGGTAATAAAAGCCTTGTTTTCGAACTTAACCTGAAGAACGCTAACCAACACGCGTTGGTATTTTGGTGCGCTAAAATGACAAGTGCAAAAAAACGTATTTATTCGTTTGCCTCGCCCACTCGCCTTTCAGGCTGTTTAAATGTAGGAATATGGGTGCTGCACTCTGATGTATATTTGTTAAACCACATGTTGAATCTGTAACACGTGAATTCTAATTATTTGGTTATTATAGGTGATTTCATAATTTTTACTAGTCTTGTTTTTCAGTTCAATTGCAAAGCTACAATTTGGTTAGTCGTTTAATAATTTTACCAATGAATACAAAAATATAAATAAAGTCAGATCCAATGAGGGAATTTGAGATTAAACAGAATAAGATTAGAATAACAGAAGATATTGAGGGAATTTTCATTGTGACGGGAAATAAAATTCTGTCTTTCGACCGAACATTTATTTTGAACGGTGTACAGGTGATTACAGTGTAAATAACCCAAAAATTACATATTCACCATGTGATTCAACAAATGTTACCAGAGTGCCGCACCTACTTGCCCGGCGAGTGAGCGAACGAGGACCATCTTGAAAAATAACAATGCATAGCTTTTTAACTCGGCATCTCACCGGATGTCACTGCAGAGAAATTATAGGGTGATGTTTTGTAAAAATAATACAGTCTTATACTATTTTGACTACTCAATTTTAACTTTATTAAATAAATTTCTAAAACCCAAGACCTCGTCGCATAACTAAAAATTGGAGCCATTACTTTGAAACATAAAATGTTAAAATTAGTTAAGTATTGATAGAGCTATGTTCACAAAAAACTGCTTCACGTAAATAAGGACTTGCTTAATGAATTAATAGTATTTCAAATTGGATTTACAGTACAACACAGTTTTAGTAACACCGTAATATAAGCCTGACAAAGCAGCTCGGACTGGTTGAGCGGTTCTTACAACAATGGCTATTTTCTATTGTACATAATCCACAAACTCCAAAAGGCCCACCATTGGACAGACGGCAGGCCAATAGGCCACGTGAAGTCCGTAATTTATGAGGGGCAGTACAGTCTTTTCAAAAATTAAAAACGTCAGGGCTTGTCGCCTCACGCACCCGTCAAAACAGGACGAATTCAAATCGTCAGAGTTTGACGCCTAACGCACCCGTCAAAACCTGACGAATTTAAATCGTCCTGTTTTGTCGCCCCCCGACTTTTTATTCGTCAGACTTTGACGTCCCGTGACTTTTAAAAGTGTCAGGGTTCGTCGCCGTCAGACCTTGACGGCGTCCCAAATAAAGTATATACCTTTTCTAATGAATGTACATAAACAATTTTATAAATCTATGTCAATAAATAAGCAAGATAGAGGGTTTTGTTGACTTCCCATAAGAAAACCATGGAAAACTTATATTTGGATTTTCTCCATAACCATATAAGCTAAATAAAAAATTCAAAATACCAAATTGTTTTTTTTTTTTTTTAGCTCTTTTAAATAGTTTAGGTTAAATTTGTTGAATTTTATAAACTAAGGTTAAAAAAAGCCAAAAACCAAAAGGTAACCCTTTTAAAACCCCATAAAACCCCGTTAATGTTGTCCGATCATTCTGGTTTGCAAACTCGATCAATTAAATGCTGCCTTAGACCCCTGTACCAAATTTTATCAAAATCGGAGTTTTGGTTCAAAAGTTATCGTGTTAACTGACATATACATATATACATGTATAATATATATATACATATATATCAATTTGAATGAACGGTGTTTTTGGCTTTGGGGGACCTTAACACAAAAAAGTAACATGGTCCCGGTCTTAGGTCTTACCGTGACTACTACCGTAAGAGCGTATTCCCTATAGGTAAATTCGCTAAAACTCCAAACAGCCCTGGAGCCCAAACGGTTCATCGGAGAATAACAAATAGGGGGTGCATTTTGTAGAAAATTTTGTGTACTTTATTTTTAAAATATACATTATTTACGAAAAGTTAATAGCTCTTGAGTTATAAGCAAAAAATTACAAAAAAATAAAAAAATTTCACATTTTTTTATTTTTGACAATGTTCCGTTAAGAAATTTTGTTAGCAAACCTCAGATTCGGATTCAGCACCCCAAAAAAACATAAGAAACAAAAGAAATCAAAACGTGAATACAAATTTACTGGATTAATATGACATTAACGAATGTAACTTCTTAGAAAATCCCATCATATTCTTTTTAGTATAGTGTATTTAACATTTAACTATCATTTATACCAAACATTTAGAGTGGGTAAATCACGTAAATCAAAATTAAGTTAATTTCTTCACTAAACTAATTGATACCGTTAGAATACTTCGTAGTATCTCTTTTGCCCAGAAATGTATTTTTCATATGATTATTTCTCAAACTATAGGATTTATTTAGGTCAGTAAATAAAAAAAATAATAGTTTTTCTTTAATTTTTAAAAAGATAATCTGAGAATATAAAGAATACAAGTAAATAGTAAATTTTCGTTTTACTAAAAAAACCTAATCAAATTACTTTCATAAGGAATTCAAATTTCTTGTTTATGATTTAACACTCTTCTATTAATTTAATAACTCCATTTAAATGTCCGTTAGATATAATATAAACGAGTGATATTGATTTTCTCTTGAGAATGTAGACTATTCTAATATCCCAGAACAGCTCAATAGCCCATGGCAAACATGCATTATACAAAGCGACGAATTTGAGTCCAGTAGTTTAACTTTTATATTGTCTTGTCACCTTACGCATATGCCTGAGGAAAACCAAATTAATAAGTAAAGAGAGGAAACCAAATTGTTTTAAAACTAATTATAGTATAAATAAAAATACGCTATACTAAATTTAAGGTTTTCTTTATTTTTTATAAACCAATAAAAGTTGGTATGTTTGGAAAAACTAAATTAAAATTGTTTGCACAATAAATTTAAATTTTAATTAAATGGTTGAAATTTTAAACAGAATGCACTTATTATCTAAGAATGACAGCATTAAAAGGAATCAATTTATTGTTAACAGTAGAAGTAAAGATGATACCCTGCTACGAGGAAAATATAATTCATAAATTGCACGAAAAATATCCTTAAATAATTCATCTCATTGGTTAAAAATTTGAGTTATTGTTGAAATTTTAACGTTTCAGGAAAAGTGGAAAACAACTCTGTTTCCTGTATGTTAACAAAATTTAACTTTCAATAATATTATTCCCATACTTTTTAAGTTCGTTCATGATTGTATTTATAATAAATTACTATACAATTATTGAATTCACATATAAATAATATGTGAATGCGTTAGATCAAATAATCGCATTCCGTTTTTGCGAATAAAACAATTTTAATACCAAGTAATGTTTTAATGTGGGATGTTTTTTACATTGTTCTTCTACCTTACTTTAATAAACCCATTTAACTACGGTTGCGAAGGATTTTAGAATAATAAAGCTCAAATAAGTAACAATTTTAAGGTAATGACAAACACTTTCGTAAAAAAAAAATAGGTTTCCTATTTAATAATAGTGTTAATCAAGTCCCGTAATATGAATAATGTTTGTATTTTTTGTATTACTCACTCATACACATACCTTTAAATTCATTTATATAAATACGTGAAATCATATTGTTTGCATATGTTGTTTTCTTACGTTTACACTTAAATTATATTTAGTTCCAAGTGTAGTTAACTGATAACAGTTATAAAGGATGAAGATTGTAAAAAGTGATTTACAGACTGTACGTAATAAGTAACTTAGAGGGTTTATTTTTTTTATTTAGTATTTAACTACTCTATAATTACAATTTTCAAATATTAAATTTTCTTATTTGAATGTGATAATAAAAGAATCTTCTGATATGGAGACTATCATCTGAAGATATATAAAACAGAATTTTTTTAGATGATGATAAGGTATCCATTGTACGGGGAAATCATCGATCATTAATTTTGACTCTAATTCTCTGATTCGTTGTTTATCAATTCATAGAAGTTTATTGTGTTAATCAGTTTTATAAATTGCTGAATGTGATGTTTATATTATTGTTATAGGTAAAAACGGCTTAAAATAAAGAATTCCTTAAATTCGGCGAAATGGGTCGATATTTTGGATTCGCTTCGCAACACCCTTAGCATTCCAATGTTTCTGTTGCTTCTTATTGAAGGCTACCCAAGTCTCAGACGTCTGATGTACTTATGAGGCGTTTGTGTTCAATACTTGGCCCGGATCTAAGGAATATATCTTATGACAGCTTTCAAAGACTCAAAATGCCAGAGAAAACCATCTTAGTTGGGCACGTTCATGACGTTGGGGCTCTCATTGCCGCACGCAACGTTGAGCTGGAACAGCTAAAGTTTAACCAGGTCATGCCCTTGGTCTAACGCTTGGGTGTCCGATCACGGTCGTTAGCTTGCCCTGAACAATAAGGAGATCGTGATCCCCACAAAGAAGAAAATTTACACTGTCGTTCCGCTGTGAGTTGGAAGGGAAGTGGTCCAGTCAAAGCGTGCTATCAAGGGCCTCGGAGTCATTGTGGACAACATGTTAAGCTGGAGGGACCAGATTTTCCTTACGGTGGACAAGCGTGCTAAAGTGGTTTCTTAGTAAGCTATGGCCAATGTCGGGAGTCCTCAGTCCAGCAGAAGTCGGTTGGTGATGCCCGCAGTCCAGTTAATTCTCCTTTACGGGGCAGAGGTATGGGCAAACGCTCTCACCAAGGAATTCTACAGGTTGCGACTCGCCAGGGTTCAGCGTCAAGCTGCGCTTCGGGTGTGTTCCGCCTATTGGACTGCCGTCATAACGTTGTCAGAGTCATTCCTGTCAAGCTCTTGTCAGGGGAGAGGATGGCGATTTATAATACATAAGGGATATCGGCAACGATACTGCAAGATCTGAAGAGCGGGTTCGAACCTTTCATCAGTGGCAAGACAGCTGGGAGCACGACACCCGAAGACGATGGACTGCGCGACTCATCGAACAGGCCCAACCATAGGTAAAAAGGCAGCATGGTCAGGGGCCTACTACCTCACGCAGTTTGTGACAGGATACGGTTATTTTAAATCGTACCTAAATTTTATGGGCGAGACCAATTTTCCGGATTGCATCTAGTGCCCGTTTTTCCTGACGACGCTGAACACACCTTCTTCCCCGCCCCACGTTAGGAAGGGCTCTGCTGCAGGCCACAAGAAAACTCAGAGTTTTCTCGGTGGACAAGGTCTAGGAAAAGGTTGTGGAGGATGAGAGCATCTGATAATGTTTATCACAGTTCCTCCGGGCCATTCTCCTGGAAGAAAACCGATCTAGACCACGAAGTGGTCCAGATCACGACGATTTTTTTTCCTACGAGATTATATGTTTACATTTTAATACTGGTTTAAAAAATAGTGGACGATATACGATTATAAAAAGTTAACTACTAAAATATGAAAATCATTTTCTTCTAACAAATGTGTGAATAATATCATTGCACATATGGCTTAGTTTAGGATACTAGAGGGAGTTAGAAATATATATCTGACATCTGGTGCAGACCAGGCGTTTTGTCACTGTAATGTTGGCAGCTAGAGCGGGGTTTTGTCACATTAGGCTTGTCGAAAACAGTTTGACTCCTTTAGTGGCAAAGGAAAGTATTAATTCAGTAAGTCATAATAGCATATAGTAACCGATTATATAGAAATAATCATCTGAAAATTTTGTATGTAGTAAACATAAAAATAGTGTAAAATGAGGATCCTACGGAGAGAATATTTATCTGTAAATTAAAAACGTAATAAATATCAACTTATAACAATAATTAATAACTTGAATAATTATGATCTTTTTAAAACATCATACTAGAGCCAGAAAGCCGATAGCGGCAATGACAACAACGGTAAAGATGGACATCTGCAACCACACCATGTGTTATTGTGGGGTGTGTGAAGCTTTCACACTATTTCAGCTATGATATGCAATTATATTTAAAATAACATTCAGCTAAAATAATAATTTTAAATTAACACAAAAAATCAAATTTAACATTATTTTTGGTACGTATATAAATACTTAAGGCTAAAACTTGGGTCTTATATGAAGTAAAACTATAGTAAAACAATTCTCGAAAAAGAATTTATTCTTGAAAAAACTTACCTTGAGATATTCGTGTCAGAAGACGAGTGAATAAATTCCTTGTAGGAATTGGAGCATTTATATAGTTTTATATTGATGTAAAAACATAATAAAAATAACTATAAAAGCTAGACAAATCAATGAGAGAAAGCACTTCCGTCTTATTATTTATTTTATAATTGGTTCATTTTTTATTGTTGCCATGAGCCCATTAATTTAGCTATAAAATGTCATATAAAACACGTAGGTTATTGCCATGAATAGTAAAAAAAGTAATAACAAATGCATTTTAAACCTATAATTAGACGTTACTTTACGGACTACTATTATGAAATATAAAATTAATAATATCAGAATATCTAAACGAATTAATTAGTTAAATCTTAACTGAACTAGAAAGAACTAACTTTAACTATAAAGAAACTAGCTTCGCCACTAATTATTGTGAAATAAAAACTTTGAAGTATAAAATTAGACTTAAACCATATAATTGTGGCAGTAAAACTTATTTAACCATAACACTTTTTTTTGAGAGCTGTGATCAAAGCGAATATAATTTGATATGATTATGAATATGAATGAACAAATCAGGTTACTTTACATATTACGATAAAAACACTTAACACGATCAATGATAAATAACATCAATATATCAATAACATAAAGGCGTGGTATTTTTTACGTTCCATCATTTACTACTTTTTTTAAGATTCTACAAGTACAAATAGAGAAATAAAACCAGGTGCACAGGCTTCCTACTTTACACTCTCAAAGAACACTCTTTACTGATTGCTCACATTTGAATGGCTGATATGTTAGATAAAATAACTTAAATATTTATTATGAATTGAAAATAGTATAGTGGAAATATCAGGCCTGGGCCACTCTCCACAAAACACCGACACAGGCACCGTCAACGACAACCTAAACGCAACCACATACACTGACTGACTACCATCAGCCTTAGTACAAAGAATATCCTAGTTTGGAAATTTATTGAAAAGCCGATAGAAGAAAAATATTCCAATGAAATCTGGCACAGCTACGGGTAAAGGTTATTGGAAATCTGTCTGACAAAGTTATAAATTAGAAATCGTAAGTGTAAACAGATTCTAATAAGGCTCCTTTTAAAAGCATTTTCTCAGATTACAAACTGAACTGCAGAAGATTTTTACTGTTGAGTTCTGAATCTAAAATAAAATGCTTAAATTCCCTTGTGTTTACATTCTGGAAACTTGATCTTGTCTTCACAAAAACTACTCTGTTTTGAGCCCTAGGATGAAATAATGTTATGGCTATTGGAACAACATACGTCACTGAGAGATTAACATTAGGAGCAAACCACTGCGTATAGTATAACAGTAAACCACACTTCATTGTCTAATACATGAAAATCTTGTCATAATACATTTGAAGTAGCCCTATTGTGCAGTTCAAATGAGCAATTTTCTGCCAGAATCTTGCAAGCTAGAGAGAAACTTCAAATCCTATAAGGAAAAATTCTAATGTTTTCTTTACAAAATAATACTTTTTATAGTGTACAAAACTACTTTGAAATCTAAAGTATAGTATAATTTGTTGTGAGAGAACATGCGTTAAATTCTGTTTTGTAACTATTTACATAAACTTGAGTTACCAGCTCGTTTAATTTATTTCAGCTGTATTCCTTCGTTTTTAGCTCTATGAGAACAAGACAAAGTTATCAAAATTTAAACTGAAGACTATGACGAAATAAGATATTTCCTGGAATAAGGAGCTGTATTTATAATATATTTATATAAGAACTTAGTTATTAGCAAAGTTTTATGAAAATCGTTCGAGCCGATTTTGAGATCCGTGTGCAAACAAACAAACATACATGCATACAAATATACCTTACATGTATTAGTGAACAGGATACTATGAACTTTGATTAAGTACCATAAGGTGTCTTGTCAAAAAATTTTAATCAGGTTAACATTGGTTGCCTGACAGTTTATAGAAAATAAATTTCGTAAAAAAGTTTAGCACTTAAAACAAATAGAAAATGTATATTTTCATTATACTAACTTCGAACCCCTTGCATCATCTTTAGGTTAAAACAATTTCAAACCGTTGGCCGTAAATGATTAAATATGTATAAGAGTGGAATGAAACTACTTGGACTGTGGTGAAACTTGTTACAGCGGCGGATTGGAACTGAATTATAAATAGCATTGTGGCTGCAAGGCGGCTCAGAAGAACATTGGTCTTGAACACTATGTTTAGAAAACTTTGATTAAATATTTTAAAATTCTCTTACACATTTACTTTGTGTTTAAATTATATTTCATAAGCTAATAATCGAATTTAAAACGGATGTCTTTAAACCGAGAGCACTTGATTAAATTTATGTTAATGTCAAGAATTCTAAAACATGAAACATTCACTTATTCATTCTTTATGAAACTTATATATTCTTCGTTAGTTTGATGAAGAATACATAAATTTCGTAAGCATAGTTATCCAAAGGTTAACTTTGTATATATGTATTGTTAAATACACCTTAATCGTCCGTGCTAACTAATTTTATCTCTACAAAAGTAGACGTGCCATTAACGAAAAAAGTAGTGAAAACCAACGGGGATGGTGAAATGTTCAAACCTTTCCATTATCTGGGGTTTATTCTGGACTATGTATTGGGATGTGTTTAGGTATAAATAGTAAATCGAAGGATAAAACATTAAATTCATGTATAATATAACGTTTAATTCCTATAAAAATTAAACACAAGTACACTGGAGCTGTACCTACAATACTGACAGGCGTTGCGTTATTTTACTTGGGTAAGGTATTCACATTTTTACCCAATTTAAAGGATTAGATTAATTGATCCATTAAATTGGATTCAACATTGTTCATACATTTCTTGGCTTGGAAATTTGAGGTTAATTAAGAAGGAATATAGCAAGTGTTGGGCTAATTAGATGTTGTATAGGTATTTTCACATTAAATAAAATTATTAGTATTATATTTTATGAAAATATTTGTATTGCGAAGTCTGAGTTTTCATTTACATTCTATGAGAATTTTTTTAGTTATAGAACTATAAAGTTGATCGATATACGAAGACTAAGAGTTTAACTAAATTCCGAGAAAAACAATCAAGGCAATTAATAGACATAGCTACTGAGCAAAAAGTGAAAATGAATAAATTTGATTAAAAAAAAACCCAAGCGTTGGAAAATTGTCCGGTATGCTGTTAAGTATAAAACTAGAGTATCTAGATACAGTGTATAAATACCACCTGTTGTAGCAGTCGTATATAATTTGTGAAATAATTAATACAATTAATTTGTTTATATAAACCATAAAGTCCACTCCGTAAGAAAAACGAGGAAACAGCTATTGTTTATATTAAAATTATTAAAATTCGCTGAATTTTGGATAAATCAACCAAAGAAGTAAAAAATTATTGTTCCATCTATCGAATTATATCTATGTATTTCTATTTTCCATATAAAGGTGGTTTATATAAATGGTACATGATATTTTTTTTTTTAATTCTTACCATATTTAGCCATACGCAATTCTATTATCAAATGTTATCGAGAAATGTATTATCGAGAAGTTAGTAGCTGACAATAAAAATCAATTTACACACAAAGGAGAAAAAATAATATTTTTTAAATTCATTAATATAAAAGAAACACCTGTAATACGTGGCGTAAATGTAATTTAAAAACTCATTCGTATGCAGCAATCCCTGCGGCTTGTCGGTGTAAAGATAATTAATTTACACCCCTGTTAAAAACAAAGGATCTGCAGTGGGAAAACGTTTTAATTATGTGGATGATGTTCATTTTTTCTACTCCATGCAATATCCTGCTTCTTTTTTGTTCCGTTTCTTTTAATTCAGAAAAATGTTTAGTAAAAAAATGTATTCGCATTGACAATTAATATAGTACATAAAAAATTTTGTTAGCCTATGTATCTATATCCATATCAAGAATAAATCTCCTAAATAACTTCCTCTTTGTAACAAAGAACAGCATGTCCTCGTGGTAGGACAGGGGACAGACAACAGCTCTGCCTTGGGCACTGCTTTGTCCAGGTTTGTACATATTGTGCTTGGATTCTCATTGCCGCCCGCAGTCCTGAACTGATGATGGAGCTGCACTGTCGACAGATATACATCATTGTGGGTAGAGGTAGAGCCTGAAGACTTCCTACGTTATTAAAACTGTTCATTGTATTATTTTTATTTAAGGATAAATTGATAGGCGGATATCACCAATTATTGAGCTTTGCAAATGGAAAATGGAACTAACTCTGTCAGTTTGAACTTAAGTTTGGTAAAATAAAGATTAAATTAAATTGTTAGTGTAAAAATAATACCAATTTATTTTTTCCAACGTGTGAAAGTAAAGAATTGAAAATATACAGTAATAAAGCAGAAAAATATTCTTTTGTAACTTAAGAACAAACATATTCAAAAAATTTAAGTAGGCTACAAATTTAATAATTAATAAAAAAAGTTTATCTATTAATAAAAAAAATTATGAACGGTTAAAAATTTTTATTGAGCATGTGATATCTGGCTTAAAATCTTAATTGAGGAAATATGTGGTAGTTATTGTTTTGACAAGCAATATAAATCTTGTTTGGGTTACATAAATTGGACGTTTCTTTAAAATTTAATGTTAGTTACAGGCTTATTATGGCCATATTATATTTATCAGTATCGTTAAAAATGGTAAATATAAAATAAATATTTTGCGGGAGTTTTTAACTTAACAATGAAATGAACAGTGTTATCATAGAGATAAAATGTAAAATGTATTCTACATGATAGTTTTGTTTGAATTTAGCCAAATTTTATGGTTTTGCAATATGTGAAAGTGAATCTATACAAAATGATGATGTTCACCTCATTAAAATTAAATATACTCTTAACATTTTAAAAAGAGAGTAATAATGTTTACGGAAAGTAGGCCTAAATAATAAATGACTTAGTTCATTGGGTTACTTTTAAAATATTTAACACGGCGATACATTGATATTAGTTATAGTGTTGCCATAACAAGTTCTCTAAAGAGGATTTATCAGACTCTGTCTTACAATCATGAAAGTTAGCTCATGAGCATTCAGAGTCGTTAAGGTGGATCGTGACATGGAAAGTTTAATACTAATATACATATCTGCATATCACATATTAGTTATACAACGACGTTTGGTGATAAACCTACGGTTTTAGCAAGGAAACAGTGTAAAACACTCCATAGACATGCGTTTTATTGCTATATATATAGTTCATATTGGAAAAATATGAATTAACATGTGATTTCATTTACAATATCATTTGTAGTCCTTAATCTTAAAGTTTGTCCATCTTTTAACGACATAAAAGTAAGTTGAAGAAACCGGTGTTTGTTTTTACATTACAATAATAAAGCCGAGTCTAAAATGATCGATGTCAGTATAATACCCTGTACTGTCCAACTTTGGCTTAAACTTTTCTCGTCCAACTTTCTCCACTTTTATTTGTATATAAACTCATTTTCCAAAAATATACTTTCTTTTAATAAACAAACTCGATTCTGTTCCTGTACAGAAAAAATAAATAATTGTTCTTACTGCAATAATTAGTATGTAATTGTAATCTACGACTTCAAATTAATAAAACTTACACAATAGTAAAGTGAGCTTTGTTATTTTTCATGTAAATTAAAATTTGATTGAATTCATAACTAGATCACCTATAAAATAATGATAAATGTAAAAGTGATGATAAAGAAGGTTGTGTAATACCAGGGGTAAACAAAGTATGGGGGAAAATATAAAGTTAATATTTTATCATCGGTTGCATCTACATTGTATATAAAAATAAAGGAGATTTTCTCAAGTTTCTACGCTTATTATATTGATGTAGTGGATCCGCATTCATAAAAAAGAAAACTAAAGTGTACCCCTCCAATAATATAATTGCAGCGAAGTCTTTGCACAATTTAGTAATATATTGGTATTTTCCGTGGATACCATGTTCTTCGCATGGTTTAAAAAGAAGAAAACTAATGGTTTCCAATCTGCTTTAAGACGTGGCCAGAATACAATCACATCAATTACTTAGAAAAATTGTATTTTGATGGCAAGATAGGAGGAAAGCATCCATGGATAATCGTGAAATGGGGGAGGTATGACTCACTCAAATTTAGAAACAAAAAACCTGTCCAAGAATAATGTAAATGTGGTCAAAAAAGTAGCCAATATGGCAATGGTATCCAATGAAAAGAACCCCTGCCGTGAAGGATGCCATAAGATGGAAATCAATGTATAATAAATAAAATATCAATTAATATGTAAAACTATACACTATTCCTGATAATAGGCACAAAGATATTTCATACACTATACTGCTTATCGTAAAACTCAATAAAACTAAGAAACCTCAAATACTATATAACATTTAATATATTTTGTTCATACTAAGGTAATTCGCTTACGCCAAACTTTTACAAATGAAAATGGTTTGCATGTGACATGTTATTTAGTGCACGTACGAAAACAAAGACTTGTCTGATAGGTGAATATACGCTGAAGTGAAGGCTGTCCCACACCATTTGACTTACATCTAAAGCATTTCTATAGAATATAGCGCATTATATCTAAACTTTATATCTTATTAACGTTCAGCAATACGCATTAACGTTATATCTCATGAATTATATAACCATATTTCACATTTTTCAACAAAAATATATAAATTTTTGCAAGCGTCTAATGTCATAAAACGTTATAAACTGTAATTTTCTCAACATTTCAAGTTAAATTACTAAAAAATTTGGTTTATACACAATACCTGCTTTTTTCTCATTATGTGGTAATGGTAACATTTTTAACGAAGAATAAGTTGAAAATTGTAGTGTTCATCATCTTAATTTCATTAATGTTTCCCTTAAGGCGTTGAATTTGCTAATTGTTTGAAATGTATGAGTAATAAAGTTATATAGCAGTACTCTCAGGTCATTCAGCTAATGTATCAACTATGTATCAGCTAAGTATGCAGCTAGTGACTCTCTCACAGATCCAATGACGTACCATCGGCATAAACTAAAATGTAAATACATATTACAAAATCTTTACTAACAATATTTATTTAATTATATAATAGTTTTTAGATTTTGTAACACATTATTTAATTTTCTCTACCAGGTTAATTCTCAAATGAAAAAAACATTTTCCTTTCTATTTGTTTATGCATCGTCAAAGTCAATTTCGGTTTACATAGGTGTCCAGAGTAATGACATGTGACATTATGTCATGGTTGAGCGCCCAGCAATTGGCGATTAATGTGAAACGTTCAATGTGGCGATGAAGCTGTCAAACAATATCTTTGGACAGCACGTTTTTTATTACTTCTATGCAGACATATACTTTATATTATCAATACTTACGTAGTTACATTTATTTTTTAAACGTTACAGGTTTATTTTTGTATTATTTTTTATTAATCTTTCAGATTTTTTACTAATGTAACATTGTTATATTACATCATACTTTTATTTAAATGATACGTTATTATCATTGAAGTTAGCGTCTAATTAAAAAAGCTAACATACAACAAAAAGACTTCAAATATGCATTTAATATAAAAATTAATATATGTTTTTTAACTGTGTAAAAAAATACACGATAAATATATTTTGATAGGCGCAGTTGAGGGCACAATAGATTACTACTTTGGCAAGTTCAGTGTAGTTGGTCACAAGCGCTCAAGAGTTATTACTACAATGTGATTGAGTAAACATACTTGTTAGAGTTGTTGTTGTTGCTGTTGTTTAAGGACAGTAAAATTTTTTGCAACAAAGAGTAATGGTTATTCATCATTCAATGGGTATCAGTTTTTGCTATACGGTTGTAGTAGGTTGGTTTACTAACCTTTAAATATAGTTTTGAAAAATAAAGAATGTATTTGTATTACAAATTGTGTTTAAAAAAGAACTACGTGATTTTAAGTGTTATTGTAATAACACCAAACTTACTTGTGATATATTCTGAAAGGGTAAGTTTTCAATTTTCTTATACATAAATTATATTTTAATGTGAGCACTCTTCATAGTCGTGCAAACGTTTAAGTGGATTTAGGTTTTTACAATTTTCTCCGCAGTGAAGTGAATGTAATGCAATTATTGCTAATGCATTAGTGTAACTGATATATATATATATATATATATATATATATATATATATATATATAACCCTCGGTCATTAGACCTTTCAAAATATATAATAAATATGCAAAATTTATCGTATTAATTAACAATTAAATACTTATAATCAGGTGGTTCTTTTACTAACTTACTGCATTACACATATTATATTATATTACACCGACTTTAAAGGCAGTTAACTTTCTTTAATATTGCTGAAAAGATTTACTCAACAATCTCGTAAATGTTGTAAACAATTTTAATGGAATAAATAATAACGTATATTATACTAAATGGGAATAATCTCTATATGTAATTATGCAATTCCTTTGAAAATCTTGTTTATGCATTTATGTGTTCCTTCCAAAGGAAAACTTCCTGTATCACGAGTCAAAGATATGCAAATTTCAAATGAATAAACATGGACACATTTCAATGCGTCATGATCTTGCATCCCATTACAATAATATTATTTTAATCATACTAATCCAAACATTTTTATTTTTCTAATATCTTTTTATAATATTTGTTTGCATTCGTGGGGTAAAACCCGTGTATGTGAAGGTTACTGAACTGTTATTGAACTGAAGTACAAGCTGCTAACAGTTAAGATAGCAACACGTCTAGTAATATAATATTTTGAAAATAAATATTAATAGGTAACCGTGATTGTATTCCTAATTCTTTCAGCTAGCGTGCATCACAGGAGAAATCTATTCATACCGTTAGATACCATTACTAAATAGTAATGAGCAAAATCCTATTATAATTCACATCGACCCTCAGAGCTCTATCCTTTCAAAGTTTAATTCCAATCTTATGGAGAATTGAATGAATTAGAAATACAAATTTGTTTGTAGTAAGATATTTAAACACTAATAGGAATTATAGTCGAATGAATTATAGTCGAATTTCAACCAGTGGAGATCTTCAATCCAAATTAATCCTCATTTTATTAAATTTATTTTTCTTACTTTTCTTTTTAATCACATCGTATATGTAAAGCATTTAAAATCATGATTACATATAATATATATATTATTTTAGAAATAATTGCAATTAGTTAAAATCGTATGATAAATAAAATTTTAATATTAATGTTTTTGTAACTATTTCTTCTAATATCCCTGACACCTCAACACTTGTATTTTTCAATTAACAGAACGTAGAGATTATAAAATATAATAAAAGAGTTTAAAGTTGTGTTACAGTTTTAATCTATTATTTATATTTATGAAATATTCTCCTGCCTTATTTTTATTAAAGTAATGGGATTTTTCAAACCCCCAGTTTGAAAAGCAATATGTGCAAAGTATATAAATGATACAACGTACTGATGACAGTTGATGGCATAAGACTCTATTGGTATAGCATCTCTGTACCACTACTATAACCTTACAGGCCTGGGCAAGTAACTAAGCTACTGACTGACATGACCATTGTTTTGTGTAACTAGATAATCTTCATTGTCAGAGTTTAGTGTCAGCTCATCTTCAGCGATATCATTACTGTGGGGTAATCTGACAGTTGATGGCATAAGCCTCTGTTGGTATAGCAACTCAGTACCACAACCTTACAAGCCTGGACATGTAACTAAGCTACTGACTGACATGACAATTGTTTTATCTAACTAGATAATCTTCAGAGTCGGAGTTTGTATCAACTGATCATCAGCAATATCATTACTGTTGGCTAGTCTGATAGTTTATGGCATTTGCTTCTGTGGGTATAGCATCTCTGTACCACTACTACAACCTTACAAGCCTGGCAAGTAACCAAGTTACTGACTGTCAATACCATTTAAGTTTGGTTGTATTTAACAAGATAACCTTAAGTGTCAGAGTTAGTGCAGCTGATCATCAGCAATATCATCATGACCGTGGGGTAATATGACAGTTGATGGCAAAAGCCTATGTTTGGTATAGCATCTCAGTACCACAAACTTACAAGTATGGACATGTAACTAAGCCCCTGCTGTCAAGACCACTGTTGTATGTATCAAGATAATATTCATTATCAGTGTTAGTGTCAGGTGAACTTCAGCAATATCTGTAGAGTAATCTGACAGTTAGTTGTTGGCTGGAAGCCTCTGTTGGTGCCATCTCTGATTTTTATTTGGTCCTTCAAACGATAATACATTTTCATCACACTACATCGATATCACCTGTTTTCGACCCTCGTTTCTACCGTCGAGGCCTGCAAAATCAGCTGGCCTAGACCTTACATAAAAACATTCACAACACGTTGTATCACAAAAACATGTGACTGCAACAATGAAATCAATTGGTTGCCTAGCAACCGGAAACACATTGCATCCCGCTAGATTAGGTTAGTAGTTATGTTATGTTAGTTGTTGGTGAATAAAATATTTTTTTCATTAGTATAATATTTACTGCATTGTGTAGTGTGATGAAAAATATCGTTCGTAACTCGGGCCGAAAGCGTTTTGCCAACCCTCGATCGTTTCAAGTTCTCGACTTCGTCTCGAACTTGAAACACGATCTCGGGGCCGGCAAAACGCCACTTTCGGCCCTTGTGACGAAATATACTATTCTTCCCATATATAATTGACATAAGTATTATGATTAAGTCATGTTAATATTTGTTCAATAATATATAACAAAACCGAACGAATGGTATATCAAAATGAAAGTATTTTAGATAATAATATTTCGTTAATAATAAATGCAAATTAATTTTCATTTTATATTAGAAAATGTTACATAAATGTATCTAATATTCTTGATTGGTTTTCAATGTGTAATAGAACATTTCGTTTCTGGGGTCAAGAAATATCCTTCTCGTATGAAGTCAAGTTTCATTTACTAGCCGATGGAGAATTTTTAATGGATGAGTGTCGAAAGCAGCTTTATGCCAGAGTTATTCACTTAAATTTTAAAGTACTAATCAATTTAGTTACACAACAATTTCAACAAGGTTTTTAAAACTGTAAACTACGTAGGCTGGATCATTTTTATGTGACTCGAGATATGCCATATGATGGTTTACCTTTTAGGCTGAGTGTGTCAGGGTGTGGCCACCCTGCTCTACTCATTTTACAGCGATCTTTATCTAAAAATTATAACCCACGTACAAGCTGCGTAGTGTACTTCTAGATGTTTGTTATTTGTATGTTAGTACAGCATAAAAAAATTAAGAGCGGAAGAATTCGTAAATACATTTTTAAATATAACAAATTATGTAATAAAAAAATACACTGTTCTGCGGATAACTAATTGTATATACATTGAAAACCTTCAGGGAGATCGATGAGACAGTATTAAAGTGCAATATAATTTCGTTAAAATAATGCATTTTACAAAATACTTTTTCAGCATCACCTCATACATGCATCGTTAAAATTCCGACGACAACAATGTGAGTTTAATAAAAACAACTCCCTGCCTCAGGTCTAGCAACAAATACGACAAACAAAGTGGCAAAGCTCCTGCGGAATTCACTGTAAATGTCAACAAGTAACATGGAAATGACTTTTATAAACTACAGTTTTTCACAATTTTACTGAAGCTATCTTACTATACTTCTTTGTTACAGCATGGAATTAATTTTACTGTACAATTTTATACCAATCACATATTTTTCGTGATGTAAATATTGACAAATTTCAATGTTACGAAGCTAATAATAGTAACAAATGTATGGGCTAAACTAAATCATACGTCTACATTGAGGTGTTCTGGGCTTGTTTATGCCATTAGAGTGTAACTACGTATGTTATTTTCTATTTTACATTCTGATTCATGATTATATTATTAGAAAAGGTTAACCTTTTCGTCAAACGTGTTCTCATCTGGTATTAAACAGAATGGACGACGGCAGGTCTAGGCAGGTGAGAACTACACCTCCGGGACCTGGTCTGTGGAATAATGTATGTTGTAGGCGGGCGTTCATAGCTTACATAGGGAATAACCTTTCACATTAATCTTTGTAAATGTCCTGATTTTTTTAAAGATGATTTGAGGTAAGTAGAGTAATAACTACAGTACTTTATTACTAATCACCACTTTTGCCTATTGTTTTATGATTTATACCTTTTTATAAAAGTTGTTTAAACATTTAACTAATCTTCAAGGGGATGTACGAGTATCTTAATTAGGGCGAAAGAATAACACCTTATTTTCAGGGTAGTTTCTAAACTTGTTTATTCTAATAGTAAAAATTAAAAATAACTAACCCACCATTATCATTTTACGAGAGATTTTATTACATATAGAATTATAATCTCTGTGTAGGACATAATCTCACATTTCGATATCTATTGCATGTATTGTAGAGATAATTTCAAACACTTGTTTCAAGTTTCTTAATCTCCGCGATTGCAGTGGAAACCTTTGGTACAGTTACCTTTGATACAGTTATTGAAAAGTGTTGCTTATTTGTTTTTAATATTTTTTATATATTTTAATTTACGTAACTGCGTTTCTGTTAAAAAAATAAGCATTAGAATTGTTAGAAAGTTATAAGTATTCTTTATTCATTATAATTTCCGCATTCTCTTAGGGTAGATATTCAAATGACTTGTAGTTCATAAAGTCAAAGGGGTGTAAACTAAATAAAATAAATAAACATTAATTCTTTTACTGTTTGATGTCATGCTAGTTGCTGCCTTCTGCAATATAATAAATCTTAAAGTTATAAAAGTAAAAATGAAAATGTACTAAGCTCACATTAAAACCATGGTCATATTCATAAAATTACATATCATATAACTATTTTCTTATCACAACCTTCTATGCCATCTATTAAGAATTCGTTTCATAAAATTTATATAAATTTATTACGTTGTTGAAAAACATTGGTAAAAATATTTAGTTGTTTTTTTCATCAGCTTAATGGACTAGGATAATTGTTCATGACAAATAAATCATCTGGGTTTTGTCAGAAACAAAGCCACGCTTTCTCTTATTCATTCTTCTAACTTTTGAGGCACATTTAACTTGTAAAAACACACAAAACCCGTTTCTAAAAAAGTATCTTAGAGGTATGTGAAGTTGAAATTGCAAAGAAACAACATGGTATGAGGATAAATTTGAACAATTTAACTCTAAAACAAGTACTGTTTGTCCAAACAAAATTTTTTTACTCTCCAAGGATTTTTAATTTTGTTTGTTGAATATAAGAGTTTTGGCCACAATAATTTATTGGAGCCTGTTGCATACATGGGGAAAATCCGGTTTTCATCCTAGAGCCCTTCAAAGTTCCCATGTTATCCTTATGATTATTTAAGCCAATAAGTAACATCTGCATCCTATTGCTGCGCAAATTTATACCTTTAAAATGGCGAGTGAGCGAAGAGAACAAAAAGAGGGCAAATAAGCGGAGGGAGCCAGCTTGAAAAAGGAAAAATCATAAAAACACTTTATCGTACTTTTACTTTTGTCGTATGAAAAATTAAAGTAAATCATAATAATTTAACCGAGCATAACCTCGTTCCACTGGTACTATAATAATTATTTAATTATGCGTAACATGTTGTAATGAAACGTTATTTACACAGGATACCATATTTCACTATTCTCTAATTACAATATAAATATTAATCTTTAAAAACATTGCATTAAGTTTGCCATACAAGTTTTAGGATTACATGTTTTCTTCTTATGTGTGTTTTAAAAGCTTTTACTTCGTAGATAATCCCAAGGCTTATTAGGAGCATAACAACAGTTACTTTCCTGCCGGAAATTACGTTTACGCTTGAAAGCAAGTTTTGTGATCCAGCTTAACGTATTGCTTTCCTTTGTTTATTTTAGTTCCTAATATATGTAAGACCAATAACATATTTTCATTTTTAAGTTTAGTTAAAATATTTAATAGTTTTTAAGTTATTGAAAATTTTGTTTGAAAACTTTAACATTTAAATGAAAACTCCATAACTGTTTTATGAAAGATGCACTTTATCACACAAATTCGAGATGGTAAATAAACTTATTAAAAAGAATGCATTTAAAAGTTTTTCTAAAAAAAAGAACAATCCTGTCTGTCTATGTTACTCAAAGCGAAAGAACACTCTTAAAGGTTATTGGTTATAGGTTATTGGTTATTGGTTATTGAAAGTCTCTTGTTTTGTTAATTTTTGTGATGTTTTGGTTAGTTGTTTTTGTTGAAGGGGTATACAGTATAAAATACAATAAAAAATAGTTAATATTTTGTTTTTAATATTTTACAAAATTAATTCAAATGACTTTTTATATTATGTAAAAATTGATCTTCTTCATTTCATCAAGGAAATTGCGACATTAATAATATTTGGACTATATTATTATTATTATTTTTTATTAGACACATTATCCGTTTAAATATTCTACTACTCCTGGTAAATTAAATATTTTTGTAATCAATTTCTAGATTCTGAAAGGTTAATGAAAAGTTGTATATTAAAACATTAAATAAATATGTTAATGTTTAAGATTATACCTCACTAGCAACACAGCCCATTGTGTTAATGCCTAAAAATGAGTTTGGTTTTTCAAGATTGAAATTGTAAAAAAAAAAACTAATTTTTCAAACAGAGTGAGATAATAATTCATTAATGTGAATTTCTTACCTACAATACTTCTTTAGAAACAACATTTTTTTTTAATTCTTCATCAAAGTTCCTTAACAATCCCCTTTGATCAGTGTTAGGGATGATTTAAATTTTAATGTCTTCAAACCTTTTTACCCTAGAGAGTGCAACGTACACTTGTCCTTTGCTAGATACTGGTGCTGGAATTAAACTCCAACTCTCTCCTTATGATTAATTTATTGTCAAATAGCAAGAGCTAATTTTAAAGGAAATGGTCGTTTTCAACACAAATGTCAAAAGTAATTCTGTCTGAGCTATATCAATTCATTGGAATAAACACATTTTCACCTGCTGAAGACCCAGTTGAACCATTACACTACTGTTTTTAAGATTAAATATAATAACAATACATTACAATACAATAATTTAAATTTTAAAAAGACCACAATAATTTATGTGGTTGCATGGATCAAAGTTAATAGATCATTAGTCGTGAGTAACATTGTTTTTTTTTTCTTTGTATCTTAAGCGCATTGAATTTTAAGGGGAATTTATATTGGCAATGAGAGTGTGTGGTGTGTGACAATGTACATCTTTTGAGTTTCGGATGCCCTGTACATAGATCGGACTTGTCCTTTCCTGGAGTAGTATAATTGCATGACATGTGAAATCCGAAACACGAACTATGACATTGCAAATAATGATGACTACATTGTTGATTCGTTTCACACTTTCGGTAGATTGGACTGTTTGGGTTATACTAGTTCTTAGTAGTTTTTTTTTCAATTTTAATAAATAATTTAAGTAGCTAATTTTTTAATACATGATTAATGAAAGAGAAATATTGTACTTCACAAATTAATTACACTCATATATTAACTACTTCAAAAGGGCATTTATTACTAATTTAGAATAACAAATATAACTATACAAACGTAAACCAGTTGTACATTGAAAAACTTTTCCTTTCACTGTATACTATTGTTCATAAATGATAGCAAAATCTTTTAAACACGGGCAACAAACCCAGCCAGTAAATAAAGAAAATTACGGAAGTTAATTTCTATTAATGAAACATTATTGTTTGTTTTAGGTAACAATAAAACAAGAAATGGGATATGGGAGGAGTCTGGTAAATAATCCGAGTGGTGTTCAGACACAGAAGAACGTCAGCAAAACCCACAGCAGACATCTGCAGCAGGCGCGGAGATTTGTCAGAACACTATGTCCGCCAGAGCCGTCCCCACCGCGGCTTGGCACATCTGTGTGGTTTCAGGGGCTTATATGATGCTATGAAAATTTAAAATATTGATCGAGATCATCCATATTTGATCACGTAAAAAATGATTATAACGTTAATTTTACAATTGAAAA
Organism: Neoaliturus tenellus; assembly: GCA_030545055.2. Lineage (NCBI taxonomy): Eukaryota > Metazoa > Arthropoda > Insecta > Hemiptera > Cicadellidae > Neoaliturus > Neoaliturus tenellus. The sequence goes on along the minus strand of CM061537.1, from coordinate 57,198,511 downwards.
CATTGAATTGAAAAGTCTAACTAAATATTTAGTTAATAATATTGTTTAAAAATAAAATTTATATTTTAGTTACTTTTTTAATGTCACTTCATAAAAAATAAATACCATTTGAAACTAACACAAAAAATTTCAAGTGGCTCAATTATACTATCTAGGAACATGGTGATGACAACCAAAATTAAAAAGTTACTAAAAATAACAAAGACATTATTCCCAAATTTCCATTCAACAACAAAAATATAAACTAACAAAATAAAACTAATACTAATTATGTATAAAAAAATGAAAAACATAACTTACACAGGAGAAACAATTGCCTATATAACCCATTTGAATTTGTTTGTGGTCTACTCCCTAAATTTACTTTCCTTTGCAGATTCTACTAATGGAGGCTAATTTAGGTTATAAAAAGGTTACATTAGATACAATTTTGTTCAGGTAATTATGTGTTTAAGATTATTTTTTTATCCCATAAAATATATAAATTTACATTGATCCAGTTTATATTTAGATCAATATGATGTGTATATAATTTTTTCCATAAATATTTTTCATTCGATATGTCGTTTCATAGTTCATAATGTCAAATTTTTCTAATTAAAACTAGTAAGAAAGAAGCATGTCATTCTATGAATGGAGAGAAAAAAGATTATTTAAGACGCCAGGACATTTTTTGTATTTCTAGTGGAAGGACTAAATTTATTTGATAGAACCTTTAAAACCTGATCATGATATAATAGAACACTTTGCATCTAACAGATTTTACTAACAGATCATTCTCAAAAGATTTCTTTCAAAATAAAAAGCGATAAGTGAAGCAAAACACTGATGATGTAGCCCTGGTCACGTACTAGCTGAGAGCTTCACAGGATAACTCAATTAGAGAAGGCGCTCTCATCTCAAAATTAGGCGTCTCAGATGAAAATCGTTATCTTAAGATTAGCCAAAAATGTAGAGACATGTTGGCGATAAAAATTAATTTTATGGGATGATAATTAAAATTTTGGTTCAGTATTATTAGTATTGTTTGTTATTACCGGTTAGTTTCTTAATCATGTTTTTAAAACAGATATTTAATCACTTTTTTTTAGATTTAACGATATAACCAAATTTAACACTGTGTGTTGTTTACTCTCACTATAAAAGATAGAATATATCTAACTGAGGGCAGCAAGACAATGTAATGATTTTTTACATATTAATGAGTTATCCATCTTAATTGCAAACTTCCAAATGTTTACCGTGTATAATTAATCCAGATTTACCAATTTGCAAGAAAAAAAAACAGTTTTTGTATTTTATTTGTAAAATTTCATTTTTCCAAACCACATAAATGGTCTTTTGCTGCAAATATGTGCTTTCGCGCATTAACCGCACAATTATAGATGCTCAAAAGTAGTATTTTGAAAAAGTTTAAAAATATTAGTGAAAAAGTGCTGTAATATTTTATATTCATGGGCACCACTCACCCACCATTGAAGAATGGGATCTGATGTCGGCGTATCCCGAAGTACCCGAAGTCGGCGGCAGAAGAAACATCAATAAAAGAATTAATTAGAAGCATAATAACCATCTGCAAACATAGTTTTTAAGGACGTGGGTACTTTGAATATGTGATATTGTTATGATTGTTTAAAGTTTGGATGTATATAATAATTTGGTGATATCAACGTTCTTTATATTGCCTTTGTGCGTTTGATTAAACATACATTGTTGCATTTAATACTATCAAAGTTTTAAGTTTTATTTTCACTCTTAATCGTAAATATTCCACTCATGTCAAGTTAAATTCGATACAAACACTCCAAAAGTAGCGTAATCAACCAATAATTATTCTGTTATACTTGAAAGGATATTTTGATTATGAAATAGATTATACTACTTAATAATATTTTGATTATGTCGATGAGCTTGCCGATACGTTTGAAAAACTTATTTTTCGCTTAAGGGTTACGAGATACAACGAGTAAATTTCTGTGACTATTAATTCTAGTATAAGAAAGAAGAATCGATTTTATTTCTCAAAATGCTGTGCAATAACACAATAATTTTACAATGACAAATTTTAAGGCTACCTTATGATTACAAAAAAACTTTATTTTTTCTCCTTCATTTGTGTTAAATGTACAGAAGGATGAGTAGTTTAGGGCCTCAAAAGTCAAAGGCCTTACTGAGGTTCGAACACAAAATTTAAACTAACTAATAAAGAATGAAGGGTAAAATATTTAATGTAAAGAAAAATAAATATGCTTAAACAGTAACTGAACTTAAATTACTGAAATTCTTAAAATCTGAGGTTAAATCTAAACATTGCATTACAATTTTTTTTTTTTTTTTTTTTTTAGGGAGAGGCGGAAAAATGCATTACGCACACAGGTGGCCAGCCTGTAGTGTGGGGCTCCCCTAAAAACGGGTTTACCCACTAAAAAACCTCCTCTACTCTTTAGGAATCTAACCTGGAATTGTTTGTCACATTACGTCAGGTTAGGCCTAAATTTGGCTTACGCCCGTGGGGCTCGCTCCTTATCCAGCCGCTCGATCAAGGGATCTGGGCCACTTCGCGGTCCAGATCGGTTTTCTTTTCCAGGAGGATGCCCCGGACGAACTGTGACAAACAATCCCAGTTGCCCTCATCCTCCATAATCTTTTGGCAGACCGTGTCCACCGAAAAAACACCGAGTTTTCTTGTGGCCTCCAGGCGGGGCCTTTCCCAACGCGAACAGCGGAAGAAGGTGTGTTCCACGTCATCGGGAACGCCCGGTCAGTAGATGCAATCCGGTGAACCGGTCTTGCCAATCCGGTTCAGGTACGACTTGAAATAGTCGTGACCTGTCAGGAACTGCGTGAGGAAGTAGTCCACCTCGCCATGCCGCCTTTCTACCCGTGGTTGGACCTGCTCGATGAGTCGCGCAGTCCATCGTCCTCGGGTGTCGTGCTCCCAGCTGTGTTGCCACTGCTGGAAGGTTCGGGAGCGCTCTTCTGTTCTTGCCGTGTCCTTACCGATCTCGTCTTGTCTCTGATAAATCGCTTTCCTCTCCCCTGCCAAGAGCTTGACAGGGACCACCAATGACTCCGAATGACTCCGGCGACCACCAGGACAGCAGGCTCGGACACTGTCCGGGAGGCGGAACACACCCGAAGCGCAGCTTGACGCTGAACCCGGGCGAGTCGCAACCTGTAGCACTCCTTATCTAGAGCGCCTGCCCACACCTCTGCCCCGTAAAGGAGCACGGACTGGACCGCGGACATCAACAGACGTCTTCTGCTGGATCGGGGACCCCCGACATTGGCCATCAGCCTACTAAGGTAAGTGACTATCTTAGCGGTCTAGTGACTATTACAACTTTAATGAAATTGCTATTATTAGAAATAATACTTAGCCTAACATACAAAATATTTCAAAGAACGAATAAACACTATGACATTGTTTAGTTGCTACTTTTGAACTTAAACAAAAAAAATATGTTTTTATTTGACAACAACTCAATTTTTATTTTTTTATTCAAATTTAAATTTTCAAAATAGATAAGAGTGCATGTAATTGTTAAAATTTTCATGATTGCATATTTTAAAATGTTCTTATTACATTCCGCTCTGAATAAGTCACTTTAATTACTTTACTCACTACATGAATGTCAAAAGTCCTAATCAGCTAGCTGATAGTAAATTATAATTCTACTAAATTTTAATGTGTCTTAATCTTTTATCTTGTTGGATGGCGTGGCCGGGCCCATTTATCCTCAATATCAAGGAGCAGACAGGCTAAGTACAGGGCGGTAGACTACCAAATGAGGAGATCCCAAGCTACAAAGGAAAACTGCACAACAATCTCACATTTTATATTACGTTTTGTGTAGTATGAGGATCTGAAGACATAAATTAAAAATGTCCTTTGAAGAATAACTTAAATAAAAGCGGTTAAAATTCCCCTATTATTTATTTATTGTTGTCAACAAAAATTTTTCGCCTGTAAAATTATATTTTTATAGTGAATTTTTACTTTCTTTGATTTCTCATCATTTATTAAGTTTTATTATTTTTAAGTTAGCTAATATGCTAGTTTCCTTAAATTGATATTAATACAAAATAAACGTAATTATAATTATATTTTAAACGGTTTTGTTTAAACTTCTGCACTATTAATATTTAAATAATCAACAATAGTTATATTTTAAGTATCATATTTTGTTATGATTAATGTAGATTAGATATAAAAATAAAATAAATAATAAAAAACATTATTTAATTTTAGTTATTTATGCTACGTTCAAAGAAATATTTAATGCATTTTCTTAAATATTATATCTAATAAATGACAATTTAATAATTACAAATATGTTTTATCTGAAATTATATACATCACGCTGTTGCAGTGGCATATAACACAAGTAACACAGGGCAATACCACAAGTTTAACTGGTAAGTCAGCTGGTAAGTCAGCTATTCTGACTGATTTGGATGAAACACGTGCACAAAAATATGTGAAATACTATCTACCTTCTGAACCAAAATTAATTTAAATGTATTAGACAAGCTACCTATTACTAATTGATTTTAAAATAGAACCATGTGCTAAATTCAACTAAGTTTTTAAAGGATAGTTTACCCATTTTATCTAAAACAGTTTAAAAACTGTTGGCTTATAAATTGTATTGAAAGAAAGATTCACCAAATCTCTATCAATTTTATGTAAAAAACATTCATCACAATCAAACTAAACGACCATGAGGCCCTCCTCTTTATGAGAGTTATGGTATAACGATGGAGAGGAAGAGGAAGCGGTCTGTTATAGCGAAGGGCGACCCTGCTTTCTCGGTTGTGACCCCCCCCCCCCCCGCCTTAAATCATCCCCACCACACACCTCAGATATATCCACCCAAAAGTCCATATGCTTGTTATAGCAAACAACACTCAGTGATACTTTAGGGATCCGAGTAAAATCTTGAGTAGTTGATGGAAATTCGACAATAGCAAAGTTAAAAATTTTTAAGTTTTCTTAAGTTTTGTCTAAATTTAATTCCCTGTACCACCTTACTGTTATGCTACGCCGTAAATAATAGCATCCAGTTGTCAGATGCATCCTTTTACAATGATGGTTAGGCCTATGAAGTGAAAGAAAATAACTAAATATAAGGTATAAATCATATTTACTATTAGTGGAAAGTATGTCAGGTTTTGAAAAAATTGTGAAGTATTAAAATATGTGAACAACACACACAATTATTAATTATACCCTGGTTTGTTAATCCTTAGCTTTATTTAACTTTACAATAATAAATTTCTATAAAGAGTTTTTGTAATCTCAGTTATAAAAATATAATCTTAAGTGTTCGTTTTTTTTTCACTATAAATATAATTTCGGATTCAAAATAAAAAATTCAAATACATTTAAATAATAGGCCTATATATTTTATAAAAAAAGAAAACCTCTTTCTTAAAGCAGAAGAAGGTTCTCTAATTAAGTTGCACTCGGTAGTCTTAAACTTGAACGTGACCCTACATTTGTTAAGTTTCATCTGGAATCTTGTCGAATTTTACCTCTAGATTAGTGCAGAATTTTTGTAATAATTAAACTAAGTATCATCCATATAGTTTCTAAGCCCGTTATTTTGATCTAAATTTGTACAACATCTTTCATTATGTATACGATATAAATTAATTTGTATCGTTATCAAATTTGTATTTGTATTAACATTATTTTAATAACTTTGTTTTAGTAGGCCTACCATTTATTTTACACATTCGAACGGAAAAGTCTGTGGTACTCTCTAGATCAAACCTCCATTGTTTACGCATTATGAGGTGATGTGGAACATTGGGGGCGCTGAGCCTTACTATCCACACATTCGGTCACAGGTGGTGTGTGTTTGACGGTGGAATGGTCTCGGCAGCCGATCTGACCAGCTTTGCTCAATTATGTGAAACCCTCAAAATGAGAGTGAAAGGCGAGATGTGAACGTTTTTAAAAAAAGAAAAACTTGATTGTAAACTTACCAGTAGAGTTCCATCGATTAATTTATTATTTTTATTTTAATATATCAATTTTGATTCGGGGGCAAGCCATTTGGCCGAAAAGGCGTTTGGTACCCAGTAGCCTCGAACATACACCCAACCAATCAGAGGCGAGAAGCTATTGAACCCCCAGTCGAGACTACAGCCCGTATGTTTCCTGGACAGGTGTGCCAACGTTAAACAATAGTGACAAAACACGAAATAACTAAATGCAATGTTTAATTTATCATTGTTATTATTATTATTATTATTATTATTATTATTATTATTATTATTATTATTGCATATGTTATTGATATTTAAACACATATGGATATGTATTAAATTTAAATAAGGTACAGCAGTTAATTTAATTGGAGTTTTTATTTTAGTTACTCACAGAAATACGGCAATTGAGTTAATTTAAGCAATTTTACTCAGCTTTAAACTGAATTTTGTTACAAAACATACAAATAAATGATTTGTTTGTTAATTGATGTTTTACTCATATGAGTTTTATTTGTTAGTTTAATAAAACAATAAAAAATAGCCTATTTGTTTATATATAAAAAAATCAGCTAAGCTGAATTTTTATTTTTTCCCCATAAAAAGTTGTTTTCTAATCCAAAAGGCGCACAAAAATACAAGTCGTTCACGCAAATTCCTGTGTTGCCGTAAACCACTATAAAAAACACATAACCTAAAATAAAATTGCTATCTTAGTAAAAAATACGCGTTTTATCACCAGCAATAATAAAAAAGTATATAATTCTATATATTTACGATTTATCACGACTTACTACGTCACTCACGTGAGCGACTTGAGCGTGAGTGACTTGTAAATTCCACATCTAAACTCCAATAGCCGGCATACAGCCGCATGTAGGCCGGTTTAATTTGAGGTTAGGTTATTTTGTAACGCTTCTAACATATATATGCCTTTTTCGTGGGTAACATATTCAAAATTTTGTGTTACATCAATTCTGTATATACTGTAATGGGTATAAATATAACGGGTATAGGTATAATGCAATTTTTTAGTATCACATAATACCTTCCTGGTATCTAAATGCAACTGTATAAGTGCATTTAAATAGCTATTACCGATAATGTCATAAATTTACAACGGGGAATGTGTTTCTTATAAATACGCTGAAAATTGCTCCATAAATCTAACATTTTGAAACTATTTAACCCCAATAACGGTCAGAGGGTTTATTATTAATATATGTTTCCAGTCATACACCATTAATAGTTTAGAAAAAATCGCATAATGTAACTCCATTACCAAATTTACACGTTTTAAAAGTGATCGAAACCGTTGCGGCTTAAAATCTACGACGGTTACATCGCTATATCTGTGACTAGGCCTATGCTAATTACTTTAAACACATATATGAATAGTCTTTTTGAATTAAATGGAAATTTGTATTGATGAAATGCAAGAATGAAAGTACAAAATTTTATACATACCCCTACCCGAGCTATGGCTGAAAACAGTCAAATTTCAGAAAAATCCAACGGCTACTTACATGGTCTCATTACCTGGCCTCTAAAATATCAACATATATACCATTTCAAATGGGTGTACACCATCCTCCATGGCATGTACAAGTATAATAAATGTTATTTACCGCTTCAAATATGTGTCAAAGGTATGGGCGACAATTATACCGCTAGCAACATTCAATGCCCAACGGAATTTTTGTGGCCGACACAGAAACCCTCTTGTTTTTCCCCATATACATACCAACCATCATTATGACTTAAAAATGGTCATTTATCAACACATTATAACACATACGACGTATATAACAATATAACACAATATAACAGTATCATTCAGAAAATTTATGTTAGGGCCTAACATTGTGAACAACTCACATGGTGTAGGCTATTTTAACTTGTAGGGTGTAGTCAGTTTACAATTTGTCAATTAATGACAACTGGATATTAATTACTTTTCATATCAAACTGTTACAAATTCTTTATTATATTCTTCATAACTTAACAGTGAATGTAAGCCTACACCTATGTCAAGAGAATTCATTTAGGGCCTAATTAAGGTAAGCAACTAACTTATCATTTGTTATAAAATGTATGCTACTAATCTATTCCAAATTATAAACAGATATTTAAAAAAATACATCGTCTACGACATACATGGCATGTTTAGGTATAACAGTTGGTTTTAGAATTATTATACATAGTAATCTGCATAATTTAACTTAGGCCTACATTTGGTTGTCACAACAATCACATAACTTGTAGGCCTAAACATGTAGGAATATAGTCCCTTTCTTGCGTAGTCAGATGGACTATAAACTCTTATGTGATCCACCCAGTGACATTTTTCAATTTTTTTCCGAATGCCATCGTCTTTATTAATTCTCTTCACACATAAGTTAAGCATCAGAAGATGTTAGGCCTATATTAAATTAATAGATTTAACTTAACGTGTTGCGACAAATCTTAGCAAGCCTGCAATTTTTCAATGACATTTTATCTAGTGTTAATTTATTACGATTTTGTATTTACTCTGAAAACTACTCAAATTATCTACAACTTGTTTGTAACATTAATCAGAAGTTTAGATAAATGCTATAATATGTCGGAATGAAAAGGTTTGGTTTCAGACCAAGTCTAAACATAAGTTACTATTTATATTGAAATATTGATTCATAATTGGGAGCATTAATCAATTTTTGCTCTCTTGTACACACATATTTAAAAGCAATAGCCCCTAATATATGCGTAATGGTACAGAAATATCATAAAATAATTCTTTGAACTTGTATAATGGTCTTTTTCCAACAAAACAAATGTGTTTCAGTTACCAAATATGGCATTTAAAATAGTACTGAAAATGTAACATAATAATTTAAACGGATAAAAAATTCCTAATACATAGATAGCTCTTACTCGTACGCCTACTTCAAGTCGTATGAGAAATCTTGATTATTTCTAATTAATTTCAACAATATAATCTTAAATCATACAAAAATCTCTTTTTTTATATAATGTAAGTTAATTTAGGGAGTAACCTGACATTCTATAAAAACTAAAGCAACACTGATAATCTAAAATATGAGAGCATAACATGTTTTAAATAGTAATTGCTAATTAAATATCTATTTTAAAATGTTAGTTTTCGAGTTCGTTTATTAACATGAACAGAAAATACTAGTTGAGTAATTTGTTTTTTAGAAAGAACGATGGTTGGCAACAGAGATCCGTGTTTCCAGTTTTGAGTAACTTTATATTCGCGTATTTAGCTCTTAGCCAATGGCGTTCGACCAGTACACAGCTCGCGCTCCTATTGGCTCATACGGAATTTCGCATTAAAAATTTCAAACTGGGTACCAAACGCCTTTTCGGCCAAACGCGAGGATCCCTTTGATTCGGACATCCCTATAAGACTTTGCTAAAACTGCAAGGTATTGGAGAGGCAAGGTATTGACAATATCACGATAATTGCGGACATATTTTATCGCTAGTTACAATGTTAAGGTTAACTGATCAAATTTGACTTATTTCGGTCAGTTCTGGCAAATTGATGAACTTGAGAATGTTTCTGGCTTTACAATAAACATCCTTATAATAATCCCTCTGTTATTTTTTTGTGATAGTAATTTTTTACTACAACTTTTTTAAGAATGGTGATATATAATACATAGTTTAAGCTTTTATACTCAATTTCAAATCCTCAGGTTTTTTTAAGCTTTTCTAAAAGTTATTATAATAAACTTTACAATTTATTTAAGTAAGAAAATCAAATTAATCATATGTAAAAGTATCTGATCAGTTATTAAACCTTTTTTGCTGTATATTATATTATCTACCCGATTGCATTTAATACTTTAAAAAGAATAATTATAAATATTGTGAGGATATTGGTTTTATTACTCGTAGATGTCTTAAAAAAACGCATAAAGGTAGTTGATCAGCTGATTTAATCCGAGATTACACAGTGATTAAATAAATTACATAGTGATTGATTACATTGTGTAATTTTTATTTAGTAACATTTTGAAAATATAAAATTATTCTTTTAACTATAACATTTGAAACTCTTGATATAAACTCTTTATATTTCTCAATTCATTTACACGAGTAATTTTTTCCGATTTTTAATTTAAACTTACTAAAAATGAATTTTTAACTTGGAAAAACACAAACAATTAATCAGCTGAGTTGAATCCCCCAAGGAAATTACAAGAGCAACATGCAACTTTTGAAGCTTAGGAAAATGAAATTTAAATATTCATAGCCGTAGCGAAGGGTAGTATATTACTGTAGACATCACTGGTCATTTTATGCCCTTCTCAGATTTATAGACAACAAAGAGGTGAATAATTATACAATGAACCGGGTAATGGCTATACATTTAAAAATTAACAATAGTCATTATTTATATGTAGATAAAATACCCTTTGTCCAGTTTGTCTTAACTAGTGCTATTTTGTTTGTTTGAAGAACAACTAATCTTACATAAATAATTCTCGAAACAAACAAACAAACAAATTATATTAAATGAGTATACATTCCCTTCTATCTTATAGAAAGGGGTTGAATATATTTAAATGAATAATACAAAAATGTTTCTTTAAGAAAAGACAGATAATTACCGCTCAAGCTAATAAAGAATTTTTGCACTTATGATTTATAAATACACGTAGAAAGCTTTTTAATGTCATATGCTAAATTACCTATTTTAAATTAATAAAGCCACAAAAAAACTTTTTGAAAATTGATCAAATGGTAAACATTGTAAAATCAACTGTACTGTTTATGCTGCACAATGATTTATCCAAAAATTTACCATTATAAAAATTGCGTATGACTTTTGCAGTAACTTAAGATTTACTGTATGCTGAAAAACTTATATTTCTACTTATTAAACGTGGGTGTGAAAACTTATTTTAGCTCTCAAACGCCAAAAATAATTTGCCTTAGAAAAAGTAAAACCACAATTATAGTCTCCAAATATTACTGTCAGGCATTTCCAATAAAATTATCTTTGACACATAAGTATTGACTTTTCTATAACTTTTACCGAGGTAAAAAGCGAGATCTGAACATCCACTTGATTCACTTGTGAGCCCACCCCGCGGGAAATCTCCTGTTATTGTTTAGGGGTTTTGGGACGCGAAAGTTTCAAATTTATCTACACACCACCTGACACAAGCGCCCCCAGACGGAATAGATAATAATGTTACTTTTAAAAGATCTCCGTGTTGTACTTACACTGTGGTCGGGCTAAAGCTCTCAGATCGTTTAAACAGTGTAATAAACCATAAAGTGTGTAAAGCGGATCCCCAATATTTAACATTTAGGTTTTACAACAAAATTGAGAGTATTCTTTATCTAAATGGTAACAGGTTGATTATAGAAAAACTGTTTGTAAATAATTTAAAATGTTATAAATATTAATTGAATTAATAACAATGCGATGACAAGATTCAGATTTTTAAATAAATTAACGTAGGTATATAAAATTCACTTAAAAACCATTTTAAAGTATATTTTTTAATGCCCATTTGTTGTTTTCTATAAAAAAATCATCATGAGAAATTACCTTATTTGACAGACTTGGACATGGCTTAAATGTAAAACTACTGAAACTAGTGTTGCACTATTTTGCACTTTTTTCACCCTTGGTAGATTGTAAACTCGATGTATGAAATGCTCTCTTAGTCAGCAATGGTTTTATTTTAGTTATGTTAATATTATATATTTTTAAATTTTTCTTATGAATCGAAAAAAATATGAACCGTTAGAATATAAATAAATAAACTAATTAATTAATTCACTAAAAAGGTATTAGCCTATTATAAAGAAAATAAAAAATGTATTAAATACTGCAAGATTTCAGTTTTAGGGATACATTTTAATGGAATTTTTCCATTATAAGACGAATGCAATTTTTGAATAGTAAGAAAAATACAAATGAAGCCCTGATTAAAAAAAATATTTTGATGATCGATAAAAATAAAAGTATGATTGAGGTATATGATTAGTGTGATTGGGGTATAATATGATTTATAAAAAAGAAAACTAAACGGAATATGTTTAGTGTTGCAGGGCAATATCGCGTGATGAGACCGATTTATTGGATTATCTGAGGACAAGCTAAGTACAGAGCTGCCGACACGAACGCTGTAAAACAAACGGGCATGATTGCTGGCTGACCACCCACCACTGACTGGCGCTGAGTGAAGTACTACTGTAGAGCACGGCACTTAGGCCTAATTGTCTGGACTTGAACAAAAATTATTTATCAATAGTAATTTGAAATTCACATATTTTGTTGTGAAACCAAGTGAATATTAAAAGGGGAAAGTTATATTGGATACTAGGACAAATTAATATAATTAAAAAACACCAGTTACTTCACATTTTCTATTTACCTCAAATCAATTCCATTGATGTCAAAGTCATCTCTGTTCGATAAAAACCTTAATTTCAACGTGGAATGTGTTTTGACACTACTTTCTTTCATACTTTTGCAAATTAAATAAAGATAAAAACATTATTAACCATAGACGCCCATAGTAAAATTAGTTTGGTAAAGAATATAAATGGGTTTTGTGAATTAATTGATAGTCATTTTCTGACTCAACCAGAGTTCCTATAAGTGTTAAAAATATGTTTCATGCTATTATTAACATAGTTTTCTGTGTTTTTAATCTATTCTTATAATAATTCAGTTTTGAAAATCTTGGCAGAATCGAATCTGGAGTTTCACTGGACCGATTTTAATTTTTAAGATGTCGTTGGAAAGCTCTCATCCTGTAGATTTGCCAAAAAATATGAAAGTTTGATGTTTTTTAGTATTTATGGTAAAAAAATAAATAAAACATGTTTTCCATAAGAAATACATTGGAAACAGGTATTTACGATTTTTTTATTTGAAGGCAATTTTTGGCTGCCTTTATTGTGGTTATTAAAGAAATGCCTAAGAGTAATTTGAAGGAAATTTAATTCTCTTTCAGAAAATCACCATCCACTTTGGTCGATTTCCTCACCGTTCAAAAGTTATTTACAAAAAACCAAAGCTACTACCAGTTTTGTTTGCGTTTCCAAAATACTGAATTAAGTGAAATCTTTGGGAAATCGAATCTGGAGTTTCACTAAACCGATTTTAATTTTAAGATGTCGTTGGAAAGCTTTTATCCTGTATATTTGCCAAAAAATATGAAAGATTGATATTTTTTAGTTTTTATAGTGAAAAAAAATAAAAAACATGTTTTTCATAAAAAATACATTAAGAATGGGGTTTTACGAATTTCTTATTTTAAAGCAATTTTAGGCTGCATTTTTGTGGTTGTTCAAGAAATGCTTAATAGTAATTTGTAGGAAATTTAATTCTCTTTCAGAAAATCACCATCCACTTTGGTCAATTTCCTCACCGTTGATAAGTTATTTACAAAAAACCAAAGCTACTACCAATTTATTTGCGTTGAAAATTCAGTTTTGAAAATCTTTGGGAAATCGAATCTGGAGTTTCACTGGACCGATTTTAATTTTTAAGATGTCGTTGGAAAGCTTTTATCCTGTGTATTTGCCAAAAAATATGAAAGTTTGGTGTTTTTTAGTATTTATGGTGAAAAAATAAAGAAACATGTTTTTCATAAAAAATACATTGAGAACGGGGTTCTACGAATTTCATATTTGAAAGCAATTTTTGGCTGCATTTATTGTGGTTGTTCAAAAAATGTTTGATAGTAATTTGTAGGAAATTTAATTCTCTTTCAGAAAATTATCATCCACTTTGGTCGATTTCCTCACCGTTGATAAGTTATTTACAAAAAACCAAAGCTACTACCAATTTATTTGCGTTGAATATTCAGTTTTGAAAATCTTTGGGAAATCGAATCTGGAGTTTCACTGGACCGATTTTAATTTTTAAGATGTCGTTGGAAAGCTTTTATCCTGTGTATTTGCCAAAAAATATGAAAGTTTGGTGTTTTTTAGTATTTATGGTGAAAAAATAAAGAAACATGTTTTTCATAAAAAATACATTGAGAACGGGGTTCTACGAATTTCTTATTTGAAAGCAATTTTTGGCTGCATTTATTGTGGTTGTTCAAAAAATGTTTGATAGTAATTTGTAGGAAATTTAATTCTCTTTCAGAAAATTATCATCCACTTTGGTCGATTTCCTCACCGTTGATAAGTTATTTACAAAAAACCAAAGCTACTACCAATTTATTTGCGTTGAATATTCAGTTTTGAAAATCTTTGGAAAATCGAATCTGGAGTTTCACTGGACCGATTTTAATTTTTAAGATGTCGTTGGAAAGCTTTTATCCTGTATATTTGCCAAAAAATATGAAAGTTTGATGTTTTTTAGTATTTATGGAGAAAAAATAACGAAACATGTTTTTCATAAAAAATACATTGAGAACGGGGTTTTACGAATTTCTTATTTGAAAGCAATTTTTGGCTGCATTTATTGTGGTTGTCCAAGAAATGCTTAATGGTAATTTGTAGGAAATTTAATTCTCTTTCAGAAAATCACCATCCACTTTGGTCAATTTCCTCACCGTTGATAAGTTATTTACAAAAAACCAAAGCTACTACCAATTTATTTGCGTTGAAAATTCAGTTTTGAAAATCTTTGGGAAATCGAATCTGGAGTTTCACTGGACCGATTTTAATTTTAAGATGTCGTTGGAAAGCTTTTATCCTGTATATTTGCCAAAAAATATGAAAGTTTGATGTTTTTTAGTATTTATGGAGAAAAAATAACGAAACATGTTTTTCATAAAAAATACATTGAGAACGGGGTTTTACGAATTTCTTATTTGAAAGCAATTTTTGGCTGCATTTATTGTGGTTGTCCAAGAAATGCTTAATGGTAATTTGTAGGAAATTTAATTCTCTTTCAGAAAATCACCATCCACTTTGGTCGATTTCCTCACCGTTCAAAAGTTATTTACAAAAAACCAAAGCTTCTACCAATTTATTTGCGTTGAAAATTCAGTTTTGAAAATCTTTGGGAAATCGAATCTTGAGTTTCACCGGACCGATTTTAATTTTTAAGATGTCGTTGGAAAGCTTTTATCCTGTATATTTGCCAAAAAATATGAAAGTTTGATGTTTTTTAGTATTTATGGTGAAAAAATAAAGAAATACATTGAAAACGGGTTTTTAATTTTTTTAATTTGAAGGCAATTTTTGGCTGCTTTGATTGCGGTTATTCAAGAAATGCATATTAGTAATTTGTAGGAAATTTAATTCTCTTTCAGAAAATTACCATCCACTTTCGTCGATTTCCTCACCGTTTATAAGTTATTTACAAAAAACAAAGCTACTACCAATTTATTTGCGTTGAAAATCTTGGGGCAATCAAATCTAAAATTCCACTTTACCGATTTTAATTTTTTTTATTTTAATTCAATTTTTGGCTGCTTTGATTGTGGTTATTCAAGAAATGTTTTTTAGAAATTTGTAGGAAATTTAATTCTCTTTCAAAAAATTATCATCCACTTTGGTCGATTTCCTCACCGTTGATAAGTTATTTACAAAAAAGCAAAGCTACTACCAATTTATTTGCGTTGAAAATTCAGTTTTGAAAATCTTTGGGAAATCGAATCTGGAGTTTCACAGGACCGATTTTAATTTTTAAGATGTCGTTGGAAAGCTTTTATCCTGTATATTTGCCAAAAAATATGAAAGTTTGATGTTTTTTAGTATTTATGGTGAAAAAATAAAGAAACATGTTTTTCATAAAAAATACATTGAGAACGGGGTTTTACGAATTTCTTATTTGAAAGCAATTTTTGGCTGCATTTATTGTGGTTGTCCAAGAAATGCTTAATAGTAATTTGTAGGAAATTTAATTCTCTTTCAGAAAATCACCATCCACTTTGGTCGATTTCCCCACCGTTTGTAAGTTATTTACAAAAAACCAAAGCTACTACCAATTTATTTGCGTTAAAAATTCAGTTTTGAAAATCTTGGGGCAATCGAATCTGGAGTTTCACTGGACCGATTTTAATTTTTAAGATGTCGTTGGAAAGCTTTCATCCTGTAGATTTGCCAATAAAATATGAAAGTTTGATGTTTTTTAGTATTTATGGTAAAAAAATAAGGAAACATGTTTTCCATAAGATATACATTAAAAACGGGTTTTTAAGTTTTTTTTTTTTCATTTGAAGGCAATTTTTGGCTACTTTTACTGCGGTTATTTAAGAAATGCTTATTAGTAATTTGTAGGAAATTTAATTCTCTTTCAGAAAACTATCATTCACTTCGGTTCATTTCCTCATCGTTAAAAGGTTATTTACAAAAAACCAAAGCTACTACCAATTTGTTTACGTTGAAAAAATACTATGGTAGAGATATTTTTATTAAACTTTGTACAGCTAAATCTAGAGTACTGGACCGATTTTAATAATCTTTTAGGTGTTGTCCGAAAGCTTCGTCTGTGTTTATTTACTCAAAATGTGAAAGTTTCATGTTTTTCTCAGCAGTTATGGTGAAAAAGTTAAAAAGATAAACATTTTCTTCCTTTAAACTGTGTCCATGAAACACATGTTATTAATTTAACAGCTGATTGATGCATTGTTGTGTCCTTGACTTTTCTTTGTTTACATTTTGATGTTTACATTTGGGATTTGTGGTTGTGAGTTCCTTACGTTTTGATGGCTTTTAAATAAAGTTATGTGATAAAGCAGTGTGTGGTTTTAAGCAGTATGTGATTTTTACAATCATAAATTAATTGTTATTTGAAAAACTAAACTAAATTAAATCAAACTAAATTACTATAAAACTGAACTAAATTAAATAATTACAAGTATAAATTTTTAATTGTTCTGAAAATGAATAATTTTACCATTTATAATATAGATCGCGACTGAAACTGTTTGTTTAGAAGTTTATCTTTTCTATGCCATTCAACACAATCTAAGTACGCTGAAATACGAACCAATTATTTTTCTCAAATAAAATTTCAATAATGAAAACAAACATTTTTTTTATTTCACCGAAAATAACCTATAGGTACCATTTTTCTAGAGACCGTTGTATTTAACCACAACGGGCTTTGTTCCTAGTAACATATAAATCATATTGGCATTAAAGAAAAAAATTTAACTAATAAAATCTATTCAGGTCGAATAACGAGATATATCACTTAATTCCATTTTGTTTAAATCATAGACGTAATATTTTGGCATCATCAAAGATTTATGCCTCCAAGTTTTACTAATATGACCAACATTTTGTTCTAAAACCAGTAAAATCGTACTTTTTAATAATATTTATCTCCTGTATTACTGTTGGTTGTGTATTTTCTTATTGATGGAAATGTTAGACTAAATATTTACAGTGGTTAGTAACTAAACACCTGTGACATGTCAAGAGCAGATATCTCTGACGGTTACATTTAATTACTGTTCATTAAATCCACCAGTTTGACCATCCAGATAGTTCTTTTTGTTGAACCTGTCACATTCTGATATGAGGACAGTTCTTGTTTTTGCAAGATTTTAAGTAATTTTAATATAATAAAAAGTTAAAATTATATGCTTGTTTTAGAATAAGTTTTTCGTTTTTTTTCTTACAAATTACACTGAATGCTCATATTTTTTGGTGAAATGATTTTGAAAGGTTATGAAATCTGGAATTCTATTAGTTGTTGTGAACGGTTTTGTTTAGTTTCACTTTAATTATTTCAAATTTGATTTGAAGACTAAATGAAATTTTAGGATATTACCTTCTTTTGTTGAACTCTGCATTTATAGCTCATAATTTTGCACACTACTGCAACATAAAAAAACACTTTTGAAAACGTTATTTATTAGTTCTTGAAAACTTTAAGTAACTTGGCATATCCTTTCTTATCTGTTCTTATCGTTCGTTATCTGTAAACGAATTCATAAAATGAGAGGACCTCTTATCAATCGGTATAATGGTGCAAGCCGGTTCTTCTGAGTAATTCAAATTTCCCAATACTGTGAACTAAACAATGGTCCTGGCAAGTAAATCAGCTGCTGTTTGTCAGTAACAAGCTACACTTAATCTGATCCATTACACTCACCCTTCTGCAATATTCACCTTAAAATACACACCGAAGTGCGTTGGAGTCTGAAATGAGGTATCGAGGGGGCAATGAGAGTGGAACTATAGATTGTAAGGTATTCAAATATGGAAAAACTATTAGGCCTAAGACAGTTGCACAAGATTTGTTCAAATTTCATTAATTCATTGCAAATGTATCTTAATATTTTTAAACTAATCTTTTTTATTATCCTTTTTTTTTCTTGAAATAATTCCTTCCTAATCTGAAAACCACCATGGTTTATATAATTTATACAAAACCTTTAGAGTATGGTTAGTTCCAAAAACTTCGTTTGAAATAAGCCTCATTTTTTAATCGCTCAAAGTTTTAATAACGGGAAATTTTAAGATTGATATTATTGAAAACTCTGACACCAAAATTTATTCTCAGTAGGCCAAGTCACTAGCATTCAGAAAACAAATTTATTCATAAAAATATTTCTATGACTAAATCAAACTATAATGTTTAAAGATTTTAAAATTTAACTTATAGTTAGTAAAAATTCAAGAAATTGAACAGCTGTATATGATAGTTGGGAGAAGAATAAACATCAAAGCCATTCTTTTCAGGTGTTTTAAAGGGTCATAGTAACGAGATGTGATTTAAAAGTTTTTTATTTCCTCTGAAAAATAATCGTGATGCCAGCAACTGAAAAATCGAAAATTGAAACGTTAAACCTTTGATATTGTAAAACTACAACACCTTTGACATTTACCTGAAAGTGGATGTGAAATATGTACACAGCGAGATCCGAACCAAACCGCAATGTTCTAGAACATTATTAGAGGTAGTTCGCATTTGCCTAATGGAACGTGTTTTGTGGAGGTGATGAATGTGACACAGCCTGCGAGAGGCACTGCTGTGAACCAGGCTTGTTGTTGTACGAACCCCAGCTAATGGAGTGCGCAATCACAACCTTGTTCGAAGTACAACAATACTGAACAACAACCTAAGTAATATTATAAAAGTGAAATGAAATTATAGTTTGGTTTGTTAACGTTTTTACACCTTAGAATCATATTTATATACTCTGAAACAGTAATATTAGAATAATATTATATAATTGTTGTACAATTACATTTTTAAATATAGAGCAGTCTTCATAACCCAGCAAAAGTTTAAGTGAAAATAAAGTTTCTCACGTTATTATCATCCACGAGAGTTAGAAACAATTACTTAATATCCTATAATTAAGGTGTTTAAAGTAAATTATATTATTACTGCATTAAGTATTGTGTATCTAGTGGGGTAATGTAAAAGAGAGTACTGTTATTTTTCTTTCCGAGAGGCATAAAGAGAATCTTAAAGTTATATCAGAAGAACGTATTTCATCCGTTGCCATCAAGGAGCCTTGCTTGATTAATATATTAATCCACCACATATTTATTCTTGGTAGCAGAACCTAACATATTAAAATCATCCATGACTTAACACATTTAGGAGAGATGGAAATTATAGTGGTTAATTGCATTACAGTCGTTTTGGGTCGAACGAAAATTTTTAAAACGTCATTTGTACTTAAGAATTTGCTAGACAATGCAGAGTGTCCATATTCAATTGTATTTTTATTTATATTGAAAGCATGCCCAACTCTTATGCAGCAGTCTCTACCACTACCTCCCGGCAGGGTAATCCCTGGTAAACCCCAACCTCTCTATGGAGTCTGTCCTGAATATTCTAAAATTCCATTATATGCCCCCGTTGATAAGGAGAGCCGTTGCCAAGCCACGACAGAGAAACTCTATAGGCAGCCTAATAACTGGCTCACAATAAACTGTTCTCAAAGCAGGACACCTTATCATGAAACCCAGCATGCGGGAGACTTAGGAACACACCTCTTCAAAGTAAAATATAAAAATGGAACTACGGTAAAAATAATTGGGAACCAGCGATTTTGAAATACATACATATTTAAGTAATTATCTTTTTCAATTTGGTCTAAATAACGCTTAATACAATCGAGTAGTTCTTTATAAACCCCTGCTCATTAGTGAGCATCATAAAGGAGGGTGTGCAGTATTAATAACAATTTATTAAAGGAAATTCAAAAAGACTTTAAAGTTAATATTGTACGTGTGTGTAAACAAATTAACCTTATGTAGTATATTTCTTTAAAATATTACGAAGCTTTTTGTTTAAAATTTTCAGTTTCTTATAGTGTTGTCATATCTTTTTATCTTTTAAACATTCACTGAAACCCTAACAATATCTTCAGCTAGTGTAAATTTCATATTTTATAAAAAAATTTTAAATTAATACAGAACTGAAACTGACAATTTAATTATGAATTTAAATAATTTCATATTTAATTATGAAAGTCAATGAGGTCGCGCAGTTGGGCCATTTAAGCATACCTGATAGTAATTATTGTCAATTAGTACACTGTGGTTACTAATTTGTTCTTTTATGGATGGTTGAGCTTCGAAAACCCACACTAAAATCGAAAATAAATCAATATAATAGTTTTGTCTGTAAACAAATTATAAAGTCAAGGAGAAACTGTATGGAAAACTTTCTTTATTTAAATAAAAAAACAATTAATAATAAAACAATAATTAAAAATTAACTAGTTGTAAAAATATATATCAGGTAAAATTATAAAAATCCGTTTCGGTCAGAAGTGAATTTAAATAAAGTTTACAATTATTTATTTTATATTTTATATGGACAAAATTGAGTCAATTGTTCTATATAATTAGATAGACTATTTCGTAGATTACGATAATGCACTTCAGTTATCTCAATATAAAACTCGATTAACCCTGGTAAAGATGCCGCTTATATCTCGACGCGGTCATGGACAAGGCCAAACTATCGATGAGAGGACACAGTTTGTTCTTGGCTGAGGTTCCAAAAAACTAAGATCTCGGTTAAGACAAAAAAGGACCCTAAATGTTTTCCTGGTGCAGAGAGCTGAAGTCTAAATCAAGACCAAGCCTGCTGCCACGTACGTGGGAGTCTTGGTCGACAACAGACTGCCTTTTGGAGAGCACATTCAGCACCTCCCAACAAGGCCGCCAAGAGTGTCACTGCCCTTGGTAGGCTTATGCCCAATGTCGGTGGCTTATGCCCAATGTCGGTGGCTTATGCCCAATGTCGGTGGCTCTTTTCTTCCAAGCACCGTCCGCTCATGTCCGCATTCTTGCTTTATGGAACGGAGGCTCGGACTTAAGCTCTCGAAAAGCTAGTCTACCTAGACCGGCTTACCCGAGTCCAGAGAGCGTCAAAGAGTCTTGCATTTAGGGTCGCTTCTGCTTACCGCACGATCTCCTAGCCTGCCGTAATGGTGATGGATGGAGTCATTTCCCTCTGCTTCCTCTTGAGGGGGCGATCTACCCGTAGGCTTGAAGTTGACAGAGACACAGCTACCAACGAAGAGCGCAACCGCAGCAGCTGCAACTGTTGGCAGCGCTACTGGGAAGCCGAGTCAAGGGGACGTTGGATCTCCCAGCTCATACCGTCCGTCCTACAATGGGTGGAACGGCAGCACGGGGAAGTCGATTACTACGTGACACAGTTCCTCTCGGGTCACTTTCGAGCCTTTCTGCACGAGATGGGTAAAGTCACGAGCTCGGACTGACTCTAGTGCCTCTGCAGTCTGCATCACAGACACATTACATTCTCTCAGTGCTACATATGGCACGCCCACCAAGTCTTGCTTTTAACTTAGATGGTGTGGCCATCAACCTATGAAAAATCGTTGGAGCTATGCTCCAGGGAGAGAGCAGTCAAATCTGTGTAAAATAGTTTGCTATTCTTCGGGAAGAAGGTCCACCTCGATCGTCTAGTGGCGTAATTTAAAAGAAAAAGCCTGAAGTAATGCGCTGATAATATCATTCCGATCTAGTGTCCTAGTTGCTGAGGAGTGTGGTCATTTTGAAGTCTGTGGGACGAAGCCCACCCTGAAGTCCGAGCCAAACCCTGCTGAGAAGACAATGTGCTTCTCTGCGTGCGTTAAAGGCATTAAACCTCCAACTCAAGAAAGTATTTATTTGTGTATGAGTACTAAAAACACAATGTATATAAAGTTCAGAATGAACAAAGCGGAATCTGGAAGAATATGAACTAAGAAAATTCAATACTAGCAGACAGATCACGAGGATTTCGGAAACGTGTTGGCTTTGTTATTCCCCAACTTTGTTTAAAACCATTTAAGGTATGCTACAACCATATTTTTAAAGATCTTTATTTAAGTCGAAAGTATGCAACGAAAATATTGTTTTATAAAGAAGCAACAAAAAAGAATAAAACATAAACTTTATTTATGGTTTTAAGATTAAATACCTATAACGATGTGTTTACTAAATGTTAAATTAAAAACAAAAATAAAAAAACAGTTACTCTAGGGAGAGTTTACGAGTGGAGTTTAATGTGACTAAGACCACAAATAAATACAGAATAATTTATATTTATAAATAAAGTCCTAGATTCGAATGCAAATCAGTGCTTAGAGTGGTGAAAATTTTTATTAAATGCTTAGTACGGAAGTTTTTTTTTCTTTTTATTGGATTATTCTTTTAAATTTTTAAAGGAATTATTGAAAGTCTGTGACTGTTTTGCATACCTTTCAATGGGATAAATTCATGAGTACATATTGCACTTACAAATTGTAATGTACACTTGGTTTGATGATCATTTTAACTACTCATATTTTATGTTATCTAGAAAAATGTTATGATAAAATATTAAAATACCATACAGAAGGTCTGTATGGTATTTATGGTATCTATTTTTATGAAACTCATAAATGATTTTCACTTCGTAGAAGATGGCTTTTATGACAAGTGACAAGGTACTTTTACACAGTTAATGTTTTTGCTACCTGTACGTCATAACAAATTATTTGATGTGGTTGTGTTGCCAAGCTAAATATTTTAAAGTATAGCTCCCTCTTTGATAAGCTGTATACAGGAATTACGAATTATTATTTCTATATGTGTTTTAATCACATTTAACAAAGATTTGCTCTGTCCTTACCTTTTAGCCCTTTTAGAGCTCGGTATATCTTGCGTGTTATTCTGGAAAACGTCTTAGACAAATTCCTATTTGCTTTACTGATAATCTTGTGTCAAAAGAGCTATTGAACTATGGTTTTTAAAACACGCCTATGCTTTGAGAAGTACTTAAGTCAGTAAACATAGTTGGTGATATTACTAAAATTGTTTCCTCTCTGTATGTATCGCATTGATCAATCTAAAAGATAGTTAAATTAAACATAAACCAAATGTTTTCTGTCACAGGTCTCGTGTCTGGTGGCCGTGTTCATTACTAATGCCATTGGCGGTGAAGAAAAAGAAAGACAACATGCGGGTGAAAACAAACAAAACCTAGGAACAGAAGGAAACAAACAGGGAGGAATGGGATTGGGAAAGTTTGGTGAACGTTGGAAACAGACGCAAGAAAATGCTCGTAAAAAATTTGAAGAGTTGAAAAAACAACGAGGAAATCAAGGAAACACCGAGGGAAACGCCAATGAAAAACAAAATCGTTTGGGTGCATTTTATAAAAATGCAAGGGAAAGCATTGAGCAAGGTCTTAGAGAAACTAAGGAAAAGCAGGCAAAGAAGAAAGCAAAAACTGGCAACAAGTCTGAACACATAGACGCAAAAACTAATGCACCTTAACTTGTATTTATACGAGGGATGTGTTTTATTTGAGCTTTGGTTTGATTTCAGTATATAACTTAACAGACTTAAGTTTTATTATTTTTTAAAATTTACCCTTTTTTAAACATTTTTATGAATCCTTCAGCATGTACATTATATTATTATCCAATTATATTAGTATCATATATTTTATACAGGGAGTTACTCTAAACCAGGGGTGTAGCGAAAGGGTGGACAAAAGTAAAGAAAAAAGGATATCCAATAGTACATGTTAAAATTAATAGCCAATTTCCATTTTCTAGTTTTACAGGCTCAATTTAAATTTCCCTAATGAACTGTTCTATTAAGTTCATATTTGGCATCAAAGAAGTTTATAGTATAAATGTCATAATTTTATTCATGCAACCATTAAAAAAATATTATGATCTAAACAATAATCACATACGGATAAAAAATTTTCAACGTAAGACAATATATAAGTTATCAATGTAAAATTAATCAACGAATGACATTTAAAGAAACTCATTACCTGTCATTTACGTTATATGTGCGAAATAATGGTGTTAAAATTATGAACGTAATCTTGAATACAGTTCTCTTCTCAGCAACATATCCTTCACAAGGACTAACAGATCTATATGGATGGCAGCAATTTTTAGAATGATTACTTTTTTTACAATAGTCCAAATTTCATGGTTATAGAAACAGCTTTTAAGGTTCACCAAACTGTGACGGAGATTCTGGGAAGAGACCTGCATACGAAATAATGTACACAGTCTTGACGACATTATTTTTCACAAATAGCTGAAATAAAGCTTTGATAGCTAAAATGTCAAATAACGAGCTTTAATTTTATAAACATTCATTAGTTTTAAGATTTTCTGAGTAATGTTTCATTAAAAGCTATCAATTTTCCGTGTATGTCACCCATTGTACTGTAATTGTTTTATTAATTTCTATGATTTAATAAAATTATTACAATCTCATCGACATGCTTGATTCACTCCCAAATATGTTAAATTATGTATAATTTTCGATCGATATTAATTAATGGATGTAATAAGACGGAGAATATATGAAGACCCAAGCAGGTAATCGAGGGTAGAAGAGGGTCTTAACAGATACAAAGGGTTGAAATGCAAAGCACCCTTAATTAAATGGCTATTCTATAATGTTGAGTGCCAGGCTCAGGTTGCCTCCAAACCGATCTAGACTTACAGAGGCAAAGCAAAATCAATAAATTCCATGACAGACGAGGATTATAAAATACTTTTCAAAATAACAGTCATAGAGTATTACGACTTTCAGTATTTGTACACAATACAATTTTAGTTACTTGTATAACATTATTAACACATTTAAATATTAAATTTTAAAAATATTAAAAATTGTTTTAGATTAATTTAGTTACAATAGTGCCAACCAATGTATAAAGAACAGGAATTTCAGGTACTCTGAAATACATAACAATACCGTTATGAAATTAATGCAACTGTAAAGTTGACTTTAAAAAAATAATAACAAATAAATAAAGAATAGTAACCTGTGTATTAATTTTATGCAAAATATAATTAATCCCTTCCTCGTTCTACTAAAATGTAGCAGGAAACTTAAAAGACGGTTTAATGCTGTTAAATTTACATAACTTTTTTTACAATTAGTAATGTTTATATTAAACTTAAATAATAAATCAACAAACAAAATTCTAAATGTTTTAACCTAAAAATTCAATGATAAAATAATTTGTTATTGCCAGTTTATTTAAATTGTTTCCCCCGTCAAATATATATGTTTTTGGTGTTTTTATTTCTGCATTTCTGTAATCTTTTATGTGTCTTTTAAAGTAGATTGTAAACGGAAAATTCGACAAAAGTTCTATGAACGTATTCAATTTTTGATTGAATTGTTGATAAAACTATTAAGAACTCAATATAGGCGTTGATTTTTGTTATGTTTCTTGGGAGGTGGGAAACAATTATTATTTTGGTCTTTCAGACTGCCTTATGATAATATCTTTCCTTCATAAAATGTTACTTAAAATGTATATACTACCTTTAAATGTCTGATGATTTAAAAGACAAAAATACACCATACAATTGAACCGTTTATGTGATGGATTGTGTGGAATTCTAGCAAGTTCGTAATGGCGTTACACTGATAGATATGCTAAGTAATAAGGAAATGTTAACAGCTCCCTTGGAGACGGCAGTCTTGAACTTCTACCTTTGACATTCATAGCTCTATGCTAATTGTAATCAATTATCTAAGTGCCTAAGGACAGTGAACCTCAGTAGAGATTGATTATAGATGTATTAAAGAGGAAAATATAATTATTTGTTAAATTTTGAGATGGAAGTAGCCGTATGGTAAATTATACTTATCTGTTATTTCAGAATTTTCTATTATGATTAAAGTCATTTACAAATATTCTTCAAATATTTAACGTCAGTCCATTACAATAGTAATCGTACAAGGTCAGGCAGACCACCCCTACACATCGTCTAAACAGCCGATAAACAAAATGAGCTATATAATTCGTTACAAATTAAACCCCTTAATCAAATTTGTTAATTTTATTTTCAAATTTCTCAGACACCCCAAAAGGGTAGTTTTGTGGGGAAGAGGTCGTTTGAAGAAATTTTCAAACGTAAATGTTGTTTGATACATTAATTGGAAGGTAGGACTATTGTTTAACCGATCATCTTGACAAGAAAAGTTTTGTCTTAAAACTTATGTAAAGTGTAATCCTCAAAGTACAAATTTTAGAGATTTTTTTTATAACCGTTTTTATATAGAGGATCACAATATTTGTTGGGAAGATATTGAAAGCCATTAGAACAAAGTATTGTGCCCGAGTTTGATGAAATTTAGTAAGTATCTATCCATCATAATTCCGGTGTATTTTTTTAATTACTATTAAAAAAATAACCATTAGAAAACTTGAAAAATTTAAACTAAAAGAAAGTTTTAAACGTTTGGATTATAATTGTGTGGTTTACTTAGAATTAAAAGACGAATAAAATATCACGCCCCTCATATGCGGGAAAATTCACACACAAAAAATGATAGAACACTGTGTGTTAAAAAAAAATTTAAACTTGAAATAAGTTTAATTTTAACCTTTAAAATAAAATAAAAGAAAAAAACTAAAAGTAAATGACCCAGTATTTTACATTATGACTCAAAATCAAATAGTTGCAGATAAAATTAAATTATATTTTTAGACATCAAGACATCTTATTTAGGTGGTGGTAAATACCAATGTCTGCCATTCATGCTGAGAGGATGTTTGTGTCAGTTATCTGATACAGTTCATTTTCATGCAAAACTTATTTCTTAAAAACATATTTACTTTTAATATAAAATATACCCCAATAAAAGGAATTCATGATTGCATATGGTAAGTATTATTAATAGCTTTACAAAACTAAGTCTAAGGATAAGTCTCTTCTTATTCACCACTATTTTGTGTTTTACTATTTTCTACAGTGGTATATAAAAAAGTATTAAGTTAGGAGTCTTCTTTTGCATTTGTAATCTATTATATTGTCAAATATATAATACTCTAAAATATTTGGAAAAAACTCTTTCTTATTTCATACATACATTTACAAGCAATGTTTTCTTGGTGCAACATTGTTAGCAATGAGGCATGAGCCCTGATTGGCTGAATTGTACCAATTACTCTGATTACGAGACAACTCCGCAGTGCGCCGCCTAGTGCAGTAGTCAGTAGTCAGGAATTGATGAACTGTAATTGCAAAACCAGCAGCTCATTTGTAAATACAGTTGCCGACTGTTTGTATCGTGTATAGATTATTTTAGTTTTTGACGAAAATTAATATTATACCTTATACACTTATTATACACTTATACACTTATACACTTATATTATACACTTATATACTTATTATACCATTCACTGTTTGTATCATACTTTTTTAAATCGTAAAATTTTAAAATATGAAAATCAAAACTATTTTCTGGGTGAAAATGTTCTATAGCATCATTACTTGATGATTAACATATGTATATTGTTTCATATAGAATTAGTTTTTTAATAACATATTATATATTTTTCATAAGGCTGCAATGTAAAATTGTAACAAACAATAAATCAGGTCTTATAGATTAAGCAGTTTGTTGAACTGGTCAGACAAAACCTTGAGACTTTTTTTAATTCAGTAAAACAAAATAATAAACACAAACCACGTGTTTATTATTAATATTCATACCTATTCATACCTAAAACATATTCTATTCATACCTGGTAGCATTATTTTATTTCCATATTTATGACCAATTTATGCCGAACAGAAAACTTTAACTAAACTTCAATAATTGGTGTTATTTTCAAAACCTCGACACCATTAATCAATATTATATTATATTCAATATTAATCAATATTCCTCACCAAACCCTCCCCAAAGCTGTCAAATCAGTAGTCAATGTGATTCTGCAGTTTCGGATCTGCTACGATTCATCTTCAGTCACTTTTATCACTTCATTTGGCAATAAAAAAAATATTGACCTCATCTGTGATCAACCACAGATGGCACAGTACTTTTAGTAACTTTTTAAAGTTTAGATTTCGGAAACCGTTGTCATTTTTCATTGGGTTATCAATTAACGATGCTTTCTAACAAATGGTTGATGTTAGATAGTAACAAGACCGATGTTAGGATTGTTCCCTGTCAAAACGTTAAAAATGTCTCTGGTGTTGAAATACACAAAATCTTTGTTATTCAATGTAAGCCTTGTCTCCTTTCTCTTACGCATTCTAGTAGTTTCCTTTACCATATGATACGTCTAAAGATCTCTTGTTTCATCAAGAACTTTGTTTTAAGATATTGTATATAGTAATAATTAATAATATTACACTAAAAACAAATGCCGTTTTTTACACCGTGAGGCCTTTTGTTGTACTTCGCATATACCATGCTTCAAACATTCGTGATAAATAATTTTTCCCAGGTTCTCTGTATTACTTTTACAGTGGATACCATATAAGTAGATACATTCGCGCATTATTTAGTATAACAAAATAAATCTTTGGTTTTTGAGTTCTCTTTACTTTGAAGTTTATCACACAAAAAATTATCAAACGTGATGTCGATAGTTAATTAATTAATCGAGATGATAAGGCCGAGCTGGCAGGAACCCGCATAAAGGACGAAGACCTCCAAGAGCCCGCACAACAAAGGGTAGAACATCTAGAGCCCTTAATGAAACACCATTGTAGAGCTTGAGGGATCATACGGGCCTGTTGTAAGACAAAGAGGCTTGTAGTAAATTATACTTACTCTTTGTAGCTTACACCTAGGTAGCTTACACTTAGAAAGCTCAGTTAAAAAACCTGTTATGTTAAAATTTGTTTTATGAAAACCATTAAGAGCACGTTCAGTTTTTGTTCATTCTTTTCTACTTATGGGGTGAAATCAGCCCAGTTTATGTTGGCGAAAGCCAACAAGATTTAGTTGTTAACACATTCAAACCAGTTCAACACTTTATGCTTAACTGATGGTGCAGTGCATTAATGCTTTCTTCTTGTATAAAACTTGTATTTCTTTTACTAGAGTTACTCGTAATATATTTGTAAGAAAGCAATAATCATCAGGAGAGGATAATTTTGACAATCGCATACTTAAGTGAAGATTGTGTTAATTTCAAAGAGTAGCCTAAGTATATTTAACTAGCTGCTAAAGTCGTCTTTTATTGTGAGGCGTTCAACAAAGGTAAAGAGTGATTAATTCATGAAGGTAAAATTAAGTTCTGACAGGAACTTTTACTGACACAATTACATCCCATTAAAGAAGATCGCTTTCAATATTCCATTAAAATTTAGTAGGTTTATACTAATGTGACAGAATTGGAGGTAACCATATCAATTTTTAATGAGTAAATATTTTTATATTATTAAGATATTTAATATAGTTTTGAATCAAGAAATTTAATACGCATTTACATTTTTCTTTTCTTCTATGTGTATTTGGAATAAATATAAATTGGTATATTGTATTATAATGTGTATAGAATTCAACTTTAATTTATAAATATTGGATAATTTAATAACTCATACTAAATATACATATTTCACCTTCTAAAATTAATAGGTACACTTTTTTTCTTGGCTTGTATTCATCATGTGATAAATGTACACATATGTTTAGAAAGATGGTGTCCTGTAGATGAGCAGAATCCCAATGAAATTAGCATCGGCCTCCAGGGTTACGTCCTCGAGCCTTTAATATTTTTATTTTAATCTTATAGAAGAAGGGCACAATTGATTGAATAATTGACCTGTTGCAATAACAAATTCTATAGCAAATCATCAAGAACCGATGTTTCAGTTATGAAACATTCTACAACTAAATGGGTCAAAACCAATTGAACTTTTAGGTAAATTTAAACCATTGGGCAATCCCTAGTCTTCTCTAATAAGTGAAATAGGGTGAAAACAAATAACATACATTTTGTAGACAAAATATTTATTTACATTCTCTGCAGTGGCTAACAATATTTAAAGCGTTTTCGATGTCTTATGTATATAAAAATTATAGATAGTATGTACAAAAGTTAAGAGTTTCCGATTAAGATTACGATTGAAATTGTTTTACAGTTGTTTTAA
The DNA here is from genome assembly GCA_030545055.2 of Neoaliturus tenellus. NCBI lineage: Eukaryota > Metazoa > Arthropoda > Insecta > Hemiptera > Cicadellidae > Neoaliturus > Neoaliturus tenellus. Next base: position 57,168,215 of record CM061537.1, on the reverse strand, counting down.
TATTGTACATCTAAAACTATCCTCATAAAAAATAGAAAATTGATCGTCAGAGCAGTATGGATAAGGCTAACTTACAATGGTGAACATAGTTTTATGAACTAAAAATATTAACAACAATAAAGGTACCTGTCGTACCGTCCAGTAATCCATACAGGGTGGTTATAAAGTCCCTTCCCCCCTAGGATTTTTCTACAATTTATATTAAAATCGATTTTCAAAGACGGGATTCATTGTATAAGTACATACTCTAACTTTTGTAGTAATTTAAAATTTTGGGAGTTACCTGAGGTCTCTGATGTAGGAGTCAACTTCAAAAGTCCTTATGAGAAGCTAGTCATGCGACATATCAAATAACACTGCGTTTTCCCCCTGAAAACAGTGGTGCGATCTAAATTCAAAAGGGTTATACCGTTTTCAAGATATCTGTAGGTCTAAGATGTAGGAGTCGACATAGAAATTTTAACTAGAAGCTAGTCATGCGACATATCAAATAACACTGCCTTTTCCCCTGAAAACAGGGTGCAATCTAAATTCAAAAGGGTTATACCGTTTTCAAGATATCTGTAGGTGTAAGATGTAGGAGTCGACTTAAAAGTTTTAACTAGAAGCTAGTCATGCCACATGTCAAATAACACTACCTTTTCCCTCTGAAAACAGTGGTGCAATCTAAATTCAAAAGTGTTATACCGTTTTCAAGATATCTGTAGGTCTAAGATGTAGGAGTCGACTTAAAAATCTTAAATAGAAGCTAGCCATGCGACATGTCAAATAACAATGCCTTTTCCCCCTGAAAACAGTGGTGCAATCTAAATTCAAAAGGGTTATACCGTTTTCAAAATATCTATAGGTATAAGATGTAGGAGTCATGTCACATGTCGCATGACTAGCTTCTAGTTAAAATTTTTAAGTCCACTCCTACATATTAGACCTACAGATATCTTGAAAACGGCATAACACTTTTGAATTTAGATTGCACCACTGTTTTCAGGGGGAAAAGACACTGTTATTTGACATGTCACATAACTAGCTTCTAGTTAAAATTTTTAAGTCGACTCCTACATCTTAGACCTACAGATATCTTGAAAACGGTATAACCCTTTTGAATTTAGATTGCACCACTGTTTTCAGGGGGAAAAGGCAGTGTTATTTGACATGTCGCATGACTAGCTTCTAGTTAAAATTTCTACGTCGACTCCTACATCTTAGACCTTCAGATATCTTGAAAACAGTATAACCCTTTTGAATTTAGATCGCACCACTGTTTTTCAGGGGGAAAAGGCAGTGTTATTTGATATGTCGCATGACTAGCTTCTAGTTAAAATTTTTAAGTCCACTCCTACATCTTAGACCTACAGATATCTTGAAAACGGCATAACACTTTTGAATTTAGATTGCACCACTGTTTTCAGGGGGAAAAGACAGTGTTATTTGACATGTCACATGACTAGCTTCTAGTTAAAATTTTTAAGTCGACTCCTACATCTTAGACCTACAGATATCTTGAAAACGGTATAACCCTTTTGAATTTAGATTGCACCACTGTTTTCAGGGGGAAAAGGCAGTGTTATTTGACATGTCGCATGACTAGCTTCTAGTTAAAATTTCTACGTCGACTCCTACATCTTAGACCTACAGATATCTTGAAAACAGTATAACCCTTTTGAATTTAGATCGCACCACTGTTTTCAGGGGGGAAAAGGCAGTGTTATTTGATATGTCGCATGACTAGCTTCTAGTTAAAATTTCTACGTCGACTCCTTACATCTTAGACCTACAGATATCTTGAAAACGGTATAACCCTTTTGAATTTAGATCGCACCACTGTTTTCAGGGGGAAAAGGCAGTGTTATTTGATATGTCGCATGACTAGCTTCTCATAAGGAATTTTGAAGTTGACTCCTACATCTTAGACCTCAGGTAACTCCCAAAATTTTAAATTACTACAAAAGTTAGAGTATGTACGTATACAATGAATCCCGTCTTTGAAAATCGATTTTAATATAAATTGTAGAAAAATCCTAGGGGGGGAAGGGACTTTATAACCACCCTGTATATTCAGAACTATGTAAAAATATTACAATGAAGTATTAAAAATAAAACCCTTGGAAACTAAAAAAAACTTTCATTTATTTGTACCAAAATTTAATACTAACCAGGAGATAACAGCAATTGGGCGTTTCTTAAAGATTGAATTGGAAAACTGAGGTTTTTAGTGTAAAATACTCATACCTCTCAGAAGCCATACAAATTTTTTAAAAGCGAACGGGGCGATAAAATCAAATTAGAGACAGAATAAGCAAAGATTAAATATGTACCTGAATGAAACATAATTTTAACTTCGTGATAAATGGATATTTAAACCGTTTTTGAACAAAAGGTGGTAATCATCTGCTTTGTAGGTGGTGCATTACAGTGCTTAAAACGCATTTGAAGCTTTAGATCCGTGAACATTCACGTTAAGTCAACTGGTCTAATTAGGTAGTGTTACCAAGTTGTTTTAAGCTTACACGATGTTACCTGTAATACGTGAATACTTTTTGCGTCCTATGGTTGGAAACATTGTAAAACAAAATCCAAATCATTGTAGCAGTTCTTCTTGTATGTTTGTATACATGATTAATCAGTAAAACGTATTATGTAGTGCTATATTGTGGAAATAGCACCACGTGAAAAATATTGAGCGCTTTCTTATGAGTTGGCGCCAGTTGCTTCTTTGTTCTTAGCATTAAGTTCCTGCTGATATCGTAACAAATCGATCCTATCATATCTTCAAGTTCACCTTATCCCCGTACTTTTAACACAACGGATTCTCTTAAATCGTCATGATAGCAAATTTAAATAATTTTCGTTGTCCCGTTTTTCCTTGAATCAAATTCTTTTAAATTACAAAACTATTTACTTCAGCTTCCCGGAAGGCTATCACAGATTTCCCGAACTCTTCGAACTCGAACCGTGAAGTTTTCTCAACCGCTCTCCTCAGAGCCGGCGTGGCTCGGTCACCTTTTGTTCTTGACCAGCAGGTTGTTGAGCTTCTTCAGGTTGGCGAGTGTGACGTCATCACCCGGCGACAGTCTGAGGGCCTCGCTGTAGCTGGCGGCCGCCTGCTGATACTTGCCCTGCAGGTGAAGAATGGCCCCTAAGTTGATATGGCTGGTCGCGTCCTGAGAAAAAGACCAACTAAAATCAAAGACTAATTTCATTCATAAATACACACTTAAACAACATTTTAAAAACCGTAATTGTTTAATGTAGTGGTTTTAGGTATTGTAACATAGAAGTAACGTGATGTATTATGAATAATGGTTAACATTGACAAGATCGATATCCTATTCCACTGAGGGGGGTTTATAAAAAATTATAAGCCCGAACAAGACTTATTAACTGGAAATAAATTACTTTACTACCAATTTCATCATTTGTTAAATATTCCGATTCCTTATATTGCCACTTTAAATGTATTACTTAATTTTTCATAGTTGAAATTTAAATAATTGGTCCAAAAGATGTGCTTTCATGAGTATCAATGTGTTGCATTTCGTCAACGTTGTTGTACGCAATAATAATTTTAAAATATATCATAATTGTTGCAGTCGAGAATGGGTAGACCTATAAAGCACGCAAACCCGCTACACATTGTTGCAGGGCGAACCACATAAATACTTTCAATTAGGTCACTTTAGAATACGGATAACATTGAGATCTGAAGACACTTCTTAGTGATTATAGTGGGTTTAAGTGTCATGTTGATTTTTTTTTTATGAAACCAATTTTGTTCATGTAAAATGGATAGAACAATCAAAACATTTGTTTACTGGCTATTCATTTGAAAGTTAAGTGAGAAATCAGCAACTGTAGATCTATTGGTGTATATGAGATAAACTGTAGTAAGGAGGTCTCTCATTTACGTTAACCACAGTTCTTGAACTATATGCTTGTTGTTTGACGTTATTAATGTTAATAATCTATATCTGGGTAAAAATTCCGTAGTTCTCCATGGTCATTACTCAACTACTAAGCTATTCACTGCTGCAGCTCCCACCTGTGGCCGGAGGTCCCGCGCCTGTCGGTACAGCTCCTCAGCCTCCGCCAGCCGCCCGGCGTGTCTGAGGGCCACGGCCGCGGACAACACCAGGGAGTGATGCCGGGGCTCCAGCCGCGCCGCCCGGAGATAAGCCGAGGCCGCCTCCACCTTGCGACCCTGCCTCACCAGCAGCTGACCTGCGGGCAGAGGGAGAACCGTGGGGTTCAGGCAATTCTTGATATTGGTGCTACCACTAAAGATATGTTTTTGCAGATACATCTAGCTGGATTCTTTGCTAGCAAAGACTGAAATTAGGTTTATCATATAAAACGTTATACAGATTTTTAGCTTTCCAAATGTCTATAAGATTATGCACCTCAATATTCATTATCAAGTGTTTATCATATATTTTACAATATTTAAATATTTTTTATGAGGCTTTACCAGATTATCACATTGATCTTGGCACATAATCACAGCAGGACCTTTATTAGTACGAATTTCTCAGGTTATCATGTACCGTGATTCCCTGACACGTAGTAAGGGTTAACTTCAAGTCAGGTTATATCGTAAGATGACTTGATACCTATAGAACGCGTCCCCATCGCTATCGGCTGTTATATAGCATGAAATTTAAAGGAACACTATTTATTGACCAACAAAAGATGTATAAAGTACTGTAGTTGGGGTTACCTTCTGTTATTTCCTTTTCCCTTTCTGCCTTACTGAAATCATGTCATCCCCCATCAAAATAGATCCTCTGACCCAAACGTTATCATTACATTTTCAATAACTGGATAAGATTTGAATTTTCATACAGGAGATGTCCTGAAGGTTTTACACAAAATCCCACTTATACAACATATGTACATGTGAAAGAGCTCATTCTAATCTTCGTTGCCTCAACAACCACTTTCATTATCGAGAACTAAAAATTAGGTGTTAAACAATATTACAATTAGGCCTATGTGATTTTCATAAATTGCTAGTATTTTAACGTTGAACAGCGTAACCAAGATAATACTATATATTAGCTATAATAATTTTATGGGCCCATGAAATTCTTCAATTGTTTCTCTGCAAAATTTCATTAGTAACCCTTAAAAGTATCATAACTTTCCGACTATATACTTAAAAAAGAAAGAGAGAAACAATCCTCTTTGTGCTATAAAAAGCCTCACGCAACAAAAGATGGCTTCCACAGCCATGTAATGAAAACAGAGTACATTTTTGGGCGAGAAAATTAATTACAGAAGTGGACTTAAAAGAATAGGTCTCGGCAGTTGTCACGTGAAGGGGGTGGGTTGGTTATGGCGTGGGAGGGGGAGAGTGGTGGGGGAGGGGGAAGGGCGCGGTCGTAATAACAAACACTCATTATCCAGGACAAAATGACTAATGAGAGGTCCATATAAGAGTGGCTTAAGCTTTTGTAGCTTGTTGAATAACTTTACCACAACAGAGCGTTACCCCGCCGAAACAAACTTGTTATACTTAATTTACGTCCAGAAGTGTTTATTGTTAAATTTTTAGGTTAAGTTAGTGAGAGAAAAACGTTTGCCAAATAATTTTTTATGGAAAATTAAGGTTTTATTAAGAGGTTAGGAGACCTCTTTTTGCCTTACTTTGCCCCGTATAAAAGTCATTGGCAGAAAGCGGATTCGAACCCACGACATCGCTGCCACGGTCCCGAAGTCCAGCGCGCTAACTACTACGCCACCGACTCACCTAGTATTGCGGTTATTCATCTTTGTTATTTTTAACAGTAGACAATAGCTTGATTTAGAAGACTTTGTTTACAATTGCTTACTATTTAGTTTTGCATGGAAAATTTAAGTATACATCCTTAAAAAAATATAGGTAAATAAATGTTAAATAATTTATTTTTACGCTATGTTCCTGAAACAAATGTTTGGGCTTCAAATTAAACTATTTATTTTACATTTTACAAGATTTTTCCAGATGCTTCTTGAGAAATTCATAAGAGAGGTGCCAAAGATGTGCATAATGTTTCATGGAACTTAGAATTACGTTACGATTGAAAGGAAAAATTCAGACATCAAAACTCAGTTTTAGTAAATTAGTATACTATTATAATTATATCTGACTTGTTTTAAAGTTATTTTGGCATAATGTTCATGCTAGTTATTTTGGGCAAGTGCTTATTGCAAAAAAAAAAAAAAAAAAAAAAAAAAAACATATTTAACTGTTTTGGATCATTAGCAATACAAACTCGTGTATAACTTGATTACATTTCAAAGGAGTTATTTAACTCATGTTCCTGGATTGAAAAAATTCCAATAGTAGCTGGTTTAAAAAAATAAATTAAATAGTAGCGAAATAACTTTAAATATAGGTTTTTGAAAAAAAATTGATAATTATTTATTTCATGTGAGTACTCATTATTAGGGTATTGTTTTAATAATGTTCAAACTCACCATAACTGACATAGCCGGCTGGATCATTGGGCGATTTTCTTAGTGTTTGAAGATGCCGTTCTTCTTCAAGAGTTGTTATACTGTCCTGAAAATAATGATAATATAATTATTCTTTGTTTAAACTAGTAATTCCTTAAAATATTCCAAATGGGGTTGTTATTTTTGTTCTAAACAATATTTAAAATACCTAATAAACGTTAGAAGCTGTTTATTAGAAACAAATAAAATTTAGAAACATTAAGTTAGCAATATTACTTACAGTAAAAAGTTATTAATTTACGTCTCTCGTACTATAGATTTCATTAAATCACATATAACAACTGAAAATCTCGAGACAGTATAATTCATGAAACCTAAACTCAACCTCACTAATTTAGGGCTTCATTGAGTTTGCTCAGGTAGCCTCAAAGCGGATAACATCAACAAGTCTTCTGCCGTTTAAAGATAAGGTTTGTTGATCCAACCCCCACTAACCCTGCAGCAAACAGAGGCCAAGTTTATTGCATCAGCGGTGCTAATCACTGTACCAGGTTTGTTCAGAGCGGCCAACTGTTTGACCGCGGAGTTCGCAAGTTTGCTCAAACTTTATTACCTTTAATATGTTTATCATAGCTTAACCCGATCCCAAACTTTCAGTGGATTTTGCACCGTTGATGGATAAAGTTGTATCATCTGGAGGCCATTTTTTATGAGTTGGTAATTAAATATCTATTTTAATTTTGAAACTATTTTATTAAAACTATGATAAAATTATAAAACTTTATAGTTATTATAATTTGTCATAATTATTCTGAAAACTTATTTATCAACACTATGCCATTTTGTAGGACATTAAATAACTGCAAAGAAAACTTTAAAAAATATCCTATTACTGGGGAAAGTTAAAAATACAAACGAAGGAAATGAATATTGGGATAAGTGTCACTGAATTGTTTATTGGGGAAGTTTAATTTGAAATATTTAATCAGCTATGTTATTGCGAGTTAAGCTACGATGTACGAGTGACAATCAGTCTGTTGCGAAATGCTATTCCTACTTTTAATTGGATTTTAATCAGATTAATTCAAAAACCTATTTTAAATACAACTAATTATCAAAATCTTACTTATAAAGTATTGGTAAGTATAGTCTATTTTACTATACGGATGTTCATTAAAAATTGTTTGTGATAACCACTTCGATGTATAGAATTAATATTTTATTTAAAATACTATCTCACATTGTTGATATATTTTTAATTTATTAAAATGATTTTTTATATCAATGCTATGTATTACCTTCTTGTTCACTCACATTTTTCATTCTGCTTTGTAGATTTCTAACATCTTTTCTCGTATCTTCGGATAAGTGCAGTTCTGAAGTTGAACCCACTCCACTTTTTCTGCCTTCAAATTCTTGACATGACTTACTCCATAACGTTACATCCTGAAATGGAAAGCATAGATAATACTTCAGAAATTAGTTA